>JARWZN010000001.1:2728836-2800005 GCA_030015385.1 Trichoderma sp. BMH-0061
CATGTTAAACATACTGCCAGAGCCATCAGCACAGCAGCTCTGCTTCACGGATGGGTTGTAGCAGTGAGTCTCGCTGCCGCTGGAAGCGCACTCGGTGTACTCGGAGCCGCAGGCTTCGGCACAGGTATCGCCATCGTGGCACTGAGACAGCTCAGGCTGGTATCCATTGGTGCTGCGGCGCGCAAGGCTCTGTCCAAGCACGGGCATCATGGCCAGGCGGTAAGGCTTGGGCTCGGCGGCGGCGCTGGCGGCGCAGGCCAGGAGGGCAACAGAGGTGGCAGTTCGGAAGAGCATCTTGACTGGAGAAGGACAGTGGTGGCGATGGTTTCGCGTGTTGTGTCGTGTAGGACGTGGGGTTTGTTGATTGTCTCGTGAAAACGGTTTGCGAAATGAGTGCAAAGATGCGCGATAGCGGTGATGCGTATGGCGACACGAAAAAGAGCGTAACGAGTATAATACTCTGGTTGTTTCAACGAACGTGAATAAAGCTGTAAGAGGCGAAACGAAGGCGGGAGAGAGAGAAGAAAAAGCTTTTCGTGATGTGGATGGGGAAGCGAGAGACAAGCAGGGGCCCCTTGAAGCGGAGAAGCCAATTGCCGCCAAGCTGGCGCGCAAGGTACCAAACACAGCTTGGAGTGTTGGCGAGATACTTTGGGCGAGTCTGTGCATGGACACCCCTGCAACTCCTTTTTCTCAACCTCTCATTTCCCAAATGGCGCTGCGAGAAAGCAGGACGCTGGGCGAAACGAGACGAAACTTGACGAGACAATTCGAGACGAGGCAAGGCGAGAGCAGATGCGAAGCGACGCGACGTTACTTGAGCCTGAATATTTTATTTCTATTTATTGCTGTTATTTTCATCTACTGCCTCTCCATTATAGGAGTCTGTTGATTCCATCTGCTTACCGCCCACGATGGCTTCTCTTCCTCTTCTTCTTCTATGGAACCCTTGCCACTCAGCTCAACCCGGCCCCGGCGCCAATGGCCCAGAACATCTTAGCCCCAGACCTTGAAGCAACAACACGAGGCTAAATCAGCGCCTAGCTGCAAGGTACCAGGCACAGAAAGCAGCCACTCACGGCACCTCAGCAAATGGGCGGCTTGGCTGCTCATTTCCCGCCTCCACTCTGGATGCGCCACCCGCTTCAAACTGACTCTGCGAGCGGATATTGGGCACATGGCGCGTGCGTTCTGTTGGCGGTGACGAAAGTGTCGCTTTTTACAAATGTGCTTTCGCTTCTGTCGAGATCGCTGCGATGAAGATGAACCACCCTGGGGGAGGAATTAAGCGACGTCGGCCATTTTGCGGAGTACTCGTACGGCTTACTCTCATTGGTCTTGGCCCGCTGCTGTTGCTCTCTGCTGCTCATGCCTGTGCCTGTGCTTGTACGAAGCAAGCCGAGGATGGATGGCGATGGATGTTTGATTGCCGTTGGCGGCGTCTCATTTATCCGAAATGCATGCATTGTTGTTGGAATTATCGCAATCCTCCAGGTTTCACGAAACGCCAACTCATCAGGCACCCACTAGTCTACTAATAAACACCTCATCCACGCGCACGCCCGCACAACGAGGAGAGTATAATAAGGTTGTTGCACGCACATGGCCAGTTGTAAAGGCAAAATCTGCGGCCAGCAGCAGTAATGGTGGCACACGCGTACCTACATAACACATAACAACGCATTTATTGGGCCGCCATCTCAGACCTGCACGCATCCGACATTGCGCATCTCGCTCTCCTCCCACGCCATCATGCGTGTCCCCATCCAATTCACGTGTTGTCTCACCATGTCCAGATACCCCGGTCTTATGCCTCATTGATGAAGCCCGCCCAGGCTCGGCTACCAGGGAGGAACATGTTCGAGGGTCAAACAGAAAGAAAGGGTGACATTCTCTAACCTCTAACAGATGATGTTAAGCTGTCAATTGCCATCCCTCTCGAGAGTGAGGCAGAAAAGGGAGGGCAAACCAACGACGATGCACACGCTGCATACTACCTACTTTGTGTTCTGTCTCGTAGCAGCACAACAACGCAGTGCTACCTGATAAATGCAACGCAATCTCACCGACACGTGGTCATGGACCAAGCGATATTGGAATCAGGTCAAACGCAAGATTTTCCATTTCGTGATGTGTTACTTCGTACGAGCCGTCCAAAATAGCATTGCTCCAAGCGCTGCTTACTATCCATAGCAATCCCTCCCTGAAGGCCGATGAGGTGCAGTGCAAACTCTAAACGAACGATTTTAGTTTGAGCTACCTGGTGATCGTCGCCAATTGTATCTGCCGAACGATGCATAATCATCTGTCGTTCATTTGCTCCAGCCACTGGACGGTGTTGGATGGATCACATTGCCACATCATCACACCCTCTTGCTAAAATGCAGCACCAACCGGCCTACTCCAGTAAAAATAAAGACATCAATTCTCGTAATATTAACACAGTCCCTTATTCCTACAGCCTTTTCACTTGGAACCCATGGTTCTGAGCCCCCAAAGCATCATTACATATCAACCCGTTTGCAAGCCGTGGCTTGCAAATCTCATAGTAGACCTACACTTCACCAAATCTCATCCATAGGCGTGGCCCTCATTGGGAGACCCTCTCCCGAATTCTCACAATCATAAAGCACAATCCGTAATACTTTACAAATTACACACAACCCCAGTTATTGCTTTTTGCCCTGACCTCGCCGCGGAGAACGAAGTTTCAGTAAGGCACTCGCTCCCGCCGCTGTTAGTAAGGCACTCGCTCCCGTCACTGTCTCGGTATCAGGCTCAGAGCGTTCCTATTCGCCCTCTTCGCCTCCCAGCTTGGCAATCCACTTGTTCATATGAGAGTACTTTTCTTCAAATGTCCGTTGCAGTCTCTCGCCAGCCGCCCACATTGGGTCGCCTTTCTTCCAATACGTGAAACAGTTGTCAAAGATTTGTCGCACGTCAACAAGGAATTCTTCTTCGGTTGTGTACTGTTTCTGGTCCATTTTCTGTTTGACCGTGCTGAGATCCATTGGCTTCTTGACCTTGTCAAAGTAATCTGGCACACCATCCTCGACAGGGTCGACGGGCTCTCGAAAAGGCCCAACAAGCCGGGTCCAAAAGCCTATAGTTGTTATNNNTATGCAAACACTACAGTGAATGTAGTAGACGGTGATGCTGCAGTGCTTACCTGGCCCAGAGAGCATTCTATTCAATAAATCGGCGCAGAAATCGAGCTTCTGCTGAGTTGAGAAGGTTTTGCCCTCTAACAAGGCTGCGCTCGAGCGCCTCTTCTGTGGTTTGGGGGTGGGGAAGAGCCAGACTTGCGATGCGCCTTGCGGGATGAGCCTGTGTCGACTGAAACTGCGNNNNGATCGTCTACCCTTCTTCTTTGCGGCAAGGATTTCCTCATCAGGTCCCTCGTCAAGGTAATGAACATTCTTTCTAAGCATTGTTGGGATTGAAGTACTCGATGATTTGATGGAGCTCGGGGGAGGNGCAGAGACAACAGCCACGGAGGTAACCGCAGGCACCGCTGGAGCCACAGCAGGAGCTGGCGGAGCAATCGTCTCGAACGAGCTCATTGTGACAACAAGCTCGCTGAGGACCTCTTGGGGCAGTGACTTGGCAAATTCAGCTCGAGCATCTGAAGACCTCATGTACTCAGCCGCCCAAGACAACAGGAGAACTCTGATGGATGAACCCTCGGGAGTATCTCGCCACACCTGGATGAGAAGAGGCGTTGCTGGAATTCGGCCTGTGGTTCGTCGGCAGTCTACCATGGCCTCTAGTGTATGTTCGCATAGCCCCTTGACGGCCAGCTTATGGCCCAGATTCCAAAGGCCAACTAGAGATTCGTAGGAAGTGACGTTGGTGCTCTCGTCTGTGATCTTTCCAGTGTACAGATAACTTTGTACAAGCCCAAATACTTCGGGTGTCGCATCCGGGAGCTTTACTATATGCTCCAAAGCCTTTTCTGTGACATTTTCTTCGAAATGCTTGCGATAGAACTCGGAGCGATCGCAGAGGAAGTCTTTCTGGAGGCCAAACGGCTGCTCATTGGGACCAACTAAGACGATTACGAAGATGGGATGCGGTTGGCTNNNATGAAAGGCGTCAGTGTATACATAATGAAATGGCCGATACAGCATAGCAACNNNCGTCCACGAAAATGGTTTTCTAGTCTTATTCTCGTTTGGAGTTCCGTTCGCAGTGACGTTTGTGGTGCCATTGGCGGCAGGGCCATTTGAGGCAACAACTTCTTTGGAGAGCGGTTCGGAAGACATCGCTGATCAATTATCTGATGGAATAGACTGTAAGCAATTTTTGAATGTATACAGAAAGCAATAGATCACAAAAGCCCCAGAGCGGATGATCTGATGTGCATGTAGCGTGCAGATCGGTGTATGGATGCAAACGGGCGTATCGGAATTTCATAAAGAATGGGGACTGCTCATGCTACTGACAATGCCACTAGGCAAGATTCATTCTTCAACCCAAAAGATTTGAGAATCTCACAGCCTTAAGCATGGAGGAGCGCGTCCATGGCGTCGTGAATAAAAGACGAGGGAAGGAAAAAGATGACATCTGCGATGTGCCAACTCACCTGCCACACAGAGACGACTAAGAGATTCTTCCTGTGAGGATCGATTCCGTTGACTTCCACAGCACTCAATGCAGGACCATCAGCGACGCGCGTCTTCAAAACTTCATGTCAAAAAAATCTCCGTTCGGCGGTGCCTTTCGTTTGTCAAAGATATTTTCCAGTAGGCCAGCCTTTTTTTGCGTTTTGGTTGACTGGGAAATTGGCAAGGTCAAGAATGTGAGGCGACTTTCCACAGCTAAAGCATGAACTGTGGCGCGAGTGGCTGGCTGCCCGCGTTTGGGATTATGTAAGGATTTTGATGCAGAAAGAGCGAGCGACTTACCCTGTAATTATTTACCTTTTGTTGCGGATTTATGTGTGAACTCCCCAATCAATTGGGTTTTCTTTGTCACTGATGCGATATTTCGTTCGAAAAGAGCTGAAATGAAATTTATATTGAATTACCAGGTAGATTGACGTTGGTGGTGATGGCAGATTGCTAAACAATGCCGGCTATAATGTTGTACTTCGACCTGATGTCTGGCAACCTATCATGGACCAAGATGGATACTCTCATTGTCTCCTAATATTTATGGAAATGCGGATTTTTTGATGATGAATGAGAAAAGGTGGTTACCCTTTGATACCTTATTTTCCGATCTTGCCTTTGTGCTTTCGTAGACATCTTACCACGTGCATCGACAAATTAATAGGAAGCAGACACAGTTCTGCCTAACAAACACTCTTGAACTTTGCTTCCTATCAATTACAACTGTCGCTACCTAGACCATTTGTACGAATTCATCCTCTCAGAGAGGGAGAAACACTTCTAGACATGGCTCGTAAAATTTTGCATACTACGATCCACCACCAATGCGCAGCCTGCAGTCAGCTTTTCAGACCAGGCGAAACCCTAGTCGCATGTATGAGGAACCCTTTCGAGCAGATAGCAGGCAGCCAATCTTGCTAAACATGATAAAGTGGTTTACAGAAACTCATCACTCGATATATACAAGAACTTACTCTTCACGAGCATATCGCAAGATCGCGAACGGCAGAGGAAAAGGGACTTGCATTCAATGTTCTGCAGGCGCTCTGACTGTGCTTTGTGCTCAAGTATGAGACAGCCGGAACTTGTCCTCCCAGATGCAGAAAACGACAGCTCTCTTCTTGACGCTCCACCCGAGGTAGAAAACGTATTCTGCAAGAAGGCTCATTGCCGTCAGTGCCAGATTGTTGAAGAGAGTATATCCGTACACACAGATTGCTTTGAGCTGTTCGAGAAGCATTGCGCCATTGGAGACGGCGAAAACAGCCCTGAACAAAAGAATGAGAAGTATAGACGCCTCTGGCTGGCGGGAACAGGACGGTATGCCTGGCGCAAGATGCAGCCGCTCAAATTCCCCAGCAGCACCACTCTCGCTTTTCCTCAACCTGAGATTATTAGCAAACTATGCGGCTTTCAAAAGATCTTCTTACTCGAGGTTGTTCGACTGATTCAGAGCTACTCGAAATTGCATGTTATCTGGAGGTACTGCTCAGCCATCCAACTAGCACAAGAACTTGGATCGGCAAAGGCGGAAGCAGCAGTCATCTACGACGTCCCCAAAATCCTGTCATGGTCTCGTGGCAGCCCTCCTAAAGTGGTGCAAGATAAAAGCCTTGCCGGCTCTTTCATCAGATTTACAATTGACCACCGCGGTATCAAGAGCATAGACCGATTTTCTGATGTTCCAGCCAGCACGGCTGGTGAGATACGGGCTTCCTCCTGCGTGTTTGCAGTAGAGCCGATAGAAAAACTATCAGATGATAAGCTAAAATTTGAGGTACGCGACCATCTTTTCAAATCGAACGCAGAAGCTCATATAGCCAACTTCACTCTCGGATTGTGTCGTCTTCAAGTCCCGAGAAAACGACAAATCACCATCTGGAGTGACCCAGATCCCATTCGTCTGATGCGATTTTTGCCTTCTGAAGGTCTTGATCAACACAACCGTTTCGCAGCCATTAGATTAGATCCAGAGTATTGCACTGGGATCTCTCTCTTTATAAATTCACACCTTGTGCATGAGATCCATGCTCATTCAAAACGACACTCAACCCATCTAGAGAGATTCGAGTATCTCCGCTCCATGATTGGCCATGAAATCGTCTGGATTTACATACCGCTCACAGCCCAAGATCAGATCACTGCAATTGATATCAGGAAATACGTAACAGAAAAAGAGAGACCACATCATTTCACAGTGAGTGGGCGAATGGAGTTTCGCTCGAACTGGCAAAAAAACNNNCCCCCAAGCCTANNNGTATGGACAGAGACCGGAAAATTTATAGTTGGCTGTCCCCAAACTCGTGAATACCAGAGAAATGGGCCGGGTACCTTTTCATGGGAGCCTGCTGTAGGAACTTTGTACGAGGCGGGGGACACACGACGGCCCTTGGCCCTCATTCACCATGTCCCTAGCTCTGGTTCGATGGAATTCATCGGAACAGATGCTGATAAACAGACTGAGACTACCGAGCCGAATGTTCAACGCCAAGATTGGCCGCTTCATCGCGCATTCTTCTCATTCGCATCTCTTGAGGGTGTCTTAGATGTACACGTTTTCAGCGATGAGCTCCGAAACCTATGCAAAGGCATCCTATTCGAATACGAGAACGGCTCGAAAAGAACCGTTGGACAATGCCGCCTAGGTTGGGATCGAGTTCAAAGTTGGCGGAAGCCTCTAAGCATGTTTTACGAATCTGTTTCTTACCATATCACCGATCCCACAGGCGTGCTTGGTCTGGTCAGGCATAAAAGTGTCCGGGTTACTTTTGACTCCGAATCCGACCATGTGCTTGAAGATGGTACTTTCGAGAAGAACTTCTACCCGATGAGAGGCTGCCTAAACTTTTGGTTTCTCCCTAATGATGTTGAGATAGAGATTGTTGGTTCCTAGCTGCTTGTTAGGTTGATGTACCTTTAATTTACGGTTAAATGGCCAGGTAGTATCTGGGTTGGTAAAGATGGCGGTCAGTTGAATCCTAGCAGCCTGTTCTATATTAGTGATGTCGTATAACATGATCGAGGCAATGAGTTCCTTTCGTCCAATCCGGTCATAAGGAAAGAGTGAAAGAATAAGAATGGCTCATCATAACGATCAAACGATAATAATACGGCTGGAGTATGATCAGGCTGGAAGAGATCCTTGTCAAAGAAGCATAAGGTCTCTAGATGTACTTATTGCATAACTGCTCCTCGAGACCGGTTGGCAATTATTCGCAACTTGGTGCCGGAATGATATAGGCTGGAGACTATATCTTGCTTTCCTACATTTATCCAGATAGCCAGATCCTCCGGAAATGACTATAGACAGCCGTCTCGGTAAACTCATAACACTGCGAATGTTCCCGGACTTAAGGAGACACATGACCTATCTGCGTCAAACGAATGTCGATCGGCCTAGGAAGAAGATGAACGTTTGTGAAGAATGCGAGCACTTCCTATCCCCTAGGTATTAATAGTGAGCAATTCAGCCAGAAGATGCCTATTATCCCAGAGGAAACAGTTGGACGTAGATATACATAATCCCTGCGGCTAATAAAGGATGGCCAGGACTTCCCCTGGTATGCCTATTTAGCCTGTACTTGAGCCTCATCAATGAATCCATGCATCATCTTTCAACCTCATATCTCCCAGGGCCAACACGCTGCTCCCGGTCCAAAGCATGATCCATGATCCGGCCAGTTCCAGGATCTTTATACAGTTGCCAATTAGACATTGGCTACTTACCCCGGAAAGATGGCAATACAACCGACCCCAGACTCTCCCCATGTTGAGTATCGGTTGAAACAAATATCACACAACGCGACGCATTGTGAATTCAATATTCCGTACTATATGGCTAATAGCGGACCAATGACAATCTGTGCTTTGATCACCACTTTCCCCTTCCATCCAGCTCAAGGTCAATGTTGCAACCCCACGGAAGCGCCAGGTGCGCATCCGATGCAGCGCTCCCGTTATGGATTGCATGGGTGGAGAGGATGGCACTTGTGCTATTTGCCATGCGTATACAAGGTCTTTCGCCTGGGCTGAATGTGGGAACTAGAGTGTGTATTGGTTGTGGTGTGCGCATTCAGCGTCCAGAACAGTTACTATCAGAAGCACCATCTTCCGGCTATTGAAAACTATCGTAGCCGGCTAGACGACGACTATTGGACGGCCAAGGTGAGCGATAAACGCAGGTCGCAGCAACCCTTTCCAAGAATCGCCGATCTGATAGCTGTTGACATTCGGCATTGCACGGGGTTCCTCGGACTCCAATCGGGGCGTTCCGACAGTGGCGTTTTCCCATCCTTGCTCTTGCATGTTGGTCGGCCTTGTTTCTTTTGGCAATAACAAGAGGCCAATTGAATCATGAAGAGGCTCCATAGCATAGCCCGTAGACCCATGAAGCCCTAATAAGGGAAGCAGACCGTAAGGTCGAGAAGGAATCGTCAACTGGCCGAATCATGGGCATTGAGACGGATTTCCCGGTGTTTGCTGGTTCACAGCACGCAACTTGCATGTTTGTAATTTACGCCACAGGACATCTCATACCACTTTGCTGCTTTTCTCCCCGTGCTCGGTCGCAAAAGGCTATTATCTCCGCAGCACGCTTGTGTGTGCTAGCCGTCGATCCGGCATGGGGGACCACGTTGACGGTTGTGTGGACGGGATGCGCCGCGTAAGGGCAAGCATGGGGAAGTTCGGCGCATTGGAACTTTTTCAGCATCTCACTCAGCACTTGATAACTCTGATAATGGCAAGTACTTGATAAAATCTTTCCGTAATTTCCTCATTGCTGTACTGCTGAGTCAACCCTTGCGTGGTTGGGCAAGCCAAGATGTTGTCATACTCGGCACAGAGTCAACAATTGGCTTCAATCGTACCATGAATAAGAAGCCATGTCGACATTACGGGCAGCGGCATGTGGCTAAGACATAATTCGGCCAATACAGTCTCGGGCGTAATCGTATTGTTGCCGCTGTGCTCTGTACTCCGTACAGTATCGTCTGTGCCTTGGAAACCCCCATGCTCATTATGATGGGTTGTATCGGCCAGATAGCGCACGGTGGTCGGTCCTTGAGCGCTTTTTCTCACTCGAACCATCACCCCATACAGACCCCAGCTTGCCCAGAAGCTCGAGACCCCACAAGAACACTGGCCTGAATGTCTCAGACTTTGGGGGCAGCCAAGCAGCCAAGGCACCACGGGCTTGGAACAGCTCAATGCGCTCTTTAGCGAGAGCTGGCGTACGAGGACAGGCACGGCGAACTGCGCAATGCGGGCAGAGGTTGAGTCAAGACAAGACCGTCTTTGGAACACGTTCTGCAGCGTTCAATCCGGACTGCCTCGTCCGGTTGCGTGCGTGCATTTGCCACACGCTCGATGATGACATTGTTCCCTGGAAACGAATTGAGAGTCCACACTTGTGCATAAGGCACAAGGGAAATAAGGCTGCCTGTTACAGTAGCTGTAAGAGTACTGAAGCGGCCAAAGGGAGTAGTGACTGAGTGAGTGCAGGGATTGAAGAGAGAGCGCGCAAGGCAAAGAAAAAAAAAAAACTGCTGGGCGGCAGCCAAGAGGCGTGTCCCTACGAAAACGTGGAGTCAGATCGGGGATTTTGAGCCATGTATCTTTTCCCCACAGGTACAAAGACCTCAAAGGCGGGTGGATCGTCAAAATTTCTCAACCGGCGCATTCTCTGGCGTGGGATGAGAAAGATAACGGCGGGGCTCTTAGCCGTGCTGGCGGCTCATGATGCAATTAGGAGAATTTTTCTGTTCTTTTCCAGAAGCATGTGGGCAAACGCATGGACCAGGAAGATTGGAAGCCTTGAAGCCTTGGGTAGCTGGGAACCCGAACTCCGTACCGTTAGTTTGCCTTGCTATGCTATCCCCAGGCTAGCACGGGAGGATTCCGTACTATTGACAGTTGATAATGCAAGGCCAGAGATAAAGCGAAAGGGATCCAGGTAGATGGGAAGATGAGAAAGCACCGCAGTACGGACGCCACATCGTGCCTTGTTCTTGTTGCTGGGCGGGACAGGACACCGAAAACTCTGCTCCTCTATCCGTGGGCGAGCCAGGCCAGGAACTCAGGCACAGCTGTCCCAATGCATCGTGGCTTGGCTGTGACAGCCCGAAATGGGCCAGTGGCAAACGTCAAGCAGAAAAAATTGCGGAATTCGTGTGCCGCCGAAAAAGGCCCAGCGCACCCATCAAGGTACTGTAGGGGACGGAAGACCCTGTGCCTGTATGCCTGTATGTACGAGGGCTGCTCCGAGCCGAAGCTACAGATGTCAGCCGAGCGGCGAACAACATCATGCCAGACTCGATGCGAGCGAGCCGCGCGGAGAACGAGCCCTGTTCGAAGCAGGTCTGAGTAAGGCCGCATAAGATGATGAGACGCAGTTTTTAATCGAAATAATTTTGACATGAAGAAGTAAGCGAATGGTTTTTGTGGCGGAGAAGGGGAAAGAAACAACAGAGCAGTGCTGCTTTGGGAGCTGCCTGATAGGCATGGATAAGCAACATTGAACGCAGCTCGCTCTGCCTGCACTGAGCTGCAGTAGCTACCTCAAGCAAGCATCTCAGATCGGGAGGATCGCCTTGTGCTTCATTCAATGCAATCGATCACTATCACTACCCCTGCTCACCAATTAGCCGCCCCATCCACGGTAAAAAATCCAATAGACCGGTATCGTCTTCTGGCCTAATCTAGCAATGCATTGCCGGACGTGTGCCGCTCGCAACCGCTATCTGCGCCAGTTCTTCCTTAGTAGACACGCTTCATTGGAATAAGGGCATGGTCAATCACATGCATACCGACGCTGCGTCTGCGGCACAGTTTGGTTGCTCACTCGGCAAAGGAATCGGATGCAGAAGATGGCAATGCCAGCTCCGTGACTGGCGCTCTCAAACGTTCATCACCGAGAGTTCGTTTTAAGTATGGCTAAAGGAAAGTATACAGCAAGTTCCCTATCAGAGCTAGGTCTGTGTAACCAAGTGGTTCAATACCGACACATCTTTATGGATGATTACTTCAAGTACGATACGCTAGAAGTCGATAAAGGTCGTGAAGTTGATGACCGGTTTGGCCATCTACATAATGTGAAGGGGGGCCATCAAGGTCAGTGCATCTGGCGTCTGAACCTTTACGGACATGAGTGCAGTGATAATCGGAAAGGTCAAAAGTCTCCCCTTGAGAGTCACTGATTTGAAGACTGACAAAGTCAGCTTCATTTCCAGCAGCCGCGGGTACAATGGCTCCTATCGTTCCAATCGGACTTTGCCTGTGAACCCATTACAAGCCCTCATGTTTATGCCAAGCTCATGGACGACAATGATGAATTGCATTGTGCCCACAGCTCATTCGCAGCCATTACATCTCCCGTCTCATGGCGAACCATGGCTTTCATCGCATTCGAGTGATCACTTTTGAATAGCCTCCAGTAACCGGTGTTTCTGAGGCGACGAAGCGATAGGCATCATCAACCCGCATGATACTGTGATAGGCATTGAATGCTATTAGGTGCGTTGATACGGAATCTAGCCGAGGTTGAAATTAAAGTAGTCGAGACAGAGTAATGCTCAGCACGTTGTAATGCAAAGAAACATTATCATTACAGCCCGTATTACTGCGTGCATGCGGCTGAGATATGATATCGAAGTGCTCGTAATACAATGCAATTGGCCTCACTCGTCCTAACCCCAAATAGATTTCCCGGCCGGGATGCCGCCACCTCGTCATGCTATATTCACTAGGCTTGTCTCGAACTGATAGCAAGACCGCTCGGTGGAGATGCGGCTCCATCTTCTCGCTCCATCTCGGGAATACCTACAACCTACGGCGCAGCCAAGGCCATCGGCGTTTTGCCGGCGCTTAAACGACCCCCGGTTTTTCCCAGCTCAGGTCAGTCCGTCTCGTTGTTACTTCGGTCGCCATCCCCGGCCTCGTCGTCCTCATAATAGTAGTCCTGGAGCCCTTCGTCCGGCTCCTCATCGCTTAGGCCGGCTTCTTTGCCCAGTATCAGATCCTCGCTGCCTTGCCATTGAGACGGCGGCGGCGGCAGTGCATCTTCGTCTTCGTCTGCCCAGCCGTAGTCTTCATCATCGTCGCTATCCGGCACCTCCAGCTCCGTCTGCCCCAGTTTCCTCTTTGGACGGGGTGCCATTGCCGCCACCTCCATGCCCGGATCACTGACTTCGTAGTGGACACTCGATATGCCGGTCTGTCCAAGTTGAGATTAGCATTTTCAAATGCCGGCGCTTGTGTGTGGTTCAATGTAACGTACGGGCTCAACTTTGAATGCAGATACATGCTCGACGGCGTCTTGGACTACCCTACCGTCAATCTTCTGCAGGCCTGCCAAAAAGACACTGGAAGACTTGATGCCGTTCCACGCCCAGTCCCGAAACAGAACTAGCCTTGTAGACACGCCTTGCTCCCACACCGTGGTGTTGATGGACGGAATTAGTGTGGGTTTCTGCTCGCTTCTCATCTTCGTTGCACATTGCGATAGTAAGACGACGGCGCAATTCTTAGTTGCGGCGAGCTTCTGCAATGTGTTGATGATAAACTGTAACCCTTGTAGACGCTTCGAAGCTTGCGTAGGGCCTAGAAAGCATGGTGTTAGAGAGAGATACTCGCAGTTACGATTGTGCCTGATGGATACATACCTTTTGCTTGTTTTGGGTTTCCTTTCCGTTCCAATGACCTCGGCAAAGATGAATTGATCAAGGCCGATGGAGAGCTAATAATAATAAGCGAAACATCTGAAGCAATGGTAGTTGTTGTTGGTCGAGATATAAACGCAAGCAGATGCGGCAGTGTCATGCAAGAGTACTGAACCAGCTTGCTTGGATCTATTTCTTGCGTATCCCCTGTTTCCGCCGAATGTCGTGATTCTTTGACGCATTTCAGCACATTTGCTATCCTTTGAGATTGGAGTTTTTGAAAGCAGTCTAGATGTAATCGAGTTGTGTTAGTTGACAGCGGTGATAGCTGGGGATATCTTGTTTCAAGTCGTCAAACCGACCTACCCAGACCACACCGTTACCACCATTCAGGGCATTGGCGGCCAGTTGAATTCTATTACATCCCATCAGCATCTATAAACATGAATAAAGGCATATGATTCGTGTTAGAACAACATCTACATCATTGCGTTTTCTTACCCTAATGCAGTTTTACCACAACCTGGAGGTCCCCATATCTCAGTTACCTGCCCGCGCTTGACGCCACCCTGCAACGCAGCATCTTGTGAATCAGCCGAGTCAATCCCCAGCAGTGCACGATCAAGAGCTTCCAGTCCCGTTGAGATGTGAGTGGCCGGGCCAGCCTTCAAATCTTCCCAAGCCTGTGATGCCGGCACCGTTGGCAGACGATCTGAGAGAAACCACCGAGATTAGCCTATTGCCGCCACGACCAGCCCGGGAAAGCTTACGTGTTGAGCTCGATGTATCAAAACTGGCAATGTCATGGCCATGGATAGCATGATAGTCCATGATCCATAGCTTTGCCTGAGCTTGGCCGTGCTATCACGAGACGCTGTGAGATGCCTAACGTGTGAAGCAGCACCGAGTCGTAGCGCGCACGGTAAGTCGCGAAATCACGTGATCTGATATTTTCAATTTACAGGGACCACCGAAAGCGGTAATCAGCTCCCAACATGGAATTCTCCTTCCTAGAGACTGTATTTCACACAGCTCCCAACAGCTCCGTTCCGATGCTAAACCCTCATGTTTCTAAATGATTATGATGAACACCTTCTTTCATATCATTTTCCTCGGTTTCGCAAGTTTGCATAATCGTGGCCCAACCTCTTGGGCACGGAGAATTGCGGCCTCGTGTCGGCGAATCTCAGGTACCAGGGTTTGTGTGAGCCCCATGCAAAGCACGAGCGTTGCTTGTGAGGCATAATCGCCAATAGTTCGGTCTTTAGTCATGACTCTCAGACAAAGCGGGTACAGCTGAGAGATATGAGAGGATAGAGCCGAGCATGGCTCCGTGTTTCCTCTTGAGGATTTTGCCATCTAAGCAATTTTTGTAATTTATGGTGCCATGATGCATTAACAATTGCATTGTGCTATGTATTGAAGCATCGTATATTTGCAACCGCCCAGGCGCCTGTATCAATTCTGTGTAGTGCTCCGTGCCCGTAGTTCAACGACATCCACAGAAGAGCATTTCTAGGTATACCCATCTCTTAGCCGTTTCGATGCTGCTCTCACATCGTGACAGAAACTATGGCGAAAGCCACATGTCTCGGCCCTCGTCCATGCCGTTTTCTCCAATGCTAATAGCGTCTCAAAACGGCGACTCAGTGCTAACTAACACGACGCGATATCCATCCGGGTCCTCAAACGTCTTGCCGCATCGATCCCAGTATGGGTTAAAGCTCGTCACGGCACCAAACCCAGCCTTCTCCATCCTCGCCACTGCTTCCTTGAAGTCGTCCCCTTGGGGAAGATAGAAGACAAGCAGGTTATCTTCTGTAGGCGCACGGCCGGCGGTGTGCCCGTTCTTGGCTGTAAACTCAAGGTGATACCCTGCACCTTTGTGGCCGAGCATGATGCCGTCGAAGTCTTCGTGTTGGTTGAAGCGGAAGAGTAGCTCGAAGCCTAGCCCATCGACATAGAATGGTATCAGAGCTTCGATGTTGTCCGATGGACGAGCGATACGAAGGGTGGCTGTCTGAATAGGCATTGTGGCTGTAGAATCGTCTGCTGCAAGTTCCAATTGCTAGGCAAAGTGTATACTGTGATGACTAGAAGTAGGCGTCTTGATACTGAGATACGTCGTATAAAAGCGAAGACAAGCTTGTAGCTACCAAAAGCCACAATAGCCTCAGTTGTGGAATTATTTATTTCGGTTCTTCTCGTAACTACGATGCTGTGGGATTTTACAAGCTCCGTACCTCACTATTAGGTGCTTGCTGAGCAGCTGCAACAAGCAACTAGCATTCGTATTCCAGCAGTAACGATACGAACTGAGGGAAGCTGATGAGAAGCTCCGCAGATGGTGTCCAGAATCAATTAAGAGGGCGTTCTTTGACGTCACTATATAAAACCTTACCTCTGAATTTATAAGAAAAAGTGCCTTTTACATAACGAATAACTAAGACGTCAAGCAAAGGGCGCTGGTCTGTCTATACCGTTGAAGGTGCCAAAACCCGACAACCCCTCAGTTTGGGGGCTGAGAAGATGTTGGTCAAGCCACATATCAGGGCGGCTTGCTCCCCAACGAGAGTGCAAGCCACATATGGTCAAATTAAGGTAAAAGGGCGGGTGACCAGAATCTTCCACTGAAGATCTGGGGAAAACGCCAAAGCTCAAGATCTACAGTATGGAGTGGTGCCGCTTAGTATTTTCTGCTGCGAGAACGTTGCATGCAAGCCAAACTCACAAGCCAGACCGAGCACCGAAAAAGGAACGAGCACTTTCGTTTTTCCACAGAAAGTCCGTCGCTGCAAAGGAGATCTAGGAGATTCGCCTCATCGCCCAAAACGGCGCTTTCTTTCGAGATCGGAGTACGCCGTACCGAAGCACAGCTCGTGCGTGGCACACTCACACAGACACTGTACACACACAGCACACAACAAAAAATTGCTCGGTGCTTCATTCAGGGCAACGTCTGTGTGGGGCGTTTCTCCAGAACGCCACCAAGGGTCCTTTCGGCTCAATGGCTTTTGCCCTCCTGCGCCTTTATTCGCGCGGCGTCGCCGAAATCTCCTGAAGAAACTTTGGGGGAGCCCCAAACGAGAAAACGAAACGAAACGGCTGCAAGGGCGGTGCGACGTGACGACGACCGTCGCGGGAAAGAGAGCCGAAGCCGTGTTCCCAAGTGACGAGCCTAGCCAATTGGTAGGCTACGGATGCTTCGTCTTGACGCTGCGGTATCTTTGGGCTGGCGAATCGCAGGCTCTAGGACCCCCATTGTGAAGTACATACATTGGTGCTGCTCATACGTGGTGCCAGTCGTTGCAGTGTGTATGACAACAAACCGTTCGCAGCGGCCAATTATGTGCTTGTTTCACGCAAGGCAGCTCTAGACATGTAAGAGTTGAAGCAACCACAGCGAAACGTTTCCACGCCATGGTCCGATGGCCGAACATTCCAGATCCCTCATCGTGGCACCTATCGCATCCGCCTCCTCCCCCGTGGGGTGGGAAGTTTTGTTTTGCCTCTTTTTTTTTTTTAAGTGTGTGAGGGAGAGTTTGCTTATGCGGCAACCAACGGCCCCCTTGAGCTTTTCATTAATCAAAGAATGTGTTCCTGCGTCAATCGGACAGGACAAAGGGGGAAGGGTCAGAAAAACATGTTTCAGCCTAAAGGCTGTTTTTGATGCTCATCCAAGAAACCGACTCGTCACACAAAGAAGGTTTCCGGGAGTATTAGAGCTTACGGCATCAGGTAATATGCCAATATTTGCCCTCACAAGACATAAGTACTTGTGCTGTATCAATCTTGCCAAAGAGCCTAGGGGCAAATATGTGTAATAAGTGCCCGTACTTTTGCGTCTGACAACGGAAGAACCGTGGGGAGTGAGCCCGACAAATACTCCAGGTTTTAGTGCACACCCCCATGGAGGCGTAACACGTTGCATCGTCAGAAACGAGAGGGTGAAAAAGTCCCAGCCTGGACCTGAGGCTGATGATGCAATGTGAAGACCCTATTGGCTTTTTCCATCTCCTTCCCGGCGGCCCCCAATCGCCAAGGGATTCGGTCTCTTCCAACCCACGTCGTATTAATCTGCAAACTTGTTCTCCGTTGAATAAAGAGCAAAAAAGTCCGGAGCCCCGCATAAGCGTTTGCCTTCTCCAGGTCTAGATCTTCAAATGATTCGGAGCGAGATATGGCGTGGTATCTGTAGTACATACCATTGTACAAACGAGCACCACTGTACCCCATTTGCCCATTCGGACCATGTTAGATCATAACTGATAGGAGAGGTTGTGGGTGGCTCGGCCGGCGCTGACCGTCAGCTTTAATTAGTATTAGCCGTCCCCTCTGTACCCCCTTAGGCGTGGACTTGGCCTTTCCGTCCCATTAGCCGGCATAGTTTCTTATCAAAGAGCACGCCAATCGCGAACCGGAGGCGCGGAGTGTCGCAATCTCCAACCAAGCAGATGCGTCAGCCAATGGTGAGTTGATGCCGAGGCGATGCTTCGGCTATCGCACGGGGCACAAACACCCGCAGCAAGCTGTCGACAATGGTGAAAGCTTCCAAGGCCCGTATACCGAGCGGAGCCCCGCCTCCGCTGGAGAAATTGGGAAATTGGGGGCAGAGTCACGATAAGCACGTGGGTGATGGCGAGGTCTGATTTGGCTCGGTCAGTGTCCACCTTGTGCGCCGCTGAGCGAGACAAGATAATCGAGGCGATACGCACGATGGCTTTTTTTTTTTCATTTCTCTTCCCCGTGTTACATGTGAAACTGGGCAAGATGACGGGCGTCCAGCACGGAAATCGGGGCCCTAGGAATTCCAGCCGAGGGCCATCAAGCAACGTACCAATCTCGAGAGGCAGGGCCTGGGATGTACTGCCGCGAGCTCCCCGAGCTGAAGCATTCCAGAGTCAGCATCTGGCATCCCTTTTGGTTGATATCTGGCCTGCTTCTGCTCTGGAACCCGGTTGACCCCAGTCCAGGCCCTCTGTATGTTGTTGGGTCTTGCCTCTCCGTAATTCAGCCGAATAGGCCGTTCAATATCTCTCCATATTGGGACATCCCCCATCTTCCGTCGGGGAGATCCATTTTGAACCGGTATCTCGGTTTGAAGCAGTAGTCCATGTAGTATTGACTATTGTATACATCTTTCGTGCTAGCGCTACCCTTTTTTGTCAATGTTATGCGCATACTCAGCTGTCAGTCTGTACCTGTATGCAGTTGGCAGTGTTGCTTCCAGGCAATAGTCTCTCTAGCCACTTTGACAGGCATGGAACCTTTTTCCTAGTTGGACTAAAATGTACGCAGCACTTTGTTTGCGCCGAGCATTGATCCGGAGTTCATGTCCCATTGATGTCCTGATACGAAGGATTCCATAGATGGACCGAATATTGAACGAAACGATCAGATCACGCCCATCCATCCTTATCACCTTTCATCTCCCCTGCGTGGGGTTTTAGCGGGCATTGATTTGACCTGGTGGAGGTTGTCAAGGGGTGTCGTCAGGATAACACCTGAGCGAAAATGGGGCGACTCCAAATATGGCCTCATCAGTTTATACCGCCGTTGGTACGCCGTAACTCCATACCTGTGCTTGAAGTACCCGCCGCGAGGAGGGTTTTCTGATGAATCACCACTTCTCTCCGGAAGAAGGCGCCAAAGGATTATTTGATGCTCACCTAAAGCGGCCGTGTTTGGTGGATTGGACGGGACGCAACCATTGTCATCTTTGCTCCCCCTTCCGTACATGTGATAATCATCCGTATTGGTGGATATTTTCCCATTTTATTTTTGGGCCATGAAACCAAAGCACAGGCTCTGTAACCTCTATTTCATCGCAAGCAGGTCGCATTCAATGCCTTGGGCAGCCTGGGGCAGCCTGCAGAGTTCCTTGTCCGGGGTGTCGGCCGGTCTTCCCCGTTCCGAGAAAGTTACGTGGCGGTTTGGTTCGGTGACAAGGGGAACAACATTCAGGAGATCTAAGATCATTGACCCCCGGATTTCCTGAAACAGCTTAGGCGGCGCAAGGGTCGGCTTCCAGATGTACATATGTATCCAAGAATACATGGCCAGGCAGGCTGATACAGGGCGGCACAAATTACGACTCCTGCACAGTCCTTGTAGCATGAACATAGGCAGCAATGAAAGGCCGGGTTCGGGAAACAGAGTTGATAGAGAGACGCGCTAATAGCAATGGCGAATCCGTTTGACGGGTGCCTAGACTGTGGAATGGGTACTTGGCACCACTGCGGATCAGCTCTGCTGAAGCCCAGAGCACGCCTTGCGATAAGAATCCATCACTTGGACAATACGAATGGGGAGGTGGCGGCCGTGCCAGAACTAGCCGCCAGTTTGCGCTGCCACCAATTGCAGGGAAAATCTGGTGCGAGATAACAACCCCCACATTCTACCGTAGGGAGGAACCAGGGGTGTTTCTGGGGACCCCGGCCGGGGTGATGGAGGTAGCATAATTTGGCAGGCCCCTTCCAAGACATGTTGCGCCGAGGATAAGGAAGGTGAAGAGTCATGGAGAATAATAGTCGGGAGTGTGTCTTCCGTATCTGGACCAAAGGAGCATGTACTTTTGGGCTCCAAGGGCGCGCTAGGAATGGTGGACGCCACTTGGACCGGTTGGTGAGTGAGAAGAATAGGAAAGTCTGGGGAAGCATCCTCTGGGGAATGCTGCATACTTCCATATCCACACCCTTGTCTCACGGACCGTCGCGATCGCCTGTGAGGAAGCAAGATGAACCAGCTCAATTACGGACTCGCGTTCGGAAAAAGGCAGTGGTAGTAGCAATGCCCACTCCTCGAAGCATCCAGTGAGCGGAGGGGCAACATGGTCCCAGCGAGCTAACAACTGTGCTGATCACCACGACCTAGCATTGTCAAGGCAGGTCGCATTTATTCGCTAACGCCATTCATTCTTCAGGTGAGGCAAGATTGGCTCTGCGAGATCGCTGGAGACCACTTTGCGGACGCTACGGTAGCCTCAGACCCTCTGCCATGACCAACGGAAATCAGACCATAGGAAGGGCGACGGCAGGTGATGGAGAGGAAAGGGGTGTCAAATAGCCGAGACACGGAAGAGACATGAAGAGACTGCATCTCGATCCTACTGCAACTAGCAGTGAGTACTGTAGTTGTTATTTGGTAAGTTGAGGCCTGGATACGGACTGGTTGCAGTAGTGAGTTGATTGCAGAAAGAGGCCAGAATAAATCGAAACGTAAAAAGAGTTGGTTGCGCTACTCTGCATGCGTCTGGCTCTCTTTGGGGCTGCTTAAGCGCCTGGGCTGTATTGCGAACCAGTAGACGACTGTCATCAAGTGATGGATAGGTTCCCCGGAGCGTGACCACATACTCCATGGGGGTTTGCTATCCCACGATAACGACTTGGCTCTCCCCTGATATCGGCGCAGAGTATGGAGGTGTTTGATAACCTGACCCCAACTGGCGAGCCGCCATGGCTATTGTTGGTGGGCGTGACACTTGGAGACCCCCACATTTGGTCCATGAATATGTATTCATTATCATAGCGACTGATGGACGGGATGGGAGCTGTCACTGCGGCCCCCAAACAGCGGGATGTAGTGTCCTGATGACCCTCGAAACCGGGGATTTGAAGAGTACGGGCGCTGTTGAAGTAGCAAGACGAAGCCAGCTGACTGGGCAGTGCTGAGCGTATCTGCGCAAAGAGAAGAAGAAGACCGCAAGGAGACGAGAACGGGAGTATGCGCACGTGTCCAGTTGTTGTGTGCATACCACGGAACCAATCTTTTGCTACCCATGCTCTCTTTTTCTCTCGTGAGCACTGTATTTTTCTCTTTCTCTTTTCCTTTTCCTGTTTCTCCCTCATCGTCGTTCTCTCCCACTCTATCATTATCTCTTTTTTTTCTTAGTGAAATTCCACCCCAGCATCGCATCATCTCACGTTGCCCTACTAGCAAGGAGGAATGCACGACGCAGTGGAATTTAGTGCTATAAGCACAGTTAGCATGCTGTGAGTGAACACTAGCACCAGGCCACCTTGGCTTTCAGGTTAGCGTTCGGCCCCACGACACGGGAAAATGAGTCGTGCCCAGAAGCCAGTTGAAAAGAGAGAGTAATGGCTTCGTGCTGGCAGCGAGCCACGGGCGATCATTGATGCGCAAAAGAGCCGGTTCTTTTGTGTGCGCAAGCCAAAAACCACCCACACCAGACCAAGCCGTATTCCGTACCTGTAGGCTATCCGCAAAAAGACGCCAGTATTCCCAGGTGCTGGTGGGCAAAAAGGAACCTGGGAAAAGCCTCCAGAACTCGACGGCCGCACGCAGCGTCATGCTGTTCAAAACCGTCCTAGGCGACTCTCCCGTCTTGGTTTCGTCTCTAGGTAGTACTTGTTCGTCCTCCATACCTCAGAAAGCCACGCGAATAGCTTTCCCGGGGAATGGCGGCCAATCAGTCGAGCACGACAGAGGCTGCGCCTCATTCCGCCCGATACCGTACAGAGCAGCAAGCCGGGGGTACATCGAGCTGGGACATGGCAGTTGAGGTTTAGTGATGGCGATGGACTGAGAAAAACGAACGTAATTTGAATCTGAGGTGTACGAGTAAGAAGCTCGCTCGCCCAGTGGAGCGGGAATCAGAAAAAAAAAAAACTGCTAAGAAAAAAATTCTCAACAGAAACACACACACGAAACCGCACGCCAAAAAATGGAAAGAACCTCCCTTCACCGTGGTTTCCACTCTCGCTATTTGGCGCCGAGGGGCGTCCCAATAGCGGCAAAACGCTCAACTCTTTTTGGTGAGGGGGTGGCAGCGCATCTGAGAGAACACTGCATTGAGCACGTTAGTAACATGTACCGTCGTCGAGGTGGTACCTCCGTCAACAGCGAGAATCTCCCGTGGGCCGAGCTGGCATCGGCCATCTCACTGAGCCCTGTACTAAGGTATCTGACCCAAGCGCACACCCCGCCATCGCACGCCCCCTCCTTGTGGTCCCCTTCGCCCCAGCTGGGGCTCCCACTGAGGGCGAGGGCTGGGGCTTTGAATGCTGGGGCTGGCTGGTACAAACATTCGAGAGCAGCCAAGTACCCCGTACCCCTTTCGTGCCCTGGCTACGTGTCCCGTCTGCTCCCCTCCAGCGCCCCGTCGCGCCATCCAGCCCACTGGACTGTGCCGTGCAGTGCTGTTGCACCCCCAAAGGCACTGCCTAAGCCCTGCGTGACGCCCCTGATTTACCGCCGCGTGTAGCGAGGTCTAGCATGTGCTTGCGTTGATGCATTGAGGTACTTGTCCGCAAGTACTTGCACTCCCTCCCAGTCCCATGTACGAAGTACCGACCCGGCCGAGCCCGCCCTTATTAAAGCGATTGCCTCCCCCAGTCCCCTCCTTCTCCCGAAGGAAAAAAAAGTCTCCCTCGATTAAGCAAAACAAAAACCACACCATAGCCACTCACCCAATCTAATATCGCATCTCGATCTTCCAACTACCGACGACAAGAGCCTCCTTCACCTTAGAAGGCAAGCAACATCAGCGTCGACACCAGCTACAAGCAGATAATTACACAGCGGTCCTCCCCACTACAAGGACAACGGCATATAACCACTCCACACGCTCGCTTCTCTGGCCGTCTAGTCAACGTTTACTCGCTTTGGCTGCCGCTCGATCACATGCAACGAGCTCAGTCTGCCGTGGATTTTTCCAATCTACTCAATCCAACTTCGGCAGCAGGACAGGACAGCGACGCCGAGCAAGGCAGCGGAGCCATGTCTACCGCTGCGGTTACCGTCATCAAGCCCAATGGGCCTATCCCAGGAGCGCAGTCAACGGAGGCTGCCAACGAGCTTCCTCGTCCCTACAAGTGCCCTCTTTGTGAAAAGGCCTTCCACCGTCTGGAGCACCAGACCAGGCACATCCGCACTCACACGGGCGAGAAGCCCCATGCCTGCCAGTTCCCTGGCTGCAGCAAGAAGTTCTCTCGTTCCGATGAGTTGACCAGGCACTCGAGGATACACAGCAACCCCAACTCCAGGCGCGGCAACAAGGGCCAGCAGCAGCACCAGCAGCACCTTCACCACCAGGGCCTTCCTCACCACATGCACGTCGATGGCATGATGCCCCCTCCAGTGCCAAAGGCCATCCGCTCTGCTCCCACCTCGACTCTGGTCTCGCCTAACGTCTCGCCTCCCCACTCTTACTCCTCGTTTGTCATGCCCCAGACCCCCATGGCTCACTACAACCGTGGCAACGATATCACCATGCTGGCAAAGGCTGCAAACCAGATCGAACGGGAAACTCTTTCTGGCGGCCCGTCTAACCACAACTCAAGGCATCATCCCTACTTCGGCCAGCTGCCAAACTCTCGAGGCCACCCGCCTTCCCTTTCCTCATACCACATGGCGAGATCTCACTCCAATGACGATGATGATCATTACAGCAGCATGAGGCACGCCAAGAGGTCGAGACCTAACTCGCCCAACTCCACGGCTCCCTCTTCTCCCACCTTTTCCCACGACTCTCTGTCTCCCACCCCGGATCACACTCCCATCGCAACTCCCGCTCACTCCCCTCGACTCCGCCCCTTTTCGGGCTATGAGCTGCCGAGTCTGAGAAACCTGTCTCTGCAGCACAACACGACTCCGGCGCTGGCCCCCATGGAGCCCCACCTGGATGCTCCCCAGTTNCCCCCTCAGCTGCAGGCAAACAACAACCGCAGCCCCGGCATGTCGCTTACCGACATCATCAGCCGCCCCGACGGGAGCCAGAGGAAGCTCCCTGTTCCTCAGGTTCCCAAGGTGGCGGTGCAGGACCTCCTCTCAGACGGTGTATTCCCTAACAGCGGCAGAAGTTCAACTGCAGGCAGTCTTGCAGGTGGCGACCTCATGGATCGGATGTAGAGAATCCCTTACTTTGGCGCCTCGAATGACTTGATGACTTTGGGCTATAGAAGGATAGAAAGAGACGGCGTTTATGGCATGGAAATGGAAATGGAAATGGAAAGAGTCGTCCCTCGAAGGACTTGACACGGCTATTTTTTTCTTCCCTTTTTTGTTTTCTTCTTGATTTTTTTTCATTGCAGGGCATGGAATCCTACACAAGATGGATGGCCAAAGGAAATATAGACATCACCACTTCCCCAACGGATTACTGTTGACTACTTTTTATTTTGTTTCTTCTCTTCTCTTGTTTCTGGTTGTTTCTATACAGTGGAAGATTTTATTATTGGATTCAACTGAGAGTTGGCCCAAAAAAATCGAAAAAGATATGATTATTCTACACACTCACGCGCTCCAATCTTTCATCAGTTCTGTACAACCAAAGCAATTTCTTTTTACTTGTTGTTTCTTGGTATATTTGCATCCCACATGCCGCTAGAAAGCCCGTCTCCGGCATTTGGCATCTGAGGGCTTCGGCAACGGCATGGGCTGGCATTTGACTGGGGAATACCAAAACACGTTTGGTGTTACAAAATATGGGGAAACCTCATGCACTATGGGGGAGGCGGCAGCGCTATTCAGGGGTGGACAAGTAATGGAGGGGGAGGAAAAGCCACGGGCAAGCGGTGCATCCGTGGGACCCGTGGTTGCGAAGCATGACTTCATAGACATGGAAAAGCTGAATGATTTATCTGGGATTTCAGTATACTAGGTACTAGGTAGAATACGGTAATGGTAATGACAAGTGGGCACTTCTGCTCTCTTGTGTAATGTTTGAACAGAATTGATGTTTCATTCGCCTTTATTTTGCGTTTGGGGTTTGAGGCTATCCTTCCGGTGTTTCCCGCCTTATCTCCTGATGGTCAACCGGCTATCGTACGAAGGGGAATAATAAGATAAGTGATCAGAAGTACTCCCGTAATACGGAGCACTTGGGCTAAAAGAAAGAGCGAAATTGCGGGGGAGGGGGTGGTAGAGTTTTAGTTTATCCGGAGAAGCCTTAATTCAAGCTCTGTCTCAGTCTCATTTTCACTCTCACCATGGGATGGTCTTAGTAAAGCACCGGGGAGGGAAAATGGCGAGATTGATGCTGCTCTTGATCCAAGGTCGGTATCTGTCTAGCGTTGATTGCATGTACACTTGAACCGACATTCTCGTAGGGCGGGTCTCAGCGCTAGGAAGGTTTATCTCTGGGGGAGGCAATCAGGCGGGATACATGATGTGTCCACAGTCTTTTCCTGGTGCATTGAGGGGGTGGTTTTGCTTTTTTCCCGGGGGGTGTCTGGGCAGAATTAGAAGGGGGGGGACGATTTGTTTGGCTCGCTTGGATGGAATGCAATGGAAGGGGGAGGAGAGAGCCCTGTGTGGGAGGGAATACCACTTAGATACGGGGGGAAGAGATTCTGGTGGTTTGAAATGATTTGCTGGGGGGATGGCCATGATACGAGTGCTACTAGTGAGAGTGTTATCGTGGATAGGCAAGCATGTGCCTTGCGTGGTTGTGCTGCTGTAACTCTGGCTGTGACTCTTCGACGGCCACATGGCTTCCCTTGTGTGTTGAGTTTCTCGCACCTGATGCTGAGAAATAATATGATGATGGCTTGATACGAGAAAAAGTGGCCTGCGTGTGATACACATGATTGCCTTGTGTGCAGCCTCACGTTTCGTTGCGCGAGGCGGGCCTGTTTTGTTTGTGCGCAGGCCGGAAAGGCTATGAATAGCACCAAATCTCAGGCATTCGCAAGCCCGTCTGGGGGATTTGATTGGATTCCGCCAAGTCTGGGGACTCCGTATTATCAGGCCTGTGTGTGCGACTCCGTACTTGTACAGGCTGTGAGACGGCGCCATGCATAACATGCAGAACCTGAGGATGGGCAAACTCCTTGGCCTTTCTTGGAGCCGCTGTTATCATCTTACAAGCTCGAAACACGCGTGTTCCTTCTGTTCTGTTTTGGATCGTGTCCATGGTGGCGTCGCACGCTCTTGTGCGAGCCTCTGCAAAATCTCGCACCCTCCTATCCTATCATTGAGCGGGCATGTGGCCATTTGCTCCCCCATCACATCACTCTCCTCCCCCACAGCAGAACGACGACGCCCGGCGACGCCCGTCATTTGTCGTTCCTTTTTTTTTTTTCAGGGTCCCTGGCACAGCCTGTTCATGCGTGGTTTAGGGAGTACATGGACTATGTGAGTAGGTATGAGTACACGACAGCCTTGGAGCCTAGGCTTCGAAAGGTGCCCCGGGCCGGTTTAAGTCGGCCGGTAAGGCTGGGAGGGATTTTGTTGGGTTTTCCGGACTGTGACGCAAGAGAGCAAAGCCCTGCTGGGACGGGTCTAGATGGGATGGATCGAGATCACGTCAGCGGTCTTTGGAGCTAACTGCTGTTCCGCCGTGAAGAGAAATAAAAAATTGCACCAAGTTTGTCAAGAGAAAATGATATTGGTTGCCCTGAGTATGACGTGTTTCACTCCGGGACGGCACACGCGTTGCCCGTTCTAGCTAAGATGATGGCGGGTGATCTGATCAACAGATGATGGTGGTGCTGGTGTTCTCTTTACAGTACACCAAAACCATGGGGTACTTCCTCTTACATGTACATATTATCACGGAGATGGAATCACGGAGTAATATGGAGCGGTGATAAAGTCCATATCCGAGACCGGCCAAGAAAAAAGGTGAGAATAGCCCATGAGTAGACAAATGCTTTGCCTCGACTTTGACGACAACTCGTACGGAGTACAAGCAAGTAATAGGAGAAATGTAACTGTGTTTTACGTACAAGTACGGAGTGCTGTACGGTGAGTGGAACTAATGCAGTGCGTTTGCTACTGTTGTGTAAAGCGAACGGTGAGGTGGCTTGCATGATTCGTCTGTTACAGATGCTGCAGCTGAGACTCGCACTGAGACATGAAAAGCACCTTTCTTTTTCTCTTCTCTTCTTTTTCTTCTACGTTTTACTTACACCTTCTCTTCACCGCTTCAAAGCAGCCTGGCGAATGAAAAGACTTTGCCTGACACATACACAAGGCGTTAGCGGGAATGCGTGTTGCGTGTGTGTGCACCAAACAGCGAAGCCTTGTTATGTGCCTGTTTTACCCGCAGCGCCGCCTTTGCAACCACTCACAACCGCTCACCACCAACTCACGACCTAAGTTTGAGGTGGTGTGGTGTAAAGAGCACGCAGAGACTCGGGTTGGTTGCCTGTCAAGAAATAAGGGGGCTTTTTCGAGGAATGGCGGGGCTGCGGTGGTGGGGGTTTGGGTTTCTCCTGGGCCTCCAGTGTGAAGCATTCGTCGTCTTGTGTCTCCCTGTGTATGTACTCCATACCGATGAAAAATTTTCCGCAGTGGCTTTGTTTGGCTTTGGCTTTTGGCTTTTTGGTATTGGGTTGTGTTTGGCTTGCTCCGTTTCTCTATACGGAGTGCCGCGTCTCCCCCACGTGAGCCACAAGATGAATCATGGGGAGGTGTTGTATGGCGCATGTTCTAAATACTTTATACGGAGTGCTGTACTGTGCAAGAGACTTTGGGCACAGAATTGCTGCACGGCCCTAATTGGGCACTGCACTCTTCTGATTCATTGCAAATGCTAATACTCTTGAAGAAAACGCCTTGTATGGCTTCCTGAATTCCCAGTAGGATGGGATCAAAGATGCTCTACATCCTTCGTGGCCACTAGCTCAACTTGCCGCTCTCAAACATTTCAGATTTAGCCATCTCGCCAGTGTGGGGGTGGGGTTGGGAGCCGGCACGACGGCGTCAGCAGACTCATTGTCGTGATGTAAGCCTTTGATCGCGAAAAGACGCATTGGAATGATATTGCGCTCTCAGGCTATTTTGGCAGAGACGGGATGGAATTCTCCCCAGCCGTTGGGTGTTATCCTCGTCATCTATCAAGGCAAAGCATGAGGATTGCTGCTCTCGCGCTAATCATCTGGATCTTACCCCTCTGGAGTCTGAGTGGATGATCGACTCCTCGTTCATGTCTAGCTCCAACGTGAGCTCTACCACAGCCAGGCAAATCCTCGATATCAATCATATCAGTTTGCATGAGGGCCATGCACATGTATGGACAATCTCTGATTAGCACCGGCTCAGACATGAACTAGGCCTGGGGAAGGCGGGGAAATACAATCCGTCAAATTCTGCCTATCTTGCCGATAAAGCATTTATGCAAGCTGGATATCTTCCGGGGGCTCCCTCGCAGCAGCTCGCCTTTGTTTCTTATCTTGCGTTTGCCGGCGATACTCGCGGGGAATTTGGTTGCCTCGAGCTCGAAACAAGGCCGCGGCCTCGCCTTTCGGTTTCCTAATCCGAGCATGTGGCCAAAAAGGCTGCACCGAGGCTAGATTCATGGGCTATTACAAGGCGATTCCCTCGGGCGATGCGGGAGGAAGGGTAGAGACGGCCCCAGCTTTGGTCTCGGTGCTAGCCACAGCTTGATATGATGAAATTGCAGCCCCCACGAAGCCATCGCTGCGAATACCGTACGGTACCGAGTACCATGCACCACTGGAGATCCTTCTTGTGCTGGGGATCGCCTGTGGGGTTAGCAAAAGACATCACGCTTCCCGGCGATAAGTGGCCAATATAGGAAAAGAGCAAGATGCTGGGGACCCTGAAATAGTGCCTATCTTGTCAGCTGAACATGGAGCTCCAGGAATACAATCGACGACCGGACCGCAGTTTTACGGGCGACTCTTCAAGCCATCGTCGTCGTTGCGGGTGGATCAGAGAGAGCGCTTGCGGCGCCAAATTCGCATTGTGAGACACAATGTCCCAATTTTGCCTGTTTGTGGATTGTTGCGATTTCTACTCTTACTCGTGCGCAAAAATACGAAGAGCCTGTTGCAGCGGTAGCCGCATCAAGCTCCTCGCTTCCAGGGACTTGGGCTTTTCCTACGGATAATGAGGCTCATCTCTAGATTTCCCGCACCCCACCCGCCAGGGACCTACCTCGCCATCGACGCACAATCATCTAACAAAAGAATCTCAATTAGAATTAATATAACAAGGGGGCTTTTCTCGGACACGGCTGGCCTGCTACGTTGCAGTGCCAAGTTGGCAAAAAAGGGAACTCGGTCAAGAAACGAAAATTTTTCCTCCTCGCCTGGGGAAGTCATCCAGGGAAGGAAAAAAAGTACTGTGCGTATCCGGAGTTGCTTTGCGCAAGCGGAATTCCCAGCAAGGAATGTATCAGCCAATCAATAGCTTAAATTGCGGAGGGCGTCAATCCATCAATCAAACGCCCCTGCTGGCCTTGATCTGATGCCTGTGTGGGCTGGTTCTAGGTCTGTCTGCACACGGCGACTCATATGGGCAGGGATTTTGGGAGTACGGAGAACTTGGTATCAATTCTACGCACTTGTGAGATACGGTCCTCAGCCTTGTTGATGGCTTTGTCGTTGAACTGACTTGTGTTAGGAAGAGTTGGCACACATCCCTGTTGTTCGAGCCAGCACAGCTGTCGGCATTGGTCTGGGCATGTGCATCTGCTTGACTCTCATACCGCATGCATCTGCTTGATGCCAGCCTGTCTATCTGCAACTGGATTACTCGTGCCTGGATGCTGAATGACTCGGGGAGGGTCGCTGCAGAGTGGCCTTGTTCGATGCTATGCAAGGCACCGGAAGGGGGCCGGAGACGGACACCGCAACTTTCATCTCCTCTCCGTACCAATATGCAGCTCCGGCATAATGTGAAATGCGAAGCTCATCGTACGAGATCCGCAAGCAGCCTGGAACGCGGGCAACCCCAACAAGAACGAGAGCCGCAAGCGAATGCTGGAGCCACTACATCAGATCATAACTGTTATCATACAACACATGCAGGACGCAATTGATCCGAATACAACCCCGTTAATGCTGCCTTTTGATTTGCCGGCCTTCCGGCTACGTGTGTATCGGCACACAGGCAGCACGATCGGATGATAGCGATCCACTCCTATGATCATCTCACGCCTCATGCACAATATATTAAATCCGCAGGTTGCTGGCGCCGAAGGGCACTACGCTGATGGCCAATGCCAAGAGCCGATGCATATGTACTCCGTACGGATGTATGTATGTGGCCTCTCCTTACCGCTCCACCGCTTCCTTAATTCGCCTTCCCTCCCATTCTTCGGGCAAACAGTGGACTGCGCCGTGGAAACGCCAGATTGATACGCAGGGGAGGGGGATGCCATGGCTTTCAATGCGCCGAAATCGAGCCATCGTGGGGCTCCAGGGAACCAGAGCAAGCTGCTGCAACAGGTCCGTTGTCGAGGAATACTTGCTCCTTAACTCCCTGCCTGCATCGCTGAAGTGGATTTGAGCGGCTCCAGACTGGGGTAATGCCAATTACTCCGTAAATGCCGCTCCTCTGAACAATGGATCATGATGCAGCAGGAAACTCGAAAAGTTTTCCCCACAGTCCTAGTGTCCCTCAATTACACAGGGATCGATGCGACAAGCACGGAGTAGGGAGCACGGAGTAGCATTCAAGTTCTTTTGCATATGAGAAACAAGAGCTATGAGATGAATCTTACTTGTCTGGGCAGCTCAGTGCTTTGTCCGCACATGCAATCTCATCAAAGAGCGTCGGCTAACTCAAAAGCCCTCTAGCTCAAAAGCTAGCAATATCACATCACCATCTCTCGGATAATTAACCGAACCAGAGGTTATTTCAAGCATGTGAAAATAGCAGCACTTGGCATCTCGGAGATCTTTGATGTGTGTTCGGCACAGAGGCAGTGCCGACATATCACTCCCCTTCCGCTCAGCCGATTGAAGAAAAAAGAGGCCCGGCATGTAAATTGAGTTTGGATGGCTTTCTGTTCCGCAGCGGAAGGCAAAATTAAGAGAGATACTCCGTACGATTACAATTGAGATGCAGGGAGATCCCAGGAATCGATCGGACCGAGAAGGTGTTAATTCGGCTGCTTAACCGACCAAAACCCTGATGCCAACCCCCAACGGCTCGGCAAGGAAACTTTCCGGCCACAACGATCCAATGGGCCTGAGTGAATGATACACCTGGGCTTCTAAACGGTAGTTGTTGTATTTTCCATTGGTATCCGTCTGCGCAGCCGCAACAGTACTTCCCTTTGTGAACGTGAACGTGAACGTGAACACTACAGATATAGAGTATCCCAGAAGGATTCGTGAATAATATGCCTTAGAATGGCTCCATTCGCCAGTGTAACTCCTGTCCCCTCTATCAACAGGTATAATAGCTGCTATGTAGATAAGAGCCATCGGCATTCGCTGACAGCCCAACCCGATAGTTCCCGACGCTTGAGATTGATAACAAAGACAATCAGTGGGCTTGCATAACTTTGTATCGACAAACAAGAGGTACATCCTTTTAGGCAAACATGTGAAGAGCCCGCTACGCCCACCTCTTGGGCGAGTTATGAGTCGAATCACGTCAGTTTTGTGTTCAACCACTCGTTATAAGCATCAGCAGCATGTGAGATAACTTTGGCGCCGCTGATCTAGCAACAAAAGCCGGGCTGAGATTCCCTTCAAGAAAGATATACGAGTACGCGCAAGCGCTAATCCGTTGCAAATCCTCATGAGATACCTTCAAGATGAAACCTGGTCTCGATTGTGCTAGTCAGCACATGGCAAAGGGACGTGTATCGTCGATTCTGCGGGGTTCAAAGGACACCCTGACGACGACTCTCCTTGCTTCTTGGCCACATACCACGCATGAATGAGGGATAGGGAGGGTGAGTGTAGTGTACTTGCATTTGCTCAAACTCTTGTACCTTGAACTCAATGCGGAGGCTTCCCCGTTGTCTTGCGTGAATGCGTTACTAGTAGATGGACAAGGGCTTTGACAGCATCTAGCAGGAGGATTTGAGACCGATCGTGATCGCGGAGGACCGGCGATGTTAGCCGACGACGTCCAGGCCTCCTTTCGTTTTGCCTTTTGGATAAGGAACTTTCGTTGATTGCACTATATGCAGTCTTCTTTACCTTAACCAGCCGACGTTACCCTTTACACGGCCTTTTTATGTGGCTCGCCCCTCTCAGTGCTCGATTGCGAGCCACACTCTCGGCTCTTCTCTGCATAATAGGGGGAATTGGGGGGTCATTCAAGATAAGCATACACAAGCATGGTTGGCTTTTCAGACGGGATGCATTCCGATATCACGCCCTTCTGCAAAACCCAAGCCCCTCATTTCCAAACATACATGGCGATTTGTAAACAAGAGGCCCACATTAGCTCAGTTGTTGGCCGCATATTTGTAGAGGCCTAGGCGCATCTCGGCGGCTTAAATCGATAGAAATGGCGAAAGCAGCCAGTGAGATTCGCTTGCTTTTAAGCTGCAGGGGAAAGATGGGCCAGATGAATGTTTGGTCCGCGGGGCCCCGGGTTCTGCTGCGGTCGTTGAAGATTTGCCAGTGCTTTTCCCGCATTGATGCCCAGTTTGTCGGAAAGGAGAAGGTGTATATGGTATCACGCAGGTCGGGATGCAGGTCTGGCCGCATGGGGGCCAAAAAAGGTACGAAGCAATGGAACGAAACTGGTGTAGAAAGGGCCGACAGCGGGACAGAAAGGGGACACTGTGGCGATGTGCAAAAATACCTGTGGAAATAGGGAGAGGGTGGGATAGGACATGATGTGGCACGTACTATGGGGAGAAGATGCCGATGCGTCTTACATGGAAGATGGGGGAGAGTTGATTTGGTGTTGTTCTTCTAAAGGTACTATTACAATTTAATTTACAGGAGTGGTGTGGGCAACACTTGCGGTGACCGAAAAGGTAGCTTCTTTCTTGCCCGGCTGAATAGTCCTTGCGTCTTTGCTTTCAAATGTTGCATATCGGCTCTATTCAAGGAGGTGTGCGAAGCGAAATAGATTCCATGCGAGGAGATAGGACAGAGGCTGCTATGGCAAAATAGATCGATGCAACGGCGAATGGAACTCGACTATTCGCGAGGCTCCTCAAGGATAGGATGTGATATTTGCCGGCGGAAATAGTTGACGGAAACGTGTCAATTTGTTCCTATTCGCTGGGTAATGTTGTTGGTCCTGTTGGTTGGTAACTTCGGTTTGACGGAATGGTAAACGCAACACTCGGGTATGTTGAATATCAACACTGCGATCGACTATTCGCACCATCATAAAGTGCATTCTAATCCGGTAGATATACTCATCGCTGTGATATTTATGCATTCTTATAAGCATGCCTTGGGAAGCAAACAATCATGGCTTCAGTTATCTTCTCAGTAATTATATTATTGATGTATCATTGAGCAGCTGTATATCGTCGACAAACAAGCTGGGAGGTGCCCAAAAATGCTGTAACTTCCGGCTATTGTCAACTGTAGCATTTATCCATTGATGAATGTTTCCCGAGTGTATAATCCATCTAAGACCTATTGGAGCTGGACCAGCTCTTTCCACACTGACTCCTAGACATGTTCCAAGGTTGTCTAGCATCAAGTTGCAATGATGGTACTGGAGCAATCTCAAAACGAGCTAGGAGTATCCCCTAGGATTCGGTAAGTTCGATATAGAGGATATTGAATAACCCACATACGGCTTGAGCAAAGACGAAATAGGGAAAAGAGACTGTGGTATTCTTCGAGGCAGGTATACTACACGAATTTAGCCCGCTGAACCTAGAAGGAATAACAAAAGAGAGGAAAATCACTCCTTGATGTCTTGGAGACTGGCATTTTAAAGCGCAAATCGTCAAAATAATTCCATTGAAGAATTAGGAGGTACCCGGTAACACCAACCATACGACAGTCAGCCCAACATAGACATCTCCGTCCAGGTATTTGATGGATCTTGTATGTTGGACTCTCGACATTGAGGACGGATAATACTCTAGAGGGTGTTCGACTCATCATCTACTCGTGTGAGTTCAGGATAGAGCCACAAAGGTATCGGATTGTTTATAAAACTACCCTATAATCCCACAGACAAGGTGCAAGAAGGGTTTGTAAACGGCGAATACGCAAATCAAAGACCTCTGGCAGCATCTAACCACAGAGCCACAAAAGAGTATGAAATCTCGAGAGGCGATTAGAGATGTTAAAGGGACTTGCGCTGCTCTAGAAACGATCGTGCTGGAACAAAGTGTTTCCTTGGTGCCCTTCATGGCGAATGAGTTTTATTGTCCCCAATTTTCTTCTGAAAAGCATAGGCTAAATGAGTTAATGATACAAAAATTGGCTTGCACAGTGCAGATTAAGCACCTCGCAGTTAAAATGGTAGTATACACAGCTGTCTCTCGACGATTCATAAAGCTGTCTTGCGATGGACTTCCAAAGGATAGTCTCTTAGAAGGACAAATAACTTCTTATTGTCATTCGTTATCCCCATTTGACTCCGAAAAAGGTCAGAGGTTTCTTTCCTGACCGCGAGGCAGCAGTGTCTGCATTCTCCAGATATATCCTTTCGTGGCCCTTGATATCCACGAATAGGTATTTGTAGTCATATTCGCTCTGACCGCGAGGCATAACCATATGGCATTGTACTACTCCGTTTGCCAGAGGGCCCTCGACCTGAAACATTAGCAAACTTTGTAACGACGAGATAATAGTCAGAAAGTTGGAACTTACATAGAAATGCATCATGAGGTGCTGGTTGCCTTGGGAGTCTGTCCTCTCAGTGGACCTGAAACCATGTAAGTGTACTGTCTCGCGTTCCCCAATGCTCACAAACACNNNCGTAATGGGCCGTGCCCTCCTCCATTTATTAAAGGTCTCGTCTCCATGAGCTGAAATCTTGTTCGCATCACCTAGAAGCTCAAGGCATCTGTGATCTTTTTTGATCATGTTAACGGCTCTGTTGAACTGATTTGTCTTGCTCTCGGGAGAAAAGACATCCGTCCAAAGGAAGTATGCAACACCTCCNNNAACATCAACAATTAGCCTTTCTAGTTCCATATTNNNCATAGCCAGCATAAAAACACTCTCCGGGAAACGTACAGTGCAAACGAGACCAACGATAACCATGCCGAAGTTATAAGACTGCTGGGTTGCCCTCGCCGCCTTCTCGGCAGCTGATAATTCGTTCCATGGCACAAAACCGGTGTCGTTAAATGGCGTGACGCTTCTCCGCTTAGGTTTTGGGGTTGCGGTAGTTCCCAGACCAGTCGGAGACGCAAAATGGCGTACGAAGAGAGGCCGAGCAGATCGTGCAATTGCGGAATTCGTGGCAGATCGAATCGCGGGAACAGTTGTTGGCTTCATCATGGCGGCTCTCCGGCTTCCATCTTACCGAGAAGACTCGTCAGGATGAAATTGGGCAGAGAAACGCAATAGCTCAGCAACTCGACGAAGCTCTTACACACCTAAGGTAGTAGTAACAAAGAACGAAGCTTCCCTGGGCTGTATATTCGGAATCTTGCGCGACACCGCCCTCGGCAGAAAGTTGAAAGTGGGGAGACCACCAAGCCAGAATAAGCTTAGCGGCGCCGATATGCCACTTTACCGCATCGCCTTCCCTTGGCCTTGGGAGTCTCCTTAATAATTATCCCAACATTGGATTGTGCTGCGTCCCCTCTGTCCTCCCTTGACACGGTCGCTGCATAAACGGGCAATACAGCGGTTCCCCAGAAATCAAACGGCTTCGATCGAACTCGCCTCGGATCCCCAGCACCGCCTCCCAAGATGAGTGCCCTCGCGTCGAAACAGCAATCGCTCAAGATCTTCGAGAAGTTGAAGACAAAGCCGGCCAACAAGGTGCGAGAGCATGGTCGCGACGGTACTNNNGGTTCCAGAAACNNNCGCGCGCCATTGTCTCCCNNNATATGCTTTGACTGCGGACAGAAGAATCCCACATGGACGTCGGTGCCTTTCGGCATCTACCTGTGTCTGGACTGCTCCTCCAATCATCGTAACCTCGGTGTTCACATCTCCTTTGTGCGATCGACAAACCTGGATCGTATGTATTCGGGATCATATCTTCTCTGTTTGCGATACCCTTTCNNNCAAAAGACGCTGTTTGAGTGGCAATGGGATCAGCTTCGAGTAATGAAGGTCGGCGGCAACGAGTCTGCGACCAAGTTCTTCCAGCAGAACGGAGGTACCGCGGCATTGAACAGCAAGGATCCCAAGACCAAATACCAATCCAGCGCGGCTACCAAGTACAAGGACGAGCTGAAGCGACGTGCCGCACGTGATGCTCTGGAGTATGCTAACCCCGATGACCCCGATNNNATGATAGACCAAACGTCTAACCTCAATGTTAGATACCCCGAAGAAGTTATCATTGATGCTGTGGAGGGAGATGGTAGTTTCACCCCTGCTGGAGAGCCAGACGATGATTTCTTCTCGTCTTGGGACAAGCCCACGATCAAGAAGCCGACGCCCCCAATCTCACGAAATGCGACACCTCCGGTCGTTGGCCGCACCCCGTCACCATTCCTTACCGCCGGTAACAAGGATGTCCCACGTGCGGCATCACCTTTATCAAAGACCGACTCAACAGAGACGAAGCCTGCGGCCAGTCGAATTACTACATCTGCTGCCCTGCGCAAAACGGCCACGGGTGCTGGCGCCAAGAAGACAAACATTCTCGGTGCGAAGAAGGTGCAAAAGCTAGGCGTCAAGAAGGTCACTGGTGATATCATCGATTTCGACGAGGCGGAGAAGAAGGCCAAGGAGGAGGCAGAGCGTATCGCCAAGCTTGGATATGACCCCGAAGCCGAAGAGGAACAGGCACCAAAGGCCAGTGCCGCTTCATCTGCCGCCATCATTTCCCCAACGCCTATCAGCCCAGCTAGCAGCTCACACACACGACAAAAGTCGAATGCCGAAATGGAGCGATTGGGTATGGGCATCGGTCGCCTTGGATTTGGCCAGATTGGTGGCGCCAAGGCCGCCGCTTCAGCTTCTTCAGCAAAGAAAAATGCCGGTGGCTTCGGCTCTGTTGGGCCTGTAAAGGCATCTGCTGCGGGTAAGTCATCATCGCGTCTCACAACATCTTTTCATAAACTGACAATTACTTTTGTAGACGAGTCTGAGACGTTTGCTCGCAGCAAGTTTGGCGCCCAGAAGGCCATCTCCTCTGACGAGTACTTTGGCAAGGGCTCCTATGACCCCAATGCTCAAGCCGAAGCCAAGACTCGACTTCAAGGCTTCGAGGGAGCCACCGCCATCTCTTCAAATGCCTACTTTGGACGAGAGGAGGAGGAAGAGGTTGAGGATTATGGTGATCTCGAGTCAGCTGCCAAAGACTTTGTGCGCAAGTTTGGAATCACGGCCGCTGATGATTTGGAAAACCTGTCCACCGTCATTGGCGAGGGTGCTACCAAACTACAGAGCGCCATCCGTTCGTATCTTGATGGTTAAAAGTACTATTTAGCGATTTTCCCCCACTTGTAAGTAGTGGGCACGAAAGAGTCAACGACTTGCTATTTTGGATGGAAAAAAAGTTCTTTATTCCAAAAGGGATGACATTCATGCAGGTGATGGGGGCGAAATGTTAATGGGCGGGATTCACAAGGTGATACGGAGTATCAGAGATGGTGTTGGCAGGGCGGAAACTACCCGAGATTGGCGTAAATTGAAATCTCATGAATAGACGTGGAGTCTTTTGTTCTGCCCTTTTCTAGTTTGTATTTATTTTTATGGCAGGCACAAAACATTTTAAAAACCAACCCTCATATTCCTCCCTCTGTCTTGTGAATAAAGAGCAGATAATCAAAGATGGGTTACCCAAAGGAGGATTAAGCATGTAATCACGAGGATACTGGTCATTGTATTCTTTTTAACGATTTATTTGCTTTGTTGGTACATATAGGCTAATTATGAACATTTATATGCTGAATAGTCTACATGGAGTGGCATGAAAAACATTAAGGAGATATGACAGGGCTTCGTGAAACCAGACCGAAGGAAAAACAAGAAAAGGGACAGTTTTCGTTTCTCAATTTTTACAGCTTGGATGAAGGGCCAACCAGCATTGAGTTGCCCTTTTTCAACCAGGCAACGGCATCGGTAATGAACTCGTCAACAACGGCCTTGGCGGGCTTCTGCTCGTTGACAACGGCGGCAGCCTTGCCCATCAGGAAGGGGCGGAACTGCTCAAGAGGATCGTCGTCATCGTCATCGTTGGCACTGGTCTGGATGCCCTCAATCTTGGGCTTCTCGCCGCCGTTGAGGACCTTGTCGAGATCGGCCTCGTAGGGGATGACACCCTTGGCGGCGAGCTCTTTCATCTCCTGCTGGCGGTTGGTCTCCCAGTCGTTGATGTAAGAGTTGTTGCGGACGCGCATGGGGCGGCCGGTGAAGATGATGGTGCGGACGTTGTCGTCGTGGCCAGCGGTGCGGACGGCCTCCTTGTGCGACTTGGGCGCGCCGGCCTCATCGGTCAGGATGAAGCGAGTGCCGACCCAGACGGCGCCGGCGCCCATCATGAGGGAGGCGGCCAGCAGCTGGCCGTTGTGGATGCCACCGGCGGCGATGACCTGGACGGGGCCGCCGGTCAGGGGCGACTTGTGCTTGTTGCAGATCTCGACGACGGCGGGGATCAGGACGGTGGTGGGGATATCACCGGTGTGGCCACCGCCCTCACCGCCCTGGGCGCAGATGATGTCGACACCGACGTCGATGCACTTCTGGACGTGCTTGACGTGGCCGATCATGTTCATGTACAGGATGCCATGCTTGTGCAGCTTGTCGACGATGGCCTTGGGGGGGACACCGACGGCGGAGACGAACAGCTTGGCGCCGGACTCGATGATGATGTCGGTAAGCTCGTTGAGCTTGCCCTTGGTGTAGTCATAGCTGGGAAAAAGCAAATGTGTTAGCCTTTTTGCATGTGCAAATCTCGGTCCATCTCTCGGGGTTCTCTCTTCCTCAGCCGAGACCGCCGTCATCACGAGCATGTGATTGTGATTGCTGACTGGGTGGCGTTTTGGAGGGGGTCCGGCNNNCTTGGTCTTACGGGCGTTGCCACCAACCTGGGGGATAAGCAGGTCAACACCAAAGGGAGCGTTCTTGTCGTTGAGGTAGCTCTTGAGCTCGGCAATCTGCTCCTTGAGCATCTCTGGAGTGTATCCGACACCGCCGATGACGCCCATGCCGCCGGCGTTGGTGACGGCAGCCGCCAGCTTGGGACCGGCGGCGACGTTCATGCCGGCCAGCAAGATGGGGTGCTTGATCTTGAAAAGATCGGTAATGGGAGTGCGGATCTGCTCTGTTTGTTTTGCGCGACAATCACATGGTTAGCCGTGCTGAACTGAATCAAGGGAGATTGGGGAAATCCTAGACGCGACGGTGGCCGGAAAGAAAACTTACGAGAAGCCATTGTGACTGATGATTCTGTCTGCAACACCGAAAGGGTATCAAAGGAGAAGAGAAGATTCGGTATGGGGAGAGACAACAGAGGGAGAATGGTATGAAGAAAGAAGAGAAATGGGGAGCGGCCGATCAAGTTTAATAATGGATTTAGATTCTGTACAGCCGAGAGGGGACCGTCGGAGGCAGATGCGTTTCCAGACATCTCCATCAGTTGACCCTGACGAACCGAGGCTTGGGCTAGGAGCTAGTGCCAAAGGGGGTTTAGGGCGGTATCGGTCTGAGGTGGAGTTCTGGGGAAAGATGCCGAGGTGCTTGGGTTAGTCAGCAGAACTTGGAGAATCTGGAGTACATACATTGTCACATCGTCATGAGCACGAGCATTACTCCGTACTCTACTCCGTAGTTTCTTCCGACTTAATATGAGCATGGGTTGACCCTTGCGGGGAAATACATGTGTCAATATCAACTTGGGTGATTCACTTGGGTGATTCATGTGTCATTATATAAGTATGGATGTATCTCAAACCGGACAATGTGATCGTATTGTCTTCTGTACATCCAAGTATACACAATTGGCCACTTCCCGCGGGGTTTTGATCTGATTAGTAGTATTAGTAGTCACAAGAAGCCGAATTGCGGGATGGTGTAGACCGGAATCATTCAATCTGTATCTTCCCCAGGATTGCGGAGAGAATTATCTAACAATCGGCAGCTAGCAAGTCAACCGAGGCATCCATTTGCGCAGACGCTTGGCTGGTGTGTTCTGTGCCTTATTCTAGAAACTGGAGAAAACGTGGCCACTAGTCCCACTTTACAGGGTAGGTCAATGGATTTGACCGCGAAAAACTTAAACCTCATGGCTCATATCGTAAGCTTCAGCTCAAGCTAACTCATCGACAAATTGGTTTGCCACCTCATCCCAGAGGGGATAATTAAAAGCGATGAGGTTCCGAATACATCATGCTCCGATAACACGGGGGCTGCAAAGCTCTGGGGCGCGCAATTTCCACTCGTCGTCACGATGCTTTCCTTCAACACAATCTCTCTTTACCACCATCATTCATCGACCGAGATCTCAAGCATCAACCAAGGAAAGCTCAGCTACCCATAGTCGACCTCACTCAGGATGCGGTTGCCATCCAGCTCCAGCTGTCAGCAAAACCAAGACGGCGTACATCGCTCTAGGAAGCAACCTCGGAGATCGCATATCTGAAATCGAAAAGGCGTGCAATGAGATGAGTAGGCGGGGCATTCGGGTTAAGCGGACCAGTAGTCTATGGGAAACAGAGCCCATGTATGTAACGGACCAGGACCGCTTCATCAATGGTGCCTGCGAGGTAGGCAATCCGNNNCTCTGTTGTCATTTCATGGAAGCTTGCTTACAGTTCATGCATCTCACAGTTGAGACCGAATTGGAGCCTCTAGGACTGCTGGATGAACTGCAAGCCATTGAGAATGATATGGGCCGCAAGAAACTGATTGACAAAGGCCCACGGAATATTGACCTGGATATCTTACTCTATGGTGATGAAAAGGTACAGAATGAAAGGCTCAACGTACCTCATATCGGCATACCGGAGCGTGAGTTTGTCTTGAGGCCTCTAGCAGAGNNNGTTGGGTTATTTGAGTCTCCTTTGGAAGGATCTTTACTGACCGGTTCAATTTTGTATCAGTTAATTCCTTCAAAACCGCTTTACGCATCGCAACCATGGAAACTCGTCCAGGATTATCTGAATGACCTCACCCCTGGCGAGCCCCTGTCCTCTATTACTCCGCTGTCATCAACGCTGGCACCGCTGACGCCTCTCGTGCCTGACAGAAAGACCAGCGTCATGGGAATCTTGAACATGACACCTGATTCTTTCTCTGATGGTGGTCGGAATAACTTGGAAAGCCTGTCAAATACTGTTATTGAACTAGTTCGCAATGGAGCCTCAATCATTGATGTTGGTGGACAGTCAACAGCTCCTGGGCGCCCCGAGGTGTCTGCAGAAGAAGAAGCCTCTCGTATCGTGCCTGCAATCGAGCTCATCCGCTCTATACCGGAAATTCGTCATGTTGCCATCAGTGTCGACACCTATCGGGCATCCGTGGCCGAAAAGGCCATTGCCAGTGGAGCTGATATCATCAACGATGTCTCTGCGGGTGCTCTAGACGCTGATATGCTCCCGACGGTGGGTAGACTTGGGAAGACGATATGCCTGATGCACATGCGAGGAAACCCTCAGACAATGACGAAGCTCACTTCCTATCCAGATGGGTTGGTGCCAACTGTTGCGACTGAACTTCTGTCGCGGGTAGCCGCAGCCGAGGCAGCAGGCATCCGAAGGTGGCGGATCATCCTAGACCCGGGAATCGGGTTCGCTAAGACGGGTGCTCAAAACTTGGAATTGCTCCGTAGTCTGGAGGAACTGAGGGCGTGGCCTGGTTTGCAGGGCCTTCCATGGCTTGTTGGAACGAGTCGGAAGAGCTTCATCGGCAAAGTGACGGGGGTGGAAGAGGCATCGCAGAGGGTTTGGGGCACGGCGGCAACGGTGGCAGCAGCAATTCANGGGGGAGCGGATGTGATACGCGTTCACGATGTTCGGGAGATGTCCTTGGTGACAACCATGTCGGATGCCATCTGGAGGGCTCGAGACTGAAAGACATATCCAACTGGCTACTGGCTACGAGATGGCGAGTTTCTACCACCCCCGTGAGATTATTCTACTTTCTCATCTACTTTCTCACCTTGACCTTTCTCTCTTCATTCCCTTCTTTCTTCCAACTACTCTCTTATTACGCCATCTGCCTCCGTTATCCTCACCCTAGTTACTTCCCTACTATTCTACATTTCAGATAAGGAGGGGAAATTGGATTGATCAGACTGAGATAACGCAAGACGAAGAGGAAGCAACCGATGGAGCACGCCTTGAATACTGGGCAGCGGCACATTGGGCAAGATGCTTAGGCCATCCAAAATAGGAATATCTTGCACATCTCCCACAGGCATATTAGCATAAACTGCCTGACTTTTTTTAAAAATGGGAAAAATTACTAGACTTTCTTCACCGGCCGGCGCTATGTTGGGTCCGCGTCTTTTTCGGACACTTTTTCCAATCGAATCGTATTCTTAGATGCCCCTGATCCCTGACTGTGTAACAATAACAAGGCCCCAAGGCCTTTGAGATGCACCGTCGATCACCGGTGTACGCCCTCCCCAGCCTGTACGACTCCAAATAACAAAGCTGATTAGCTGAACATGGGCTGTTCGGATGTGCTTTCGGGCTGTAACCCAGTATCACTTAGATTTGATCCTCGTGTTAGGCCGGAATTCTATGCCGGTGACACTCGACTTCTACACGAGAACGCCTGCAACTCGTTCTCTCTTTCTTTGTGTGTGTTGTAAAAGACCAACGGTGTTACACATGGCACCATCTAAGAGCAACAAAGACTTCTAATGTGGTGTACAAGATGTGGTTTGAATAACGACAAGTCCAAAACACCCTCATGAGGCAACATGGCGTTCAACTAGGGTGATCTATGCATGTGGATAGCTACAAAAGCTTCTGGCCAAAGCTACAACAGAGGTACAGAGGTGTACACCAATCCTGAGCAGCCGGAACATGCAAGGTTGCTATGCAGGGTCGCAACACGTGGATTCGGGTTACCTAACGGTAGGGTTGCAACAAGCGAGGCCAGGCTACATAGCGGCGTCTCTTTGCGAAAAAGACGAAAGTTGAAGCGGGCCGAGAACCGAATAGGAGATGCAAGTGAGAGGATTTGGGCATAAGTCTCTTGTAGAGGGGAGACAATCTTGGACACATGCGGAAATCCCGCGCCCTAGGCAAGGCAGATATGCTTACTTGACACAAATCCCGCTCTCTCCCTGCTTCTCTTCTTCTACTTTCCTCGTCCGTATCATCCTCGATGGGGTATCACACACGCCCCCTCCTGTTTTAATATCTCCGGAGAGCAACTGTCGTGAAACTTGAAAACCATGGAAGTGCAACAGGCAGAGGCACCGGTAGGGCTGATCCATGAAAGAGGTTTGCGCGCAGCCGCCGCCGAGAAAATCACGGCCTAGAACATGAAATTGAAGGGAGTAAGCCCTGTCGGCGTATAACTCACGGCTCATCGGCGCTTGGGTGCGGAATTGAAGTAGCACAGCTTAAGGCCGACTGACGGGAGAACTTGCCTGTTACTTTTCTTAGAGCGCTGCAAAACACTCACCATAGCCTCTCTCTCTCTCTCTCTTCTCTCCTTCTGAGTCCTAATTACATCATACGATACGACGATGCGGAGAATGGCTACTTGCGGGTAATAAAATGTGAGACACGCCCCTCCCCATGGGGACCAGAAAGACCAAAGCCGAGCTACTCCTCGACGCTTATTTAAAAAATGTAAGAACACGCAAGGCTTTTGCGGCAGTTCGGTGGTCGTTGTCAGGGCTGTTGTAGTTGGCCCGTCTCCGAGGTCTCTAATCCTCCCGGATCCTCCAATCCAAAAATCCCCCAGATTGGTCTCGGACACCCCGGTTTGGCGACGAACCCATGGGTAGCAGTACTTTGCGCAGGGCTCCATCATGGGTCCGCCTAGAACATACGAGTACATGCGTGGTGTAGGCGAAGGTGTGTATAAGTGTGTGTGAGTGCGAGTGTGCGTTTGCGTTGGCCGGGCGTGCGTCGGTCAGGTATCTTTGTTTCCTCCTTGAGAATCATGAACAACATGACGATTCGAAGCCACTGTTTTACGTCTCTGTTGTCGCCGGTTGTTGTCTCCTACGTAGGGCGTGCGGCCATGACATACATCGACATGGATACCGGCACGCCAACAGTGTGGGCGTGGGGGCTCTGACTCCAAGAACCTGGATTTCGCAAAAAGGGGGGCGTGCGGCAAGAAGAACATAATATACATCTTGGTTCATATCACATGCCACTTGGTACTATGCGTGAGATGTTTTCTCTCGCCTCCATTTCTTCCATCGAACAAGCAAATCACAATGTAAAGAATTGTTCTTTTGTACATATTCCGTCTAGCAGGCATGAACATCTTTTGGTAACACCGATCGAGCTGGAAAATCGCAACTGCTCGCATCGGCACTCGGGAGAGCTAAACGGATGTCACGCCAAATATACAGGTATGTTGCTATCTCGACAAGCACAGCAGAGCTCCTTGTTCAAACACAGCACATAAACGCTCTGAACCGTTCTCTCAGCTTCGCACACCCCTTGTCTGAAGCCCTGATTTAGCAGCCCCCTGCCGTAGCGTTTGTCTGTGCTCTCTTTCCTCTGTTGCCACAATCTGCTCAGTGTTCACCGAGTTGCCCGGGTGTTAAGATGGGACGGTCCGGCCGGGTTATGGGTCCAGGGACGGGAAATGCTGTGTAGCGCCGTTAAAAACAGCCCCGTGTTACTCGAGTTCATCCGAACTACGACCCCGTTATGTGCTTCACACGGCGCGCTTGGCAGTACTCTGCTTTACAGATCTCATTGTATGATCTCTTCATATTATCAGAAAAAAACCTGCTAGAAGATCTTTCCTTCTCGTTGTAAGATGAACCGAATGCCGACGTGTCTCCCAAATATGACGTCGTCTCATAAACAGAATAATTAATTTCCTCATGCATGTTGGTCATTTACAATTTCCCATATGGAAAGCCACCATCATAGCTGAGCGGGTAATAATAAAGCCACACGTTTCAATATGTGCTGTGGAAGACTAGATATGGCCAAGTTACAGCTCATACCTGTAACAATTTGAGCGTCTAAGCAGCGTTTCCCGAAAGTTGCTCGACTGAGGCCCAAATCTAGGCCAATACAGCATATCAGCACACCAGCACACCAGTGCAACGTCCAAGCAAAAGAAAGAATGCAAGAGATGCTTCAATGATTGCAGGGTTAATAAACTCGACTGGGGGCGTACAACTAGCTGGATAGGGCAAGGCGAAGTGAGTTGTTCAGTCTTCCGCAAACGCTTAAAGGCAGAAGCGCTTCAAAAAGCAAAAGGTATCACCGAGTGTCTCCGTTAATGAGACAACATCTTAATCAAAATACAGGGTATGCCAAGCGGGATGGCTGGTTTGCCTTTTTTCTCAGCTGCAGGGTCTATGCTAGTACTTGCTATTCCATACTATAACAAACGCCAAGAGCACAGGCTGCATGATCGGTGCTAGCAGGCTGAATCCTAAAATCTTTCGATCCCTGCATTCAGCAATGACATTATGTTACCGAGATGCCAATCCATTTTGTATAAAAGTCTCCGAATAGAACTCAGCCGTGGAGGTGATTGTCGTATGTGCCTAGAACCACAACGCCACGTTATAGAACTAGCAGCTTCACCTGTCCAGTAGCAACTTGTTGATTACAATTCTATTTTCCAATAGGACGCAAATGCATCTCTGATCCCCACAGACGAAGCATGCTCGGAACTACAGTATACGACCCGGAACGAGTAGTGTAGCAGTGTATCGATAACCTGAACAAGGGTATAGTAGCATCAGCCCGTTCCGAAAATACAGCAACAGTTCGGGGAGCCTCCGTCTTCGATACAACATGGAAACAGCATCATGCGTGTACACAACTCACGCATCCGAGGAGTAACAATATTACGGGAGGCCCTCAATATATCGTCTCTGCGCCAGCGTCGTCACAGTGCATTCGGTAGGGTTCAAAAAGCCTGCGGCTCTTTGACCGTAGTGGCATTGTCGCTCGCTTGCGGCTTCGGCTGATGGACAGGCGGCAGACGCCATGCTTTGGACTCGCATCAATAGCGTGTCAATTTGATGAGAGTCACGAAACTAGTCTCGCGCTTAGTTGTTTAAGTCTTCACCTGCATGCTTGCATTGAGTAATACATTATACTACCACCCTCTCTGCTTTCGTTGAATCGTATGAGTGCTCATTAGAACGCTAAGAGCACCATTCTCGCTGACCATGAAGCAAAGAACAAGCAAAATAGCAACGAGGGAAAAAAGCCACTGCAGAAGTATAAATTTCAGCTGCAATGATACCTTTCAAGAGGGGTAAATCTCAATATCGTGGTCTAGCCCCTGAATGATCATCCGCCAAGGCACATTGGAAATCGTAATTGTGTTGCATTTCATAAAATAAAGAAAGACCCTGTGAACGCGAGCAATGCGAGATAATAAGAGAAAGCGCATACCGGTCGGTGATGGTCGCACAAAAGTACATATGTATGGAGTCTTGCTTCGGCCAATGCGAAACCCTGGCCACATCATGCATGGCGCCCCCTCCATTGTTGATTTCGTTTTGCGCCAGCGCCATGCATCAAAACCCCGGTACCCGGTGTGACGAAAGTATGCAGGATCTTACAGCAAACGGCGACCTCGGCTAACCTCGCAGAAGCCTCTCTGACAAAGGGAATGACAGTGTGCGGGATGACGAGCGAAGCCCAACAGCCGACGGAAAAGAAACAATAGGTGAAGTCAAGTAATAAGTATCGATATGAAAATAATAAGAAAAGAAGTCAACACGAAGCAGAGCGAGAAAGGGGTAATAGTCTCAAAAAATTCAGCAAAAAAACAGGATGACCTTCATTAACAAATTACATGGGCAAAAGCAAAACCGTAAATAATGATAAGAAGAAGAATAAAATCCAATCTCGAAGACATATTATGAAATCCAAATCCCGCATCATTGTCGTTTCCAGTCCCGCTGTTCCAAAAGCGTTGGCGTGGTTGATCCAGCTCATGAGGTCAACCTCATGAGCTATCCAGCAACGAGGGATTAAAGGACGACTCTATTTCCAAGCAAAAATGATTTCTTTTCCCAAGTGGCCGTAGCAGTCATGTGTGTCCTGGAATGCCGCAGCTTGCTGCCATCGACATGAGCCCTGCGGCTTGCCCAGTCACGTATAGTTCCAGTGAACTCCCATTTATCCCATATTCCAAGTCCGTATTCCAATTCCATATCCCAACCCCAGATCCCAAGTCAATATCGCTTTTTATTGTCTGCTTTTGGCTCTTCCATTGCAAAAGTTTCGTTCCCGTATGCTCTCGGAGCTATAGCACTGTTATCGGTCTCTTAGCATGCAATCCTATCCATCACAAAGTCAAACTTGTGGTTGGGGATGATAGGATGGTCGGGTAATAGCCTCCCGAAGTAGATTTGCCCTCAAATGGCCCAGGGTGGCGACGATTCTCCGTCAGCGGTGGGTGAAAGACGCGAGGAGTTACGTCGTACTCGCTTTTTACTTTGGTGTCGGTTGACGACTGCGATGGTGAAGTCTCATGTTCGCTGCGGGTGCCAAACATCTCCATGGGTCTTGAGTGGGAGTTGTCGTACATTGGCCCGGGATAGTACAAGTATCCCTTGGTGGTTGCCATGACCTTATCATCTTCAGAAGGTATGGTCGCTTCAGAAGGAACATCATGACTTCTGGGCGTCCCATATACCGATCCCCTCGAGTCATAAGAATTCCCGTATGTGCTGTTTCCGCCAATGATGCCATTGTGAGACGAAAATTCTCCAATGTTTGTCAATGATCCGTATCCTCCCATCGTCCCAGAAGAACCTCCAGGGCCACCACTGTGGCTTCGTCTCTTTTCGTTCTGATAATGGCCCGGGGAGCGACCACGGACAATCATCTTCTCGGACTTTCTAAACGCAATCTTGAAATACTTGTCGGAAGACTGCGAGCTAAACGACGAGCCAAGATCTGCCCATAGCTCCACCATGAGATGGTAGTACTGCTGGGCAGCCCTCCGTTTGCCATTGTTCTGAGTGGCCTGCTTGAACTGGATGCGCTCAAACGTATGCTCAGTTGCAGGCTGAACAGCTCCCTGTCCGCCGTAGCCATCTTGATACATTGCCCTAGCACCAGATGCGCTCGCGGGGTCGTTGTAGATACCATGATGCGACGGGACAGAGTTTTTGGGGGCCAGCTGGACCTTCTCAGGCTTGGACGTTGGTCCCTTGTCTCTCTTTGGGGTATGCTGGACCAGCTCAATGCTCTGCTGGTCATTGTCCGCCACGACGGCAGATATTGACATGTACAGCCCAAAGACTTGGTAGGCTTGGGTCGTTCCTGGGGGGATGAAATGGACTGCAGTATTGGGGTAATGCGGATGCAGCGAATAGGAGCAGGCGCAGGTCATGTAGTTGCGCCGATAGCAAGTCCATTCGCCCTCGGCAAGAAAGAAGCCTTTGTCAACTGTGCCCGTAATATCAATCTTGATTTGCGTCCCGTTCTCATATTGGAGGGAGCCAGATGTCTGGACAGACATGAGCGGAGGCACGGTGTTGCGGAGGGTCTGTTTTGAAACTGGCCAGCTGCTTCCATCCTCCCGGCCGGAGTAACATAGGAGGTAAGTGGGCTTGGGGTTGGCGACAATGGCAGGCGGCGCAGAGGCACCCCCGGAAAGGACGGCGACCTGACAGGGTGCTCCGAAGCCCTCCGAAATGAGGGCGTTGCAGCAGAGTATTGCTCTCTGGCGCTTACTTGCCCTGTCAAATGCGGCAGTCCAGTGGTGCGGTGCTGCTGATGGTGAGCCTGCGCCATGCCAGTTGAGGGCCCGGTGCTGTTGTAACTGCATCAGTGTTAAAAAAAATTGTACGTGCAAATCCCGGTGCAAATCCCGGTGCAACTCTAATGTTGGAACTTCGCGGAAGCAACTTACTTGGAATTCAGGCGAGACCTGATATCCAAACCTGGGAATACTTGAGACACCGGCTGGTAAAAAGCAGTGCTGTCTTGAGAATATTGCGTCGTTGCCCCAAGTCCTGTAGGGTGGTAGAGATTTAGAAGTGCAGGGGTTGCGAGGGCTCTATTGCTAGAGCCGACGTATTTGCTTCCTGGGTGTACCTAGGAGCTCTAGTTAGAGAGCCTGTGAAAAGAGAAAGAGCTGAAAGAAAAGAAAAAGAGAGTGAAGGACAAGATGAAGAGGATGCTGTTTTTGTATGCAGTCGGAGAACACAGATTCTCGGTGAAGGGGAATGAGAAAAAATATTAAAAATAGAAACAAAGGATTAAGAAAACGACGCAAGAGAGAGAGAAGACCCATTCAGAGGCCAGATGGCCGAGTACAACCAAAGACAAGAGGTTTGGTTATACCTGCCAGCATAGATGGTAGCACAGAGCCAATGCACGAGTCCATGTAGCGGCCAGCGGCAGAGGGCCTTGTACACATCCCTGGGGCAACCTCCACTGCCCAAGTAGAAGCTTCTGGGTCTCATTACAGGTAGATTAAAGTGAGGGCAGAAAATTTTCCGGATGGGCAGCAGTTCCCTGACCGGGCAGATTGGGTTGGGTGTACCAACGAGAAGACGATCAACAAAGTTGGTGTGATGGACAGAACTCACCTCATATCGCCCGGCTGTGAGTGTATGTCGAGATAGTCAAGCTCCGCACAAGCTGGTGGCGAAGAGTCGTAATCCTAAGAGTAGCAGAATGTATTAGCATCAGATTCTAGCATAAGTATATATATTTGCGTGTTGAGGTACGATGCGGGGATCAAGGTCAGGCTTTGAAGCTGTTTCTGAATGTTATGCTGTATTCCAATCAGCCACAAGCAAAGCATCCTTGACAATGGCTATTGCGTAGGGGCCTAAGGAGATTAGAGACAATACATTAGTAGGCTGCTCTTGGCACTGGAGACAAGATTGGATTTGACCGCAGGGGGTGCGCGTTGGTAACACAGCTGTGAGGCGCCAGGTACAGCATAGGTACATTGAGATACTTCTCAGTCTCAGTGCAGTACCCAGAGGTCATGCAATGGCTGTAAATGGCACATCGGAAGAAGCACGCCAGGCAGTGCTGGGGGTGGGTGGACTGGGGGCTGGTTACACAAACACCAGTCTGAAGAGGGAGGGGGAGTCTGCATCTGGGCTATGTCGTGTGCATATGGTGCCGAAATCGCCCATAGCAAGATCTTGCTACGAGTGAGAGCGGATATTGAGGACGCGCGAAAGGCGGCGCGGCAAATGCGTAAAATGACAACGATCCTGATAGCGGAATATATAACAAAAGAACATCATATCCATGAGAACGTACCTCATTGTGAAACAAGCTGCTACCTTGGCTCACATACGCTGAAGATAGCACGTCCATTTCAGTTGCCGTATCAAGAATAACAAGCCGCTTACTGCTGAACTTTGGCTTCGCAAGTTTGCCACGGCGACTTGTTGTTCATGGATTGGCAAAGAAAAGGGGAGGGAGAAGAAGGGCAAGAGAACGGAATACCTTCTGCTGCTGAGAATGCATACGTTAAAATCTCCGGAGGAAAAGGATGGCCGTAACCAAGATCAAAATTCGGCTGGAAAGGCTGTAGGAATCTAAAAGCCGTAGATGAGGCGCAAGTGAATCAGCGGTAGCCTGATCTCCTTGAGAGCTGCTGCCGCTAACTAGAAGTGGGTATGAAATCGGGGTTGTCGATGGGATTGTTTAATCTCGATCCTTCATGTATGTCGTCGGGGAGCTTCAGATTCTGGATCCTTTAGCTTATCTCTGTCTCGATTATGGATCCGTCAGCTTTCTAATGTCGTCACAAGAGGAGAATGGGCATCGGCATTCTCAGAGTCTCGTATTTTCAATAGAAACTCTGAGACTAAAGGCATTAGGGTCTCTTACCTGCTGTAGGTGTAGTATAGAAGGCGACAAAAGGCAGAAAAAGAAGTTGTGTAAAGGACAACTCGAAAGAGAACTGCTATGATGATTAGTTTTTTTTTTCCATAGCTCAATACATTTAGAGAAGGGGGTAATGTCAGTTGATGGACGAGGGAAAAGATTCCATCGAGTTGGTGTTATGCTGTGCGCCTTAAGACTGATGATCAAGATGATTGTGTTGCCGGCAGAAGAAGTGAAAACAGTAAGAAGAGGACTCACTTCCAACAGGCTTTCCTAGTTTTGAACGCGGAATGAGTGTATTGAGCTCGTAGCGAATGTTGTTGAAGAGTAGGTGGACTCTTTTCGTGCCGAAGGTATAGTATGCAAAGTGACAATAGTGGTGCAGGCTTGCTGAAGGACTGTGATAGATAGTAACAACAGAGATCACAACATCCGATCTAGTTGAGATGGACTTGGCTACAAGTGTTTCAATGAAATCCGGTATGTGTGAGAAATGAGCCAGGAACGAGTAGTGGAAGAAGGCCACAAGATGAAGGAGAAAAAAGAGAGAAGGAGATGAGCGTCATCGAGGCTTTTAATAAACAAAGCTCGGAAAGGCTCGAAGAGAGAGTCCGAGTTGGTTAGGCTGTGGAGCTCAGAGCAGATGTCTATCGTGTGGCTGCCGAGACCGAGACAGACAGGGTCGAAAGGACTCAACCCGGAATGGTGTGCAGGGAGCTCGAGCACGTACTTTTTCCCCCTCTCCCCTCAATGCCAAAGGTATATATCAAAGTATTAACCTCGCTCGGTCGAGGTAAATCGTGGATGTACAGGCTGTGTGGATCTTGATATGCATATAACTGGCTCTCATAGGAGGTATGCCGTTGAAGGAGCTCACCGGCAGAGTGAAGCTAAAGGGTTTCCCAGTTACAGGAGGAAGCAAGAAGCCGCAGGAGTCAGAGGGTAATGTTTAAGCAGTTGCAAGCACCTCGCGACCCCAGCCAAACAGAGACTCCGAATTTCGCCGCGGAACCGGGGAAGCGACCCGCTCCTACTACAGTGAGCATAACTTGGCCATCAACCTCATTTGCGGTCAGGTCATTGAGCAATGGGCTGCGTGCTACACAATCCCGGAAATCCAAGCAGCTCGCTTCCATGGCCTGAGAATAGATGGTCGGTCTTGATTAGCAGGACTAAAGATACCCTCCAGCTGGGCCGCCATTGCGTCAAGGGTCGTCAAGTTTGTTTTCTTGCCTCAATTCACCTGGGATAACCGCCTGCTGAGTTGTTCGCGCACACCCCTCCCCCTTCCGAGGAACTAAGCATGCAAGCATCCAGACGCCATGTCTCCGCCTCTAATGTGCTGTCGCGCGGGCCTCTTGATGAGCAGGAGATCCTTGACCGGGGGTCGTTGCCAAGAAAAGGGACGGGTAAGTGCATACGATGGAAAATGCGTTGAAAGAGGAGAACCAGATCAACGTGTGGCCAGTAAGATCCAGAGTAGAAGCCAAGCTCAAGATGCAACAATGCCCCCACGATACGGCTCTAGGTGAGCGCATCTTCTCTCAGTAATGATGCCACAGTTGTGGCGTACTGAGAGTTTTTGGATGGTTAGGACTTTATAATTAAGCCATTGTCCCTTTATTCGTATTGTGCCACGTAGTCGAGTGGTCCACCAGCCTACAAAGCGGCAGATGAACAAAGGGTCTGCCGTCTCAAAGCAACGTGGCTTTGAGCCTGGACTTGCGTCTCGGCTTGAGTAGATGTGCTTTGTTTTTCACTAAGAGGTATCACAGCCTGGATAGCCATGGTTGTCAAGATCATGTTGTCGGCACGCGAGTTTTGAGTGCCCAAGTTTTTATTTCTCTTTCAGCTTCATGGGCGAGGTATTAGCTCCCGGTAGGCGGCACACAATCTGACACACTTTGGAGGCAAAACAAAAACAAATGAAGAAGAAGACCCGTGATGGTGATGTCAACAGGCCGCAGTTCTTAGCCTGTAAATCGTGGCCCAGCTGCAAACTCGACAAGAGGACCCAGCTTGCCCTTGAAGCATCTGTTTTTAGTACGCTCGAGGGCAACGGATTGATAATAGGAGCCAATGGCGAGGCCATCTACCCGAGCAAGGTGGATTTTGCCGTCTCTGATCAGCCGATCCGAGAACGGAGGATTAGATTGAGAGGCAAGCAAGGCCCTGGGCCGCAGTCCAGGAGGCTCTCCAATGGGAATGTTTAGGGAGCCACGCAGGCACTATTTGCCTGTGTAACTTTCCAGTTGACCAGGGCAGTAACGACTCTTGGAACAAAGCCACCGCGTCCTGTACACATCATAAACTCCCTGGAGGGGCGTTAAAGCACAGGCAGTGCGCTTGGTTGAGAGCAGAAGGCCCCACGATGCCACAATGTCGGCCTGTAGGAAGCAAACAATTAACGAAGTGTCGAAATTGCCAAGGAGGAGGAGGCGTTTAGAGCCAGGTCGGATCGGCCCGTTGCTGGGAATTCACGCCGGTTTACAGGAACAAGCTGTTTGACGAGGTAATTGACCAAATAGACCTGCCAGGAAAGTGAGGATTAGATGGAATCAAATGCCTTCATGGTAGTGCCCAGCAGGGTTTCCAACCCCCAGTGTTATGACAGGGCAGCCAAACCGAGGCAGGTAACAAAGAAAGAGATCAGATAGATCTCTGTACGAGGTGACAAATCGCAACAGTGATTCCGCATTTCTCAATCCCGATACGAACAGGAGGAGCCAGCCCTGAGCATGGAATATGAAGTGGACAGCTTGTGTGCCATGAGTTTCAAGAACAACGCAATACGTAGGGCCAGAGAATGTTTTGCATTTTTCGTGTTACCCCTTTGGCCGTCTAAAATCAAAAAGCAGCAGCAATGGCACGGCGTGACACGAAGATTGGGGGCCACTGAGCTTCAGCATTGTCGCCAGTCGGGTGAGGCGATGGCTGCCTCTGCTCCTTGCATCTGTGTCTGCCTTGATGCTGCCGCTGGTGCTGGTGTTATCGCCGCATCGCAGGCTAGAGGCCAACACGGGAGAGTCGGCGTTGGCCAAGTCCAATCCCAGGTCCCCATGTCTTTGCAGTTCTCGTCCTCATCCTCGTCGGCCATCCGAAGAGGTCCAGCCAGGGTCAGGCCAGGACCAGGAAAGCCAGCTAGCAGGCGGCAATGGGACTTGTGAGGGTCGCCTGGCTTCAGCTGTCGAGGACGTTTGTCTCACGCTCGGACTTAGCGGCGGCTGGCTGATGCTGCCGCAACGAATGCTTGCATGCTTGAAGCTCCTCGACACGCTGATTCGCTCACTGCCTCACGTTTGTCTCCATCACGTCCAGAGTGCCGTATCGTGCTTGCAACCGGTGAGCGGGGGGATGCGAGAGCGCCTAGAGGGCTAGCAAGGACTCGGAGGCAGAGGGTCAGAGGGTCAGAGATGCATAGCGCGCTCCAAGTACCCGGGAAGCGGTCGACCTTGTTTTGCAGACGGGATGAAAGCTTTGGAGATGGAGTTCTGTCCTGACCGGTTGGAGTGGAGGGTCAAAGTATCGGCCATGCGTCGTTGCTTCCCGGCCACTCATTGGCCGCTGCGCGTTTGCTCAGTTGCTCTTCTGAGTAATTTCCGTCCCCATGGAGCCGCAAGCTATGGGCCCTTGCCGCCTGTAGGTCGCCCTGTAATGCTCCTGGCAACGGGGCCGGATCCTCTTGAACTAGGGGCATCTAGCGCCCTGCAAGCTTGTTTGCAGCACCTATGGAGCCTACAGGGTTGGATTACGGGGGTTTTGTATCTGGAGAAGAGGGGCGGTTCGTTGATCATGGCAAATCGCCAGGGTTGTGGTCCTTGTGGATGATACCAGGCGTTCACCGAGATTGGCCGGGCACCTGGTGGTACCAGATGATAATCACTGCGTGCAGCCAGCTACACCGCAACGCCATTGATCTGTGATGGAGCTTGAGGTACCACATCGGTACTTTTTCTCTCTATCATGTATAGGGTGGTATTGTCCATTACCTAGCAGGCACAGAAGAAGCACGCACCAGGTTTTCACCTCAGCACAGGCCTTTCCACCAAAACAGGTACAAGGGAACGGATACCAAGATGTGTGTTCCTATCCAAATCTCCAAATTCACCACCATCTACAACTGGTGCTACACCAGAACCAATCAAGAAACCTCAAACATCCATGGCTCATCCGCCCGTAGATGGGAGCGATTGAACTCTCATCTCGGGCTTCATACAACCACGCGATGCCTGCATCCATGGACAGCTGCTGCTGCTGCTCAATCCACCCCCTAAATGGGGAGCAGACAATGAGATGTTGGAGATAGCTTCACGCCCCTATTGCCAGTCACCCAACGCAACCTCATCAGAGGAGGGGAACTAGCAATGCCATCACCCATACTTCATACTCCCGTGGTCGTACACACAAACTCGTCGGCCGACGCTATCAACGTTCCTCGCCCAGCCTGCGACACCGATCAGATTCATGGCCAATGCTGCTCTGCTCTGCTGACTGCAAGTGAGACACCTTGTCGTATTACCTTGGTTCTAACATTTGTGCCACCAACTAGTTTCCTTCTCTCCAGTCACCCGGATGCCCTCCGGACTACGCACAATGGTGTGTATCAGAGACAAGCTGACGCATGCACACGCAGTCTCTTACGTTGATCTGGCCTCGCCCTCTTTCTGTCTCTACCTTCTGCTACTGCCTCCTTTTTCCTCCGTTCCTCGGCTTCGAGTGCAGGCCAGTGTCGAGCTGCATTTGGTATCCTCAAGGCGAGGCGAATCGAGTCAAGGCTAGCGAAGGGAGGCATCTCCGACAACCCGCAGTCAGTAAAGGGGGCATGTGATGGAGGGCTGCTGCTTTTAGGCCGTATGTTCGGCCATATCCTAAAACCAACGTCTGTCTGCCTCGCTCTCTAAACTGACGCAATGCCTCAGCGCTCGATAATCGTGTCGGTTGCTACGTCAGCACCAATATAGATCGGGGGTGCTGTCTTCGCCGCTATCCCTCCATTCCGGCTACGCACATGATGTGAAGCAGCCCCCTAAAGCGATGTGGCCAAGGCCGGCAACGTGTTTTGCGGGCATAGGCTACTATAACTGACTTTCTCTCCTTTTTTACACCCCCTCCCCCAATGACCTTGCCTGACTACTTCGGGTTACTTTTCTCACGGCAAGTGACATGATTTCTACAAAGTTGAATTAGAGATCTTAATGTTCACTGGATTTAGAATTTCAGATGCTATATTCGCCTAGCAAGGCCATGGTGACAGTGGATCCCGTTGTTTGGGCATGCTGATACTCGCATGTATGGCAAAGTGCTCATAGCCTTAGAGGCGATGCTAGTCTCTTCGTGAAAGATGAGGCGCTTTGAAAGTACGAGTATTTGCTGTGGACAAGGATCCGCTCTGAAAGTACCGTCTCCATCCAACATTCAAGCTACAGATGAGCGTTTGTCGTTTGCCAGCCATGATGAACGGAAATGATATTTTATGTTCCAGCTTGTCTATACAATGGGAGATCACATTATTTTATTAACAAGGGAGAATTTCAAATGCAACTATGGGTCCTCAAAACTGTTCTTTGAGTTCTCTGGTAGTGCATATCAGTATTTATAGTTACTAATTCGTTCTTCCAAGGATAATAGCATTAAACTGTCTCTCTCCTCAGATATGTTATGAAATTTCAATCTTTCATTCATGATACTGCTGTATTACAAACAACCCCCAGCCCCCGTATCAGCTACCATGGTATCGTTGGTATGCCCCGGTAACTGCTTTTATCTTCTCCTCTCACCTTAGAGCAGTCGTTCTTTTATGATTGGCTGAAAGGAATCAGAATCCCGAGCTGCAGCGTCCTCGCTTCCTTTTTTCCTTTCTCTCTCTCTTTCCAATCCTTGGCGCAATTCCAGGCCGCTATACTTTCGTGGTATGTCGTACATCGCTGTCATATAACCGCATATTTGCCCCTTTCTTACATATACACCCAGGCAGAAGTTCAGCCAAGGCAACTTTGTTGACCGATATCTCAGCTGCATGGACAGTAGTGTTCTTTTTTTACCAGGAGGCATCGGGTATGTTGGTGGCAACTCCGTATAGATGCGGATGCCTTAGAATGAGAGGTCCTTCGAGAGCCACCTAACTATTACTATCTAGGTCTCAAAGGCTCAATGCTATCGGCTATGCCGATCCGCTTCTCCGTATATACTGCCACATGGGATTTCTTTTGGTCATTTTCATATGCTGAAACGTCATTTGACGGCTAGGACAATTCTAGGACCCTTCACGTCACTCAGACCTTTTGACTATCTCCTGATATTCATGCTTTCTCGCTTCGCGTTTCCGCATCGGGCTACGTAGCCCCATGGTTCCACGTAGCCGATGAGGCAAGTATTACGATGACCACTATTCTATCCGGTAGTAATGGGGATAGCTGCTATCTACCGCAGCAGAGGCCCATCAGCATGTGCCTCTCTTCCCTAGGTTTGCCCCCTACTCCACCCTACAACGCTGGGCGTTAGGAGCAGGGTGGTAACACACAGGCAAGTTCAATTACGTTCTTGACCTTTAGCTAATGGCTAAACGGTACTTGTTCGATGTCTGGCAAGGAAATTCAAAAGATGATGACGAGCAATGAGGCATGAGAGCGGTGGCTAAAAGCTCGGAGGAGGGGGCCTGATAACTTGATTATTATCAAAAATATTGTCATGAAGACTCTCTAGATGGACGTGTCGATCAATTATCTATCAATATGACATGGCCAGAAACTTCATATACGAGTAGATACTCACCTGAGCATAAGTGGATTCAAATAAGGCGTCCAACTATCTCACGCCACTTCAGCGGAAGGCATACGCTATCTTCAGGGCCCAAGCAACATTGAACTCTGTAGCACTTACTCAAACAGCCCAATCTACGGAACCACGCGTAGGTGCGGCAGCAGTCCGTTGGACAATTTGGGGGCTTAATTGTTTTGAGAGAATCCATTATCCGATGAAGCTGAACCCGTTGCAGGATCGGACAGTCTCAGATTTCCTTTTGACGGCTTTCCGAAGTTAAAGGGCCGATGGAGTGCGTATAGCGCCAGTTGCATATGTATCTTGCAATTTTCGTGGAACCTGGAAATTCACAATTGGCATAATCTGGTTAATTAACTCTACAGAGAGAAAACACAACCCGGGAGGAGTGCTGGGAAAAGCAGCCTCTAATCTGCATCGGGTGGAGGAGACTGATAAGATGCTAGCTAAGCCATGAGAGAAGCCAAGACGCGCCCGTATCTACATGTACAATGCATACTCGCCCTCCTTGTTATCAGAACAGCATGTGTGATTGCCACATAGCCAGAAACTGGCTTTTTGCTGAATATGGAGGAAACATGCCCAGATTTGGGTCCAAATATAGGAAAGAAAAGGGTAGGGGGCAGGGAGCTGAGACGGAGAGCAATAGCAATTCCGGCTATAATCCGTCAACCGCGGCTCCAAATGAATTGTTGGATGAACAAGGCCACTTATCCTCGAAAATCCACACGCGTTCATAAGAGTCTATCCTAGCTTCAATCGATAGAAAAATCAACACATGGTTGTGTCGTGGAAAGCACATGTAATGGCCGAGTCAGTAAGGTCACTTGCCTGTACACCACCACAGCATGGAAGTTGCAGGGGTATGAGGCACGGCCCCAAGATGACACAACCACTCACGACGGATTTCTGTTGGACTTCTAGACCTGTGGTGGCGCATGCAGGCAGCCGAAGCTTGCTTATGGAATACAGCAAACGGCCGGCTAAGCCCGCAGAGCGAAACGAGAATGATTGCGACGCTAGGCGGTGCTTTTTCTCACCCTTCAGAGGGTCATCCGTATAAGACGACGAGATGCTACTTGTTAGTATGGAGGTGGCGGAATCAAAGGATTCAAGCCAATGACTGGACTCTTGATCAAAGCGGGCCTAGTGTCCGGCTTGTGGCTCCTCAGGCTTCGGCTGGCGGGGCTTTGCAAGCTGCAAACATGCCTTTGGGAGTCATCTGAATCCTGGGATGCCTGGAGTCGAGTCATCAAACCGTTGGTACCAAGTATATGAGCGGTTCGCAACTCGCGACTTGGTTCCTGCAAGCTTCCGGTAACACAGGCACGTTTATTTTGCTTCCCTGCACTGGCATGCCTAAGAAAAGGCAGCATCTCAAGCCATTCAAGCCAGCCCCGACGGCCTCTCCGGCGCCCGGGTCTTCGTCCAACGCAGCTGGTGAGTCTCATCTCATGTGGCCTCCCTCTCCCCAGGTGGTTTGGTCGCCTTATTCCTTGCCGCCTCGCTCGCGGGTGTTGTTGGCGGGAGCTAAACTGACCATCGATTGTTTCGTTCCGAACGGCAAGACGACCAGGAGCGTCAACGAGCTGCTGGCCAGCTTGCGGCACGCCTCTCTAGACTCTTCAGTTCCGCGGCAATTGCCCACAGTCACACCATCTGTGCCGCCAGCCCTCAGGGAGATTCTGCAGATCCCAGACACTCCAACCCCCGCACCACGACGGCAGCACAGGCAGAGGCTTGACAACAATGGCCGCCGCCTCCCAGCTGGCCCTCCTCCCCCACGAAGCTGGGTTGCTTCCACCGGCGGTGCTACGCATCTCCAAGGCCAGGCGTCCGGCTCATCGACCGTGAACCGGTGTGGCCTCGTTGATTCGACTTTGCCGGGCACGTATCTGCCAGCTCCGCGAAGTCTCATCGACATCATTCTCAGGAAAATTGCTGCTGACTGGGACCTTCACCGCGTGTTTAACCAGTACTATCTGTACTATATCCCTGCGCATCTTAAAGCTGCCCTCATTCGATGGGTCGGCATTGCAAGCCCAGATGGTCTATCGGTTCAAGACCTCAAACTAATACTTCTCCCCTCTCCAGAATCTCTGGAGGAGGCAGAAGGCGATGACATCTCTGAATACCATACCTCTGTCAATGCGGAGGTAAACTACCTGGATTTGTCGGGCTCCTTGGGCCGTTCCCTAACCCTCAAGGAAGTCTCCGAGCTTCTGTTTCCGTCAAAGAAGCACGAGGATTCTAGCGAGCCGCAGGAGTCTTGGGACGAGAGCGAGATCATTCCCAGTCCTCCACGAGTACTATTGCCCAATCTCACGCATCTGTCACTCGCTCTCGACCCTCAGTTGGCCGCAGAAGCATCGTGGAGACAGCTACTGGCTCTGTCATCTAAGCTTACTACCATCACTCATTTGAGTCTTGCCTACTGGCCCGACCCATCTCTTACCCCGCGAGCTCGCCTCTCCACGGTGACTACACCGCAGGGCCAGAACATAGCATACGGAGGGACGAATTACTATTCTCACTCTATAGATCATGACTGGAGCGAGGCTCTGCTAGTTCTAAGGATGCTCAGCAGAAACCTCTACGCACTCGAGTTTCTCGATCTCACAGGATGCGCACCATGGTTCAAAGCCCTGATGTTGCAATCAGAACATGATTTCGTGGACTGGGTCGGATCGTGGGGGAAAGTGACGCTGCTTCGAATATACACAGGGTGGACTCCTGGAGAAGATGCTCTTCCGTCAGAGGTGATTGCTTACCGTGAGGCTATAGACGTTGCGACTATGGTAGAGAGATATATCAGAGCTGCACGTGGGGGGAAGGGCAGGATCATTACGGTGGAGAGGAACAGGATAGATCCTTGAACATAAAAGTTGGAACATGGCACGTATTAGATATAGATCTGGCATATTCTTTGCAATATGATTATTATTTTCATCTCTACCAGGTTGAGCTAGTAAGATTGCATAATGCAGTTGGCCAACGGGTTGAATCTCGAATGCTGAACCGATGGGCTTTGGCCCTTTCGAGAATATCGCCGTGGCGGTATTCTACTTTTTCTTGAAAAAGCCGGTCATATCCATTCAATTGAGTGCTCCACGGTTATTTGCCTCCCACAAAGCCTTGAACTTGCCATGACCAACAGACTGCAGTAGCTCTCGAGGCGGTCCGACCTCCACAACACGGCCTTTATCCATGACCACGACGCGGTCGAAATCTAGAATAGTTTCCAAATGATGGGCAATGGAGATGACGGTATGGCTTTTGAAGTGCGTGTTGATTGTCGTACGGACCATCTGCTCTGTTTCTTTGTCTAGGCTTTATTTGTTGTTTTCTTGGTTAGTCTTAAGTTTGATATAATTGTTTGGGCTGCGTATGTATTACCTGCTACTAGCTTCATCCAAGAGAACAACTTTACCGCAATCTTTCTTCAGCACAGCTCTCGCGAGGAAAAAGAGTTGCTTTTGTCCATGGCTCAGCATATCCTCTTCAAAAGTCGCGTCCAGGCCACCGCGGGATTCGATCACGGCCCATAGATCGACCGCACGTAGGGCTTCCACAATGGCGGCATCGGTGCAGGAGGCGGACGGGTCAATGTTGTGACGTATGGTTCCTGGGAGAACGAACTGGTCCTGAGACACGGTAATAATGCGGGACCGGATGGTTTCGCGAGGGACGGTGCTAAGGAGGACGGAATCGATGCTGAGCGTGCCAGCAGATGGATCGAGCAGGCGGAGGAGGGTTAACAAGAGTGAGGATTTTCCGCTATGAAGATAGACACGTTAGGTTCAATTGTAAAAGCAGAACGCCTCATAGAGGAGTTCCGAGTAGCAAAAGAGTGAAACACACCTTCCTGTACGCCCAACGATGGCAGTCTTGTCCCCGGGCTTCAGGTCTAGCGTAACGCCATCAAGAGCTTTGATACCATCATTCTCGTCATACGATGCCTCAAGAGCTTGTATGACAACATGACCTTGGTCTGGCCAATTAGCAGGCACCTCTTGATCTTCTCCCGGAAGACTCTCGCTTGGAGTCTCTTCAGCAAATTGTTTGATACGAGCAACAGCCCCAATAGAAGTCTCAATTGAGGTCCAAAACTGGATAAGCATGTTCAGCGTTTCGCTCATGGTGATAAGTTGGACCAGCGACACGCCAGTGAGCCCAACAGAAACGGATCCGCGAAGCTTGACGGAAAACCCGACAATGAGGAGAGCAAGCGCCGTAGTTGTTAGATCGAGTACGAGGACTAGCCATCGCTGGACCATCATGAGGAGATAGAAAGGCTTCTGAGATTGGTCAACGAGTTGGTGATTCTTCAAGATGGCCTGATTTTGCCATCCAAACGCTCGGATTGTGGAAATTCCAGAGAGTGTTTCCATAAACTGTGTGTAAACCGGAGCCTTCTCCTCAAGGTCAAGGAGACGAAGCTGTCGCGAGGTGCGAAGGTAGCCACGTTGGAGGAAGTAATACAGGGCGCCGAGAAAGGGGAAACTGATGGCTACATAGTAGGATGAAGCTGCGAGAAGACCTGCTCTGGCAAGGACCCCGAAGAAGCCTATTTATATACTATGATTAGTAGTTCGAATACTGGAGAATATCGGTAGGTGCTCTACTAACTTGCTATAGTTACCACGAGTGCGAGTGGGAGGTTGTTGTCTAGAATGCCAATGTCTTGTGAGAATCTAGAATGCATATGTGAGCAACCGAGGCTTATGAGAATGGCCCAATTTTGGTGTTTAATTACCTTGTAGTAATCGAGCCTAAGTCAGTCGTTGTAAAGAGTGACAGTGGTGCACTTGGAATGGTAAGTTTGAGATCCTTAATTTACTGTGAAAGTATGGAATATACCTAACAACGGCTGAAAGGAGTCTATGGTGAAGTGACACTCCCGATTTTGCCGCAACGACGACGAGAACGAACCTATTCCCATCAGTCTTTAGAAGGCTCTCGAATCATAATCCATGGACGCTAAACTGACCATATGAGCAAGGCAAACCAGAGAACGCCGATTATTTGCAAAGCAGAAAAGACTCCAAGATACAAGCCTGTTTGGGTGTGTCCTTGACTATTTGAGTCTGTCCAGAATTTAAGCCAAACAGCTAGACAGTTTATTAGATACAGGTTAGATGAGAAAAGATTATGTGTAGCCTCTTTTGACTTGGGCCCTTGACTTACTGGGGAAGCTCTGAAGGAAAGCCCAGACGATCTCGAGAGAGAGGAGGGTGATGATGAAGATCGGACCAATACTGCCGAAGTAGTACTTGTAAACAGTTGAGTCTCCGAGCTGTCTGCGTTTATCATCCTTTATTTCTACTTGTTTGGCCTTGTATTCCACTTTTGGTGCAGCAGCTTCGGCTCTGGATTCTAAAATGGCGTCGTCTTGATGAACTTCAGCATTGGGAGCGATAGCTCGCTTGGCGACCAAACTCTGAACATATCCATCTGAAGCCAATAGTTGTGAGAAGGACCCTTGTTCTACTATCTTACCCTCTCGACTTAGTGCAATGATGAGGTCTGCCGATGCAAGGAATTCGACTTGGCCAAGGCATTAGCAAGTATTGGCAAGACGTGTTTAAGACAAGGATAATGAGCCTACCTGTTTGTGTAGCTAATACAACGGTTGTTCCCCATCTTCTGAATAATCCTGTAGAAGAAAACAGGTTTTTAAAAATGCGCTGTGAGGTAGCGTTATCCAGTCCGCTGAATATGTCGTCAAACAAGGCAATACGGGGTCGAGAGTACACAGCCCTAGCCAGCGCCTGGAGGTGAATTGAGACTTAGTCGTTCCCATGCTTATATATATGAATAAAGGAGGGACTCACCACACGCTGCTTTTGGCCACCACTGAGGGCGAGCCCTTTGCTGCCAACACTGGTAAAATCTCCCTGAGGAAGTTGCCTAAAATCTTCTTCAAGTTCACACGCCTTGATAGTCTGGTCGTACAGGTCCTGGTCAAAATGAGAGTATCCTGTTATGTTGTCCCTAATGGATTGACTCTAGAAACAGTCAGCTATCAGGCCCTTCAAAGTTGAGGATGTTCACCACTCACCAGAATCCAAGGAGTCTGCTCGCACCAGGAAAGACCGCTGCTAGCTAGGAAGACTTTTCCTTTGCAATGAGGTACCTCACCCAGAAGTCCTTTGAGCAAAGTTGTCTTACCAGATGCCACAGGGCCAATTAGAAGTGCAAATTGGCCACGGTTGAGGGAGAAGCTGATGTTATTCAAGACCTGTCGATCTGACGTCCAAGCCAACGTAGCATCCTCAACCTCAATTGCAGTGGCTGTGAGGCTCGATGAAGACACGTGAGAGGTGCGAGACCTGAGGGTCTGAAGCTCAATCAAACCAGCTTCTTCCCCAGTGTGGACAGGCGTTGAGTCTATCATATTGGCCGTTTCCACAGTCCGATACTCGTCCCGAGTTGAGCTGACCAGAAACTTCTGGATTCGGTCAAAGGCGCCAAACGCAGCACTCATATCAAGCACAACTTCAAAGATCCAAAACAGAGGCTGCGCAAGTAGTGTAATCAGCGAAAGCGCGGCAAACATTCGTGTAGCATCGAGCACTTCTCCCGTCGCCGCCGTAATGCCTTGGAACATGGCAAAAGCTAGCACCGGAGAGAGAAGCAGCGGCACTTGGGCCACCGAAGATGTCACTGCTCCTACAACTCGGAAGGGCTTGGATGCAGTGATCTCTTGGACGCGGAGAGTCGCAATGGTGTCGGAAAGGTGTTTAGAGAGGCCAGACATTTTAATACTCTTGATGTGACCAATCATGGCAGAAGTTATACCTATACATGTGAGCTTTGTGCACGAAATGTCACCTGGGAATTAGATGAATTAAAGATACTATTCAGCGTCTTTGGGACTTACCAACTCGCTTCTGGGTCTTTTCCAGCCAGGCAACTTGATACTTTCGTGCAAGTGGCGAGACAAACATGGTCGCTCCCAGCGAAAGAACAGAAACGATTATGGGCCCTGCTGCCGCATATCCAATCTGCTTGCTCAAGAGCCAGGTCGCAATCGCAATCTGAAAGACATTGGCCCAGAATTCGTGAACCTGTCTCATAGCACGGCCAATAACGTCGACCTTTTACAGCAGTAAAACGTGAACACATCAGTTATTCTTGCTAGCAAACATTGAGCGGTAGGTGGCAAGCGGATTCGACTTACATCGGAAGACATGAGAGTCAATGCGGCAGAATCGTCAACCGCAACGATGCTCACCTCGGTGACCTTGGAAAATACAGCCGAGACAAGGACTCCTCGGAGCATCGTCACACAGCGGCCATTTTGATGCCAGTACAGCGCCTGCGTGGCTGCGATGCCCAAGTAAACGAGTCCATAAGCTCCAATGAGCCCGTAGCCAATGTTCACCGATTGCGTCTCATCGTTGAGAAAGCCGAGAAAGCGGGTCAAGACCAGAGGCTGGCATATGGTAAAGGCAAGGAGAAATAGCCGAGGGACAATAACGGAGATGATGGCAGAGCGAAGAGTGACGATGCAGCAGAAGATGAGGCGATGCTTGTTCGCCTGAGTCGAGGGAGATGCTGAACCGAAAGGGGTTTCGCCATGTTAGTAACGACGGACTCCGACAGAATGCAGCTCAGCGAGCTTCTACGGTTTTAATTTATTTGTTTTAGGTTTGTATTATATTTTGTTTACGACTATCTAATGGGATTTGAAGGGGAAAGAAATCACCAACCTTTTCGCCAATGCCACCAAAACCTCTCGTTTAGTCCTGACGAACTCATCTTCTCATCAAGCGGAAACAAATCGGCCGGCCGAAGCAGGCGCTGGAATCCGGTCCGGAGAAGCGGAGCAACCCATGCGAACACGGCCCGGCTGTACAGACCGGATGTCTCTTCCGGGGCGAGAGTCTGGCGGCCAACGACGTGACCCGACTTTTCTCTTGCCTCAAGCACGAGCAGCGCCGTCTTGAGACCAAACGAAGCTGTAAGAACAGCCCGGATGGACGCGCTGGCAGCTACTGTGGAGAGGGAGAGCCACACGGTTCGTAAAACAGCAGCGTCGAGCAGCAGAGATACGAGTAAGAAGACATTCAACAGCGTCGAGGGGCCAAGGGATCTGCCATGTTCAAAATACGAGAGGGCACAGGACATGAGGCTAGAGGCAAAGGAGACACAGGCAGCAGCAACAGATACACTGTTCAGACGCGCAGGCCCATCATGGGTTGCCCAGAGGGCGATCAGGACGAGCTGAAGAGCTGCGAGACAACCTACAACAGACTGTGATTCAAAGGGGGGCAGACGCGTGATTTGTTAATTCTCAAGCTCTTGCCTACCGATCAAGGAGAGACCACCAAAAGGGCGGATACAGGTAGATAGCTGACTTACCAATTTGATCACGCGCGATACGTGATCGACGACTTTTATTGGCGATTTCCGTAGCTGGATGAGTCGCAGAGGTGCCGCAAGGACAAGCAGCGACGCGGGAAGAAGGACAAAGATGGATTGCTCAAAGACAAGAGTAAAATCGAACCCATCACGACACGCCGCGTCGACAACAGGGCCGAACGCTGCGTCCGCAGTGGGAGCGCAAAGGGGAGTTGATATATTCATAATATGCAAAACCAATCAGATATAAAGATGAGACTGGGGAAGCCGCTGAAGTTGAAGTTGAAGGGAGAAGAGGATGAATGAGGAGAACTTGGGTGAATTATGTATGAGGAGCGATTAGGCCCTAAGGGGGCCGAAGGATTCGCTGGATAATATTGCATAATGCACCAGTCCAGCTCTACTCCGCATTGGGGTGTGGAAGCAGTCCTTTTGTTGAACCTGCCATTTCGGGCGATGACTTCAATGTCTAAATAGTAGTATCTCATATTGGAAAGCTGTATATGCAATAGCTGTGTATGCTGCATCGTGGGATTAGAAGCTTGTTTGGGCTGATGCAAAAGTACATGTAAGGGTAAGGTCAGCGCAGGTTACCTACCTAGTAGTAGCTCGCCGCTTTCTCTGCAAATGGTCTGCAATATTCGCACTTCTAGAAGGTCACCTCTAGGCAATGCGATTGACTCTCCAAGGAATATATGTACAGGTGCAGTCATCGTTGCATAGTGCCACTGCCAGCTTTCATTATAAACCACAAGAAGCTTCAAGCCATTGCAATGGGAAATGACACATGCTACTGACAGCTACCCAGGTACCTGGTAGGCAAGGCATGACCCGGTAACCGAGCTGTCAATGCGATTCAAAGCTCAGATTAATCATCATACGAATAGCCACAATCCACCACGGCCACCTCAGGACAATGCGGAGACATTCTCTTCTTGAACAATTTGTTTGTTTATTCTTCATGCTAACTGGCATTCTATCCCAAAAGCCATGCGTCTCTAGCAACATGTATTACTCGCAGCGTGCCTTCTTCTAATTCACCCCTGGAATCTTGTCGAAATCAGGTGTATTTGGACTTGAGCCCCTCGACAAACTCAACGTACTTCTTTTGTGCCTCATCGGGGTCGGTGATGCCCTCCTCCTCTACAGCGGCCTTCCACGCGTTGTACTTGGCCTTGCCCTGCATCACAATCATACGTCAGCACCATGAACGCATACAAGAGGAGTGCAAAGATGATAGAGACAATGGGGAGGGTTTCTCGTTACGCCAACGTACCTTCATGTCGAACATTCCGGGCTTAGGGGCCGACTCCAAATCGAAACCCTTGCCGATCTTGAAAAGAGCTATACAAAAGAAGTCAGCATATTGCACTTCTCACAAACCCATGTACTTTTTAAAGCTGCCTTCAGCTGCCCGTTCCAAGCACGCCATGAGGTTTCCAAGGGGTCATCGCGTACCGTAGAGGCGAAGGAGTTCATCGTTGGTAGGCTTCGTGGTGAAAGCCTCAGTGGCCTGCTGCGCCTGGAGAAATTCGGGGGACTCAGGGTGCGACATGATGACTTGAGTTTTTCGGTCTGTTGGTCTTAATTCTTGGTGGTGTATTGATAGAAGAAGAAAGTGGTCTGATAAGAAAAGAAAGCTTCGTTGTAGGTAGGTAGCTTTAGTCCCAGACAGCGGGGTAAAGCCGAGCTGGATTAAGGTAGCAGTTTATAAGGGGGAAGGGGGAAAGGAGGGGCAAATGACGAGCATGAACGCTTTGTTGGGGCTTTGCGATTGGCTTGTTGAGGGTCACGTACAGACCGGCAGAATCACATGTTGGAGGCATCTGCAGTTTTCCTGTCGTAATATGAATATGGCACCTAGGGGCATTATATAGTAGCTCACATGGACGCAACGCCTTAAGCTGAGCAGGAAGCAATATTACAGAAGCTCATGCTTGTAGAATCTAGGTTTGAGAAAAGGTGCTTGTGCGCGTGAGGCGCGGCCAAGCCAGATCCAAACCTGTTCTGTCTGCTCATCTCGTAAGCAGTGTTGAAATTAAACTTCACCTTGATTACAACCTCATCTATACATATACATTTATATACCGGTAAACCATTAATCAACCAATCTCGCTGTCTGGTTCACGCGCAAAAACAACCTCCCAAGATAAGATAACCCCCAGTCCCGCCATCGATCTCCGACTACCTACTCAACCTCTCTTCTCGTCCTCAATCTCCCTCTGCAACTGCTCCAGGATTTGCTCTCGAGACCTCAAATGCGCTTCTAGACCCTCCACTTGCTCACGGACTGTCTCCAAGTCATCTGATATGCTCTTCAAGTTTCCACCAACGGCACTTTTGCCCTTGCCCTCTTCCAAATCTCTCAGCTCCCTTCGCTTGTAGTCAAGAAGTTGATCCAGCTCTCGCTTGACGAGCGCCGGCTTAGAATCACGTTTGCCGCCCTTCCGCCTCTCTGCAATTTCTTCGACTTTCTTCATCTTGTCCTCTAAGTCCTGCAGTTGGCGCTTGAGCCTCACTTCCTCCCAATCCTCCGTCTTCTCCGTCGAGAAGTCGGTACCTGCCGTCTTGAAACCGCTACGTCCGAGTCTTGTCAAGTATTGGTCACCGAACTTGGCCTTGCGTCCTGTCGCTGTAGAGTCATCTGCCTTGGTAGCCCACCGTGACGACACTCCGCCTCTTTGGTTGTCGACTTGGTAATCGATTTGGTTGCGCTCAAAGCTCGACCGCAGTGAGGCAGGTACTGTGCGGGGGATTCGGAAGCCCTCATGTCGGTTGTTTAGAATGTGAAGAAATGCAAGGCATGCGTCCTTGTTGATGCTTGATGAGGCAGATGGGTTGATAAGGTTCCAGGCAGATCGAATGTCGGTATCAGGGACGTCCAACGACTCATAGAGGTCTTCGAGGGAAGTGACTGAAAATCCGGTCAATCTCTGTCGCATCCGTCCAAGCCAAATAGAAACAGGGAAAGGGGGCGTCTTACATGATACTTCTCCTCGCATGTCTCGGCTCTCCTGATATATCTGCTCGTACTTGGCCTTGTCTTCCGGCTTCATATACCACTCAAATCCATCTTTCAGGCCAGGGGTATCGTCCTCGTCCTCGACTTGTTCAAACTGTGGCTGCTTCCCCGTGATGGCTTTAGTTGCCTGCACAAGATGGGCTTTCGACTCGGGAATCATCCAGTCGGGGAGCGTCTTTGGTACATCGGCAAACTCCTGGCGCGCGCGCGAAAGTTGGTCAGTTTCTAATCCAGCCCGCTGGGGACGCGTCACAGGCCACGCAGTAGAAGTAGCNNNCCCCGTAAGGATATCAAAGATAAGTCGCATAGCGACGCAAAACTCCTCAAAGTCTAGGTTTCCATCGTTGTCGACGTCGGCCAGGTCCCAGACCTTTTCCAGCTGGTCATCGCGAAGGCCGCTGTTCTTGAGGACGGGCGCGGCCTGTTCACCAGTAAGGAACTGTCCTCCTCCTGTCCTGTCCACGAAGATATTCCAGTATGTTTCAATTTCCTTCTGCTCGATCTTGGGTGGAGGAGCCATCGTTTCGGACCTCGGATCCGAGGGTTGGAGACTCGGGGGTTGGTTCAATCAACGAGTTCGACACGCAACTCCAATCGCTGGGCGCAGCCAAAAAGCGAATGCGGAATAGCAGGATACCAAGCACTACGCAAAGAACTCGCGAATCGCGAAAACGGCCGCAACAGAGGGAAGTGAGTGAACGGGCGCAGGACAAAGGAGCAGTGCAGTGAGTGACGAAGCTTCGAGATGCCAAGTACGGAGAGCCATCTGTAGGTACTTTCCCTTTGTACCTGGACGCTACCATGAACGGGGCGCATGTGCCTGAGCCCGGATTGGCGGAGTCTAGGGCCTCATTTGGCCACTATGCGAACGTGCATACCTGGTAACCGCAGATGTGCTCTGTGCTTGTAATTAAGATGAATGTGAACAAGCCATTTCTACGGATATAAATGGTGAACATACGGGTATTGGCAAACTGATTTCAACAGTATCTGTACATAAGAATACGGCAAGAGGAGCAAAGTAACAAAGAACAGTCCCGTTGCACCTACAACATCCATAACATTCATTGCTCATACTGTAGCAGCCAGAGCCTGCTGAGCCGTGCCTGTTGGAATTTAGAGCCTGACTTGCAAAATCGGGCAGCCAATCGTATTCGCCCAATATAGCCCCACGAGCCAGCCAGGGGTCCATCCCAAGATAGAGGGGCTTTTCCTTTCCGCATTGTTGGTTGGGGCATAATTTCATTTCATATTTAAACTTGATACCCATCGCCACTCAAGGCTGAAGCGTTCTTTTTCTTTGCGAGGCTCTTTAGACGTCAATTCGGCTCTGCGAAACACCAAGTAGCCATGTCGACAACCACCACCACCACAACGGCGCAGCCGATCACGGCTGAGACCATCCTTCGTCTCTTCCCCGACATCGACACCACCAGCGAGGCGCTCTCGGGCCACGATGAGGAGCAGATCCGTCTGATGGACGAAGTCTGCATCGTAACGGACGAGAACGATGCGCCAATTGGCACCGCAAGCAAGAAGATTTGTACGAGCCCTCCCTCTCTCCTCTCTTCTTCCTCTCCATCTCTTGCAGGGAGGAGTATGGCAAACTCTCTCGACNNNCACGAGCCCCTCNNNCACCTGATGACCAACATCGACAAGGGACTCTTGCACCGCGCCTTTTCCGTCTTCCTCTTCAACGACAAGAACGAGCTGCTCCTCCAGCAGCGCGCTACTGAAAAAATTACCTTCCCAGACATGTGGACCAACACCTGCTGCTCCCACCCTCTGAGCATCCCCACCGAGACGGGCGCCAACCTGGTCGACTCTATTGCCGGAGCCAAGCGCGCGGCTCAGCGCAAGCTGGATCACGAGCTTGGCATCAAGAAGGAGCAGGTCCCATTCGAGAACTTCCGCTTCTTGACCCGAATCCACTACAAGGCTCCCAGCGACGGCAAATGGGGCGAGCACGAGAGTACGAGACTGAGCTGCCCTACCTATCTANNNGCCATA
>JARWZN010000001.1:2804560-2832532 GCA_030015385.1 Trichoderma sp. BMH-0061
ACAGCCGAGCAGACAAAAGCTAACAAGCAACCAGCCGATGCTGAAGACCGGGCCATGTATCTCGAGTCGAGCTCCCGCGAGAATATCGGCTACTACGAGCGCTTCGGCTTTGAGTACCGCAAGGAAATCTCTTTCAAGAGAGGCCCAGTGCCCGTGCCGCTATTCATAATGGTGCGAGAGCCGGTGGCAAAGCCTGCGGTCAAGGGAGTTGATGAAGCTGTGGCGACTCTGAGCCAGATCGAGACTGTTAAAGTGTAAGTTGTTGTTGTAGCCTCACTAGCAACCCTCCGAGACCGGAGTTGTGAGATGAGACCAGATTGATATGGTTGACTTTCTTCTTCTTCTGTCTCTCCTTTCAATGCTCTTGACTTTATGAGACTTGTGCTGCAAGGAAATGACGGTTTCTTTGCTTCTTCAAATGCTTCTCACTTCGAGGTTTGGATGAATTTCGTTCAAATGTTTGTATTCGTCGTACGCTCATTATAGTTTGCTGCTGCTTCTGCTTTTGTCAGCCGCGTGGGAGATTTTTCTCACTAAGCAAGCCCTGTCTCTACCGTACATATTAAAATAAATCAAAAAGTGCGCATGTTAGCTGCCCTTAATATTCTAAAATGGCCCATGTCTCGTCATCGACTGTTGTGTAGATAATACCCAATCCCAGAAGCTCATCCGCCGCTGTGAGCACCTCTCGCATTGCCAACCCCAGTGCCCCCGTAATATTGCTCAGGTGCATTCCGTCGCTGCCTCCCGGCGTGTCGTTCAAGTAGTTGTACACTCTCTTTGCGTTGGCAGTGCATCCAGAGAGCTTGGTGGGAAGCTGGGCTCCGCCGGCACCAGCGTTATAGTCATCGCCGCCATCAACAAACATGCTATCACTGTTGTTTGGCCCTGCACCGGGGTTACCGCTGGCGCCACGAGTGTAGAACAAATGTACGTATGTCGCCTCGAGTAGATGGTAGTTGACCTCGTTAAAGTCCGTTACTGGTCGAATGACATGAGCTCCAACGTGTCGCTTGTTGGAAAATGACTTGAGACGACCCCAGACGCGGATGTGTGAATCAATCTCGAAGCCGGGCTCTGCGTCGCCTTGTTTGTCCGCGTCGATCCACTTCTTGACGTCAATTTGCCCTGTGCCGTCGTCGACCTTGATCGTCAGATTCGTCTGTTGTGGATTTATGCTGCGGACCTGGCCGACAAATGTGATTTGAGTGATGGGAGCGCCGTCCACTTTGAAGTCTGCACCGGAGTACGGCTCCTCAGCCTCGAGGATCTGCTTGATGGTCAAGGGTCGTAATGATTCGTCTTGGTATGACTTTTCCCCTCTCATACGNNNGCTNNNTGCCAAAATAATGGGAATGTCAACTGAACTGACCTTGCCGCCACCACCACCTTGGCTGCCTTGCTGTGAACCGCCTCCGGCAAAGAAGCCACCAGAGTCATCGCCGCCCTGGGCGCCGTAGCTAGTCTTTTGGTATCCGCCGTATGCAGCTGTATAGAAGAGTTAGGCAATGAAACAATCAGATGCATGAACGAGAGACGCCTTACACATTATGTTGAGAGTGACGTGGTGATGATTGGGTTCACTCAAAAAATGGACGACGCGTTTGAACCGCGACGTGGGTTTAATGGATTTTGCCCCGCGACAAGCTAATGGGCAAAGAAAGTGGGCTGCTGTAGGCAGTAGAGTTGGCAGATGACTCAGCAGGAGAGGCCCGTGAAGCTACCGCAGTAGCAGCTGAGTGACAACCAGCTATCCACAGCTTATTATTAATGGCACCTGTATCCCGTGCATCACATTCTTCTCTGGTATTGAGTATAAAATATAGGATATAAGTTGTTAATGGCAGTGATTGTGACACTGCATGCTACAATTGTCATGGGATTACATATCGCAAGATGGGATGGATCCATTTCTTGGGGATTTCCCTCGGTAGCCATGGCATTGCATAGTACCTACCTACATGTGGCCCAAACATTTGATGTAAACATTGAACACACACGTGCCGTAGCAAACACCACATTCAACAGATGAATTTGATAAAAAATTTAATAAAATGCGCATTGTGCTGCTGCAGTTTCTCTCCTCTTCCTTGCTTCACTTCTTTTTGCCACTTGAACTTCGATGCATCTCCAAATCGAACCTTCAATGTCACGAGATGCTGCGCGGCATCTCCCATCCTCCACCAGCCAATAGGCGCCCTGCATCTTCAGCCTCGGCAACATTTCAGCCGGGGTTGCATAGACGGACTGACTCGAAAGCTACCACTAAAACCACGGCAGCATTATGGCATAAGCCGGGGTTTGGCATCAACATTCGACGCTTGGTGCTTCATGTTTCCACCGCGTTCTACGCATCTACGAAGCCTCTCACGACCATCAATTAATACCCGGGCCACTGTTTTGCTGCGTGCGGCCTCATCTCCTTCTTAGCAATCTTCTGTTTACTTTGCTTACTGCAGGCGCTTTTGCCTTTGATTGTTTCGTTTCTTGCGCTCCTCACCACATCTTCGGCTTTCGACTCGACTTTCGCATCGCATCGCATCGCAATGGGAAGATCCCTGACCGCGACACTTCCGCTGATTCCTCTCCCTCGCGGAACTGTCTTATTACCCGGTCTTGCCTACCGCATCACCGTCAACTCCAGCCGGCCCGACATCCCGGCCCTCCTCGCCCACGTCTACGAACTCGCCGCATCAAAGGGCCCGGATGGCCGCATCGACACAATCCCGATAGCATGTGTCCCGGTGTCGTCCCCGCTGGTCGGCCCGGACGGCCAGCTGCTCATTACCAATGGCGAAGACATTGATAATACCCGCATCGATTCCGTCAATCCGGGCACTGCGAAAAAGGATGACTTGTTCGGTTTCGGAGTCGCGGCCAAGATTGTGGGCATTGACGGCCGCGGGTCGGGCGAGTTCGCTCTGCGTGTTGAGGGATCGAGCAGAGTTAGAGTAGACGGCATCACTCGCGAGCGTCCCTTTTTTGAAGCCAAAGTCACATACTATGAAGACGAAAGTATGCCTCTTCCCCATTGTCAGATCCCCCGTCTTGGCTCATTTTTCNNNCCTTGCTTTGTTTTGTTATTAGTCGACGTCACCGACAAGCAACTGCAAGACTTATTCAGCCTGCTCAAGCTACGCTCAAGAGAGCTCGTCACAATTCTTCGCATATCGTCGTTACTCCCTCGCGCAAACGGCCCTTCCCTCTCCCCCGCAGTCACAAAACGGTTGGAGATGCTCATCATTAGAAGAGAATTGAAGGAGGCTGGTATGCTGGCTGATTTCATGGCCAATCTCTTAGATGCCACTCACGAGGAAAAGCTTGGTATTCTGGCGGCTCTGGACGCCAAAGTTAGGCTCACAAAGGTCATTGAGCTTTTGGAGCGCCAAGTCGGTGGTATCAAGAACAACTTTAAGATTACTACGTTCACAACGGTCCCCGTTCAAATCATTGACCGTTTGAATGAGAACCCCTCCAAAAGACAGAATACAATGCCGCCGATGGCAGGCATGGGATTTCTGCCGCCTCCAGGGGGCAATGACCAAAACGAAGACCAAGAGGCCTCTGAGCTTGACGAGCTGAAGAAGAAGCTTCAGGCTTCAAAACTTCCGCAGGATGCTGCCAAGGCTGTGGATAGGGAGCTTCGACGGCTGCAGAGGATGCCCCCCATGAATCAGGAGTACCAAGTAACAAGGAACTGGTTGGAGACGGTATCTGAAATCCCATGGACAGCAGCTACAGATGACCGGCTAGGGCCTGACACCCTAACCAAAGCCCGAAAACAACTTGATCTCGACCACTACGGGCTGGACAAGGTAAAGAAGAGGCTCATTGAGTATTTGGCTGTCTTGAGGCTTAAACAATCCATTAATGACGATATGGAGGAACAAATCCGAAAGGCAGAGGCCGATGCTGCTGCTGTTGAGAAAACCATTACCGATGGCAACGCTAGAGAAGCTAATTCAGAGGAGATTGCCAAGAGTGATGCGTCTGAGTCGGAGCTTGCCAAGCTCCAGGTGCTCAAGTCAAAGCGTACAGTCGACAAGTCGCCAATCATGTTGCTGATCGGACCTCCTGGCGTAGGAAAGACAAGCCTGGCCAAGTCGGTTGCGACTGCTCTGGGCCGCAAGTTCCACCGCATCTCCCTAGGCGGCGTTCGAGACGAGGCAGAAATCCGTGGACACAGGAGAACGTACGTGGCGGCCATGCCAGGACTCATCGTACAGGGCCTTAGGAAGGTCGGTGTGGCGAATCCTGTCTTCCTCCTTGACGAGATTGACAAGATTGGCTCGGCAAGCGTACACGGTGACCCCTCAGCTGCCATGCTCGAGGTTCTAGACCCAGAGCAAAACCACAACTTCCAGGATCACTACGTTGGCATGCCGGTTGACCTGTCCAAGATTCTCTTCATCGCTACCGCCAACAGCCTCGACACCATCCCTAGCCCTCTGTTGGACCGCATGGAGATGATCTATCTTCCTGGCTACACCACGCTTGAGAAGCGCCACATTGCCATCCAGCACCTGATTCCAAAGCAGCTCAGGGCTAACGGATTGGCTGACGACCAAGTCGAGTTCAGCCAGGAGGTGGTATCTAAAATTATTGAGTCGTACACCCGTGAGTCAGGGGTTCGCAATCTGGAACGAGAGATTGGCTCTGTATGTCGTGCCAAGGCAGTTGAATACGCTGAGGCGAGAGACAACAGCGCCCTCGAGACATACCGGCGGCAGCTCACCCTCGATGATATTGAGCACATTCTGGGCATCGAGAAGTATGAGGAAGAAATTGCCGAGAAGACAAGCCGTCCAGGTATCGTGACGGGACTCGTGGCTTACAGCACCGGCGGCAATGGCAGCATCCTCTTCATCGAGGTTGCCGACATGCCCGGTAATGGGCGGGTGCAGCTTACAGGCAAATTGGGCGATGTTCTCAAAGAAAGTGTTGAAGTTGCCCTCACATGGGTCAAGGCTCATGCCTTTGAGCTGGGCCTCACCCCAGAACCACACGTCGACATCATGAAGGATCGCAGCATTCACGTTCACTGTCCCTCGGGAGCAATCCCCAAGGACGGACCCAGCAGCGGCATTGGTCAGGCCATTGCCCTCATCTCACTATTCTCTGGCAAGCCAGTGCCGCCTACAATGGCCATGACGGTACGTTTCAGTGCGCCGGGCTTGACTTTTCCATGTCATACCGTGCAAAAATTTTCCCCTTCCCCTCTTCCAAAATCCTCAACAGTGAATGGTATAGCTGACGTGACATGTAACACAGGTGAGATATCCCTCCGCGGCCGGGTCACCGCTGTCGGAGGTATCAAGGAAAAACTCATCGGTGCCCTCCGAGCGGGGGTTAAGACAGTGCTACTCCCAGCGCAAAACCGCAAAGATGTCAAGGATCTNCCCCAAGAAGTCAAGGATGGCTTGGAAATTTTGCATGTTGGGNNNGCTTTTCTTCTACTTGCTTCTCCAGCTTCCCCCTCTCCCCCTCCATTCCATCTCCCATCTCAATTGCTGGCTGCANNNTGCAACAGCGTCTTATGGTTACGCATCTCGCCCTCACCGTCAAACAATAGAGAAGGAAAGGCAGTGTTACTAACTCGAGTACTGAATAGCCACATTTGGGATGCGATCCGACTGGTCTGGCCTGATTCCCACTGGGCCGAGGACCATCAATTTGCCGGCATTGAAAGCCGTCTGTAAGGGCTTTAGCTTTCCGGTTGGCATTCCGGGATTTCGGACCCCCACTGTGTCTTGCGTCGTCAAATCCTCTTACCCAATTGTTACCCTAATCTAGCATCATGTATATAATGTAAGGGAGTTGGAGCTTGGTAATAGTTTGAAATGTATCGGATCTGAGACAATTTGCCCTGAGATCGATTGCATCACACCGATGCCCAATGCTGCTAGTAGTGCTAGGACCACTTGATATACCTTGCTAAGCTCACTCAAGACAATGTCATTTGTTTTCACATCATGTAATCCTGGACTATTCAGCGGATGTGAACTGCGTCATAGGCGTGTCTTTTGGACTCTATATATCTAAAGGCTCTACTGTATGTGTTTCCTCACATATTGTTCGAGGCGAGCTCTCCATGTGATTCTGTCACTGCATCACCCCGCTAGAAGAAGCGAGCTGATGCTATTAATGTATTGTCATAGCCAGTATGTTCCTTGTAGCTCATGTTGTAAAGATGTTCTTTTGAACAAATTGCACGAGGGGGTGTGAGCCGAGGTATCTACGTAGCTGCAATGCGGGCATGTGTACGAGTATTCTTGAATTTCAGGAGACCATGTGCTGCAGCACTAAAAACACATGGACATGGTGGCGTGAGGGTAAGACACCGGCACATTCCCACCTCTAGCGATTCAAACTGAGACATAAGGGATGAAGGGAGGGAAGAAAGAAAGAAAGAAAGAAAAAGAAAAGAGAGAGCAGTAACCTAGCTGAACAATACGTAGGAAAAGAGGCGAGCATCGTGGCCCACACTTCATCACTCTGCTGGAATCAACAAGGTCGCCATCCTGGCCTCTATCAGCTGCCCAAGGTTGCGCTGTATCGGTTCGACTTGATTCTCCCGCATCTCTATCCTAGCTCAGCTCTCTCAAATGAGACACACATACGACACTAGCATGGCTGTGTTGTCAAACTTCCCTTGGTGGCATAATGCGCATACGTAGAGGAGGTTTGTGCGCACGGCTGTGTAGTGTGTTCAGCTGGGCATGGATAGGGAAGAAAAAGAAAAGCAAACCGGCTAGCTAGCCTGACACAGGGGCTGGTTTTATCTTCTCGCAGAGATGGTGGCATACTTCTGTGGCTGACTCTCGTGCTCAACTTGAGTTGCTTGCTTCTTCACCAGTTGGGTTGACTTTCTCTCATGTTTCGAAACATTATACTTCTTCCATGCCTACCAAATCGTCAAGACGTATCATCAAGGCATGTCTCATTATTCCCACCCAGAATCACCATCCAACATGTACGAGTAATACGCCATATGGTGGGTTGTGGCATCTGTGGCTAGCTATCCGGCGGCGTATTCTGACCACTCGCACGCTCGCTTGGCTCTCCTTGCATACTTTTTTGCTCCGAAAAATGGGTATCCGGTCCAATGCAGGGAGGGACGTCGGCTGCATTCACGGAGTGCCCTGTTGTTGTATGCGTTGTATGCATATATGGTGCAGCACTATGGAGCCAAAGTCTTCAGGATTATATTTGAATTTCATTTCAATCTTCATCTTGGCTGACGTCGAAACGTAACTCATTGCTTTTGTATCGGGAATAGTCATGCTGCTGCACTCTTACATGGATATGGCCGGCGAAGAGCCGACCAGCCAGCTCAGCAAGAGCTCGGCTTGTTGAGCTCGGCATCGTAGTTTTAAGCATGAGATAATAAGTGAAACAAGGTCGTCTCGGTGATTCGAGTAGGGAGCTTCGGGCTGCAAATCCAGAGGCGAGACATTGTTAGAACCAACTCAATGGGAGTCCGATTCCATACGAGTACTCGTATGAGGACACTTGCTCACTGTCATATCTGAAGTCTTGAAGTGCTGCAGGGATGCCGGTTCGCAGTAAAGAACAGCAGCAGAAGCAATGGAAAAGGCCCCGACCTTTTACGAGAAAACTTCTGTCAACAAGGGGCTATCCTGGCACGTGGCGACCCTGGTGAAAGAGGTTGATTTCAAGCCAGGTGCAGCAAAACATAACCATCGAGAAGGAGACTGCGTTATTGCCATACTGATTGTACTCACAGCTCCAGGCGTGCGGTCAACTTTTTCGCGGAGCATTCGGAACTTACCAGCTGCGAGTACATGCTGTAGAGTCTAAACGACTGAGGGGGTTGAGCTCGTGATGTATCCACCTATCTCTTGGCGACAATATGCGTATCTCAAACAAAGATGTGATTATTCCGTAACTCCTGAACAAGGCAACACTCCCACTCCCACTTGGTACTCGTCCTCCATGTGTAGTCGGATCTTGGTGTAAAAAAGGACAGACTATTCCACTTGCACAGTCCTAGTGTTGGCGGCCGTCACACATCCGAAATCCTGACGGTACAGTCCAGACCCTTCCAGCGTGGAATGTCCGTGTCAATTCATCCACCCCAGTCACATCAGTGTGGCACTTGTAGCAGTACTACTGGTAGGGGTTGGGGTGTTCTGTAAAGAAGTGTGGATGCCAAGAGAAGTAAGGGAGGACTTTGATATTTTGTTCCGATTGAATGGCTAAGCTCCGATTGTGACGCATGCGCAGCGATGTCCTCGTATGAAGTTGAATCCCCGGGCACGCAGTTCAAGCGTCACTAGCGAGATTGCCAGCGTTGATCATATCGACGACTCGAAAGAAATCAACGGCGAGCTTGGTACATGAGCCGAAAGGGTCCAGGACCGAAAAAAAAACGCCGAACACATGGTACACCACGCCAAGTTTGTACATGTACTTGGCACGGGTTCGTTCGTCGCATGTATGTAAGATTGAACAATGTAGGAGAATGTCACGGTGGACTCGACGGACCGGGGCCACACAGCCCCTTCTATAACCCCCCACCCACATCGATGAGATGTGATGAAATACTAATAGACGCTTGTCAGAAAATTTCCGTCTGGTTTCCTTGCCGACTACGGAATAGTGACATGGCCACTAGGGGCACTGCGCTTTAGATTCCCGTTTCCGGCTGTTGCTTATCTTGGTCACTCTCTTGGTGTGGTAACAGCAGGGAGAAGCTTTCCCAGCTGTCGCATCATTGGATGCCGAGCCTCCCCGGAATGATACTCGGAAGAAGTGAAGATCGTATTGTTAGCCCCCAAATACCCACCAGATGGCACGAAGCATGCATGTGGTGGTGGTGGTAGTCCGTAGTAGGAGTAGTAAAGCACGTACTGCCTCCTGCTAGTGGGATGAGCTGTGAGTGAGATAATTTTTTTCTCTCTTGGCCTTGCTGCCGCCGCGTGGCTAGATGGATCCGAGATATGTCGCAAGATATCCTGCAGAACAAGGTCAGCTGTTCTTCAGTAGGAAGGAAGTCTTTGCGCCTTGAACCTAACGACAGCTCCGCAAAGAGTACTCCGTACCTGAACTCAGACCCGTACTTGTAAGGTGTACCCCCCAAATTTTCCGTCCGGCATGGAATAAATGAGATTGTACCATTTCGTACTTCGTAAGTCGGACTCCATACGCCGTATTCACGGCCTAAAGGCTGGCTAGCCGAAATATGCACCTTCCTACTGGAACAAGACTAGATGCATGAGGCCCCTTGCTGAGGACGCGAGATTTTAGCAGGCAGCTCAGTGCCTGGAGCTTGTTGATTTCTTGCTTGCTTGCTTTCTTTCCTTCTTTGTCGCTGCGCCTGTAACATATGTTTGCATCCTCTCTTCGTTTCCTTGAAGAGATGATGTTTCTTGATTGCCCAGTTACTGTAGCTCGCTTTCACGTAATATCGGGGCAAGTGGCCGCGCTGCAATGACCTGTATCTCTTTGAATCTTGTGCTGTTCCCCCAGATTCATTTGAGGGCATATCCCTGTCCCCCGGAAATTTAGCTCTTCAATAGTCCTGCGACCATCAGAAAGAAATGGGGTCCCGGCGGGGTGTTGTAGAGCCATGGGAGGGAAAAAATTGGCCTGGGCCTTCCGAAGCACAGGTGCCCGGCCGACCCCGGTGGGCTCGTTACTTTGGGCGATTCTTGATGAGTCCTTTGATGCTCACGATACTGTACATCGTGAGATGGAAGGCCCTCGGTCTGACTAGTGGCCAGAGTGCCAACCATGGCAGTAGGATGCCACCTACTCAATCTGGGAGGGAAAGCTTGGAATCGACGGTACCATCTGTGATGGCATTAGAAAGTCATCTTCCTCCTCGTGAGATTTCATATAATAAGGGTATTTCTCGTATTGGACACAAACATGCAGAGAAGCGAAGGGCATAAACCGGGAACTTATGCCGATCAGTCTTTTGCTGCTTGGCCGTGGCGTCGTCACGGATCAGCTTCCGGGCGGCCATGTACAGTATGATGGAGGCATGCAAATGTAGCGGCTGTCGATTTCCACTGCAATTTTTCGAGCTCGTGCAGCGGGAGACATGGGGCATTACTCCAGATACGAGGCAAGTGAAGATACGGAGAATTTCGATTGGGACGTTGGGAGGGGAGAAAGCCAAGCCAAGCCACCTTGCTGGCGGTAAATTAAAGTACAGGTAAGGTAGCATGGAAGAGCGAGTGCCCACGGGCAGGTGGTTGCTGTAGCGTAGTGGATACAAGATACCAAGTACTGGGTACGAGTGCTCCGTAGTCGGTACCTCGTGCCTGGCAAGGTGCCCATTCGCTGTGATTTCGGCACACCCAACGGTAAGAATGAAGGTCGCGATTGCCATCACCAGACCTTGCTTTCGGTTAAAACAAATTCCCGGCCCAATGTTGGCCCTGCGGCGACATTCGACGTGCGTTGCCGACATGGCAGACTCGGACTATCAGCTTCGCCTCCGCCAATACGATTGCTTGGTGCTAGAACCTGAACTCTGAGCCTAAGCAGTATTTTGTAATCCGTGCCTGACCTCAGTGTCTCTTGACTGGTCGACTGCACCTAGGTGAGTGCCAAGGCACTTCTGCTATGCCAAAGAGGCAATAACGTGCTGACGAGATGCAGCTAAAGAGGTCCACCAACGCCGCCTCTCGTCGACGCCGGAATAATTTGAATGCCCTAGGCCTAGTGCCTCGGTGCTGTGGCTAGCAGTTCATGCTTTCGCAGATGGGATGAGGTGCAAGCGGCGGGATAGAGAGTGCTGAGAATCCGTACTCCGGACGATACGAGGACTTGGTCGTCGAAAGCTGTTCGGGTGGTTACTACGTACCAAGGGACACTCCTTGCTCGGGGGATTTCGAGACCTAACACCATGTGCTCATCCAGCAGCATTCCAGGGATTGCTCAGCACATCGCCAGATTTGCATTCTCTCCCTGCACGGAGTACTCCGTACCTACTATATCGGGTGCCGGTACGAGTATACCAAGCTTTCTTTATCCGTCCTGAGCTCCAGCCTACTCGTACTAGAGCTACGCCTACTCGGTAAGAGCACAAGCGTTTTCAACGCATATGGCGCCAAGGGATACAAATGTTCCCTCCTTCCGCTGGGAGGGCTGATATTAGCGGCTATCTCTTTCGTCGGCACGCAAAGTTCTACCTAATTATGGGGCACACGAGTCTGCCGGTATCACAAAAGTAGTGATACTGTCCCAGAATCTTGCGACTTGAAAGCTGGTAACCGGATAGTCTTGGCGCTAATCTAATAAAGACCATAGCACGGAGCTAAAGAAGACGTGATCTTGTTGAAGAGCTCCAGCCGACGATGGTACATACACATCATTCTTGACTTGAGAATCTCGGTGACCGGCCGCACCTTGGTTCCCCGATGCCAAATATCGGTTGGCCGAGAAAAGCATCCATGGCAAGAAAAAGAGGGAGAATCTGAAAAGAAGCGGGCAGAAGAGATCAGACATATTCGAGCTCCTCACTTCTCATATACAAACGCAAAGAATACGGCAATCTACCTCAGTATCAAGTAAGATTACCAGCGCTACTCATCATTGTTTTCTTTGTGTCTTTCGGCTGTCGACCCAGCTTGATTGTCAGAGAGCGGTATCTATACTACCAGTATCAGTACATATGGTATGATACGGCTCAAACTATTTCGGTGATCACAATCAGTGCCCGTCAGCTGAGGTGGGACAAGCGCTTTCCCGTCTCCCGTCGGCGGTCATTTTAAGATGATTTTCCTTCAAATAGATTTCCACCACGAGTGATGCTTATGGTGAACATGCTAATTGTATCTAGTTGGCACGTTTTTGAGACTTTGCTTGCCAAAGAGAACAAGGGGATCAAGGACCGAGAGCCGTGAATGGGCGCCAACTACTAACTAACGCGTCGTCGGGTCGGGGGATTTAGCCATGCATAGATCAACGCTCCGTTTATTAGGCCTTCTTTTTTCCACGGATGACGCATTCGGAAAGGAATCCGAACAAGAAATGCGGAGCAGCCAAGCAGACTACTGCCTTGATTATATTATTGCCAATTGCTTTTTTACAAAAGAAAACAACGAGGAAGCACCAAAATGAGAATATATGAGAACGATGCCAAGTCGTCACAAGGGTACCAAAAATAAAGACGGCAGCATGTTCTCACGTAACCCCAACGTTGTATTCCATGAAGAGAGACGCCGTTCTCAAAGTAGACAACACAAGGGTCTCCTACTCGTACCAAAGACCGGCCTTAAAAGATTGGGGTGGGAGAATTCCGGACAACCTTTACAGTTCTATTCGCTCCTCTAGTTCTGTCCTTCGACAAGGGCTAGACGAGTGGCCTCATGGGAGAACCTAGACGAGAGGTGTGATTACGTCTTCTGTGGCAACTACCAGACCACATCATGACTGGTTCAGAGCCCGAAGCATTGGGTCGATGACGGCGGTACCAGCAGCTTCCTGCAAGGGTTCATGCAGCTTTACAATGGCTTATCTGGGGAGAAATGACCGCCTGACTGGCATTGGAGCATCGTCGACGGCATCAAAGCGGGTCGTCTCCCAGCCTGCAAGCTGCAGCAGCGATACCTGGCTAACTCGGAAACTGCCTTAGGACCACTTAGCCCACGGTCCATCGTCTCCCCCTCCTTTGATAGGCAATTTCTTAGGCCCATTGTGCAATTCAGGCTGACCCCAACTGCGAAGTACAGAACATTTTGATATTACCGAGTTATACTTACAAAGAAGGAGGTGAGTTTTGCAATCGCTGAAATTCGTACAGTGGCAAATATAACAAGGGACCCTGGGGCACACTCAGACTCAAGCGAGTAAGCATCTGCTTCAGGTATGAGTACCGAATGACACCTTTCCCCAACTGAGATATCAATAAGGGAACCAGCATTCACATCTTCTTCGCTAATTGGAGGGGCGGGAGCAAGGGTGACTCCGTCGGGTGAATTATTAGCATCATGTGTCAATATCTGGTTTCGGGATGGCACGGTCGCACTGCTGCACGGGTATTCAAGCGCGCGCAATACGATTTGCCAGGAGCAGCTTTTTTCTAAAAAGCAAACCCTCTTTGTTCTCGCGCCAGGGGGTTCTCCGGCGAGCGCTGAGATGCCCGGTCTGTGATTCCTGCAGGACACCAATCCGATCTGGGAGAGACACCCGGTGGATGATGGCTAAGCTTGCGTCTTCGATAAGTGACAGTTGGTATGTGACCATTTGTCTAGCGCGTCCCGTCTGTTAGAGAAAGTGAAGACCTCTTTTTAGCATGCTGTTTCCTCTCACCAGAAGCATGTTTGCTCGTATGACTGAAGACGCTGCTTCTCATGCACGCACTGAGTCTGTTCCATGATCCTGACGCAAAGACGGACCAGGGGATCCTGGTGGTATACATACTTGCACGGGTACGGAGCAAGTGATGACTTGCTGAGGTCCTGAAATCTGGCCAGGGCCATTTGACTAGTGCTATCATTTTTTTTCTCGCTCACCCGCTTGGACTGGGTAGTCCATGTACTTGGTGCGTCGAGATGAGGTATTGGTTTGGGTAAGCGGGTGGGTTTGGACAGCTCCGCACTAAGTCAAGGCTTGCTCGCAAATGGATCCTGTTTGCTTTTGGCAATGAGCAATACGGAGTAGGGATCGCAATCTCGTTGCTTTCTGGCCTGGCCTGGAATACTCCGAAGATACCGATAACTATATCCGACTTCCCCATCACGGGACGCCAATATAATCTATGGCTCAAACCGATAGGCAGTGAGGAGCTGTAAGCTCCGTAGAAGAATGGGTTGACCTGATTCGGCATCTGCCAAGTACCCGTTACATTGCCAGGAACGAGCTACTTTTTGACATGATGGAGAAACTAATCTCGGAAATCTTGGGTCATACCAACCGGCAAGCTGCCACGCATTGACAAGGGGAGGCGCCGTTCCAACGCTAAATGGCACACCTCCCAAAATGTCCGCGGACCGCATGCTGGCCCGTTCATTTCTCATCAGATTCTGCAACTTGGGAGCACTCAGTTGGATCTTAAAAGGACAGACGGATCTTTGGAACAGACCGGGCTGAGCCTTGGGGCCCGCGTTGGCGACACCTGGTTTCACACCTAGGATTCGACGAGAATGAGGGATGGGATTCTTTTTTCTAGGGCTATGCCTAGCCTTGTCGCGAATTGCAGTACATACTCGCACAGTCATTACATGGTCACATTAGGCATCGAGATACTATTGAGTGATACAAACCAGCCGGATTCAAAGAGACTGACCCACTCAAGGGAAAGGTACTGCCTAATGACAGGCCGCCACACAAACGTCATCTGGATGAATAGGTCCCCAATCTTGCCAGGGAGGAGTGCAATGGTAAACATTTGTACCTGAAGCTGCCTGGGAGCCAACTTTCCGTCGCGACAAGGCTAATACTAATGCTGGTACAACTACGGAGCATCAGGCATGTACGAGTAGTATATCGGAACAGAGTTGGTATTCCTACTACCGGCGGAGTGCATAATCCTACATCCGCACGGACGGGCTCAGGGTGGGATCGGTGACGCCGGACCTGGCGTGGTCTCAGTTTCTGGAGCCTTGTGATGCGTTGTAAAGAGCAAAAGGCTCAGGCTTTGGTTCTTGAGCCGTCGGACGAAGATTGGCAATTCACTAACCCGCGGTCTGAAGAAGTATGGGATCTGCTCTGCATGTTTTAGATCGTCGAATCCTACACATCGCTAAAGCCTCAGCTGGCTACGTTATGCGAGGGAGAACGGAGCACTGGCCCTTTCTTCCTCCCTTTCTTTGCCTCATTGGGTAATCTGCAGTTGTCAACACTACAGTACTCCAAGCGACTGCAGCACCGTGCGTTTCCATGGTGGTATTACGCTATGTATTTGTACAAGCAGGTGCCGTGTGGAAAGGTAAGAAGGTATTAAAATCCCCTTCCTCTGAGCCCGTTTAGGTGCGAGTTTTGCAGGACGTTCTAAACTTTACTAGCAGCCTAAGCTTCGGCTTCCTACCTCAGGGCCCTGCCGTCGCGTGTCCACATGCCCATGCACAGAGCAACCGGATGATTGGATGGAGTCTCTTCCGCTGACCCATGCCACAGGTTGGTATACAGTATACATGTAAGTGGCATCCCAGGAGTTCAACGCAGCCTTGTCGACAAGCCAGGTCCAGCCCACAACCTTGGGCGCCGGCCAACAGGAAGATGGAGAGGGCGCTGGGAAAGCATGTAGCCATGTTTGGCAAACAGGGCCTGGGCGCAGGGTCCGGCACGGTCCCTAAATAAGCGTCCAGCTCGTGTCATATCCACCACCCTCCGCCATGATGCCACTTCGATTGTTTAGCCTGATGGTGCTTCGTAGAAAATCAGAAAATCTGGCACTCAGCCGGCCCGCTTAAGCAGAGGCTCCTCATGGGCACCCTCTCTAGTACCTAGCTAAGTGCTCGTGGGCTTGCTCCGAAGTGGCCCATCCACGATCCACGAAGCCATCCCTCCAATCCATCATCGAGGCCGTGCCATTTAGCCACACGGCGAGTCGCCGTTAGCACTGCTAATCCCAGGTTTGCTAGCTTCCCCGACTCCCATGCAGGCTCCCTGTCTCCCAAGCTGCTTGGGGCAACGCGAGCTACTCCAACTTTTGATAGCTCCTGGAGGTACCTCCGTTGCAAGCCTTGGCTCTTGCGTCTGACGCTCAGGCCGGGGGGAGTATATGCAGACTAAAAGCAAGTACATGTACACGGGGTTGGCTCCAGACATCGTTCGGGCCCTTCTAAATGTGCCGAGGACACCAAAATCTTCCCAACCCCGGCCTGCTCTCGTCCTGCCTGCTTTGACCGATTCGATCATCTCTCCTAGTAGCTTGTTGACTTACTCGAGAATTGCAAAAGTCGCTCACCCCCTGATTACTTTTGTGCAGCTAGGTACGAGCAGTATAACAAAGCTTGAACGCCTCACGGCTTGCATTTCTAGAATACCAGGACTATCCCGGCATCGAGGTTTGAAAGAGTGAGCACAGGTAAATGACCAGTCTCGACACATCGTTCTCACTCCCTGCGACGCACACCCCGGAACCAACAAGAAGGGAAGATATCACCCAGCCAACTCCAGTTTGCTGTCTCCCGGCTACGGCTCAGGGCTCCGACTCTTGTCCTAGTCCCTTTCAGCTGAATCTTACCTCTTACTCGCATGACACCTTTCCATCACCGTCCTTGAACGGCGAATGGTTTATCTCTTCGCCGTCCACCTCTTTGACCACCGTCTAAATCCTTCTTGCCGGCCTTTACTAACCTTCTGCTTGCTACTCAACCCAACCCCCAGCACGCCTCCTGGAAACAAGATACACGCCCCTCCCCACTCAACCTCCACAGCTCTCTTCTTGTTTCCCGCCTTTCCCTTCCCAGTTTGCCCCAATCATAGCCGTCTCCAGTGTCTTATTACGCTTGTGAAATCTCACACGCACGGTGGCCGTCTCTCCTCCCCTCTCGAGACAAGCCAGCGGAGAATTGTCAGATAGGATTGACCGGGCAGGGGATCATCATGGAACAAGCCATATCCTGTCGCCTCTGATTAACCCGCTGCAATAAGAACATTATTAGACCAGGAACTCGGTCCGTGGGCCCCCGACTCCTCAACGCTACTTGCTTGGCTACCTACTTTGCTCTGTAGCTCTCGCGCTTGTAGGCTGCTCGGCGGATAACCCTATTTTCTATGGTCCGACTACCTTGCATTGGCAACTGGGTCCCATTGACTGGGCCTAAGAGTCGCACAAAAACCGACCGTGAGCCGCCAATCAGCCTCAAGAGGCTGATTCCTGTTGTGTTTTCCTTCTGACTCCGTCGTTTGAGCCCGCGACTTTGGTCGGGTTCAGCAACTTCAGCTTTCGCCAGAACCCGTCACTCAAGTCGTGGAACTTTGCGATTTTGATGCGGGCTGCCGTTCCATCTCGATAACCACCGACGACACGACTGCATGCTGTATCACGAAAGGTTCTAATATCTCTGGTTATCAGGTATCACACTGTTCCAGCGGCGTCTGTTTCACGTCGGCTCTTCTCCGCCTGGCTGGATCTCGGTTCCATTCTTGTTTCGAACCTGCTGGCTGGCTTCTCAGTCTCGTGTTCATTCCCTGAGCCCAGCGAACGACTTTTCTCTTTGGACTCTCTCCCCCTCATCAGTTTGAGACCAACCGCCGAGTTACTCTCCCCTTCGTCTTTCTACATTTTGTACTAGGGCACGGAGAAGTCGAGATTGCTGTCCATCTTCGTCTAATTACTTCTGGATTGATCGTTCAAGAAAGAACCACGGGGTTCTAAGTTATCATTTTAATTCTGCCCCGTCTCGATATCCAAGATCGCGCCAGGATTTTACTGCAAACACCGCTTGCCGCCGATATACCACCTACATCTTCGAGTTCCAAATATTAATCATTAGAAAGAGCACTATTCTTCCGCATTCGCTTCGAGCTTTCACGGGATCTTGGGTTTTGCAGTAGCCCATCTGGATGATCCAAACTTGGAATCTTGTTTTTTGAAACTGGGCACCGTCGGTAGTGGCCCAGCTAAGCTTTTGAAGGAATATCTCATCCATGACCTTTATAACGCAACCTTCTAATCCGACGCCGCCCCTCCACCCCGGGCCTCCTCAAGCTTATTCCAACTCGGCCCGCTGTGCCTTCGACTTCAATTGGAGCCGTAAGGAGCTCCTCCCAGAGGAGTCGGCTGTACGGAGTAGGGCATATCCCTCGCCTCCTATGTCCGGCTCTCCGCCTTTGCCTCTGAGATCGGCTCATGAGGCTGGTCGAGGTGAGGCTCCGAATTTCTACGCCACCTCCAGACTTATCGATGGCCTTCGTGGAGGTCCGACACAACCATCGCCTGCAAATATTCGGGAGCAAATTTCACCAATAATAACGAGACCATACCCACAAGAGCCAACAACAAGGTCGCCCTATTCATACCCAAGGCCCGACGAATCAGGGAGAATTGTCCCCTATCCTCCTCAGCATCACCATGGAATGCCCCAAGGAGTTTCACAAGCGCCGTACCTGAACTCAGCATCATCGAATTCCGAAGCATATCCTGTGCCTGATCGATCACAGGCAGTCGAATCACAGCCGTTTACATCTCCAAAATCTCAGAGAAAGACAAAGGGCCATGTTGCCTCCGCTTGCGTACCTTGCAAGAAAGCTCATCTTCGGTTAGTCACCAGTGATTGAAACAGGCGTACGACGTTCTGCAAGCCCTAATGCAATTACTAACACTCTTTTCCTTTAGATGCGATGGTACGTTGTATTTGTCTTTGATTTTGTTCGTTTGAAAAATTACATAGTTCGCCGGTATCATTGCCCTGCGGGTCTGTTTCTCTCAGAGAGGGATAATCTATCTGAAGCCCACCAATATTATGAATGAAGTATACAAAACTTCTTAGTTCTTTGGTGGAAGAAGATGAAAACCCTGCTTTGCCCCTTCAACGCTATTTATGGGAAAAGGGGAGGAACCCGCATAGAGGACGGAAGATACAATGAATTTCTGAGCTAACTGATTTATAGCACAACGACCCTGTTCTCGATGTCTTGGTAATGGGAAGGAGGATGCTTGTGTCGACGTTCAGCATAAGAAAAGAGGTCGGCCACGATTACGAGACGAAAGAGATGCTAGATTCGATCCCACGAGATATTCCCATCCCCAGGATGCGGCCCTCAGGAGGCCGTTAAGTATATATCCCTCAGGCATGGCAGGACTTTCACCATACGAAGACCCTCTTCGACGAAGTCAATCCTATCGATCACTCGAGCCGCCATCGAATGATGTTACTTCGCGTGAATATCAAGAAAGATCCATGGCTCCAGATCCAAATATCTATAATCCGTCGTATCCAGGCACACCACATGCTATGGAGCCTCTGGCGTACTTGAGTATGGAGTTTGATATTGTTAAGGCATCTCCAATGTTCATGGACATTGTTCACGCATCGAGCCCAATAGGGAATAAACTAAGCGATATCGTTACACCACACCAGGCAAATTTCCTCACCAACCTTCAAAATCAACTTTTTGAAGAGCAACGATTACACGAGCCGAATTATCTGCCTCCTATGCTAGGCAGGCTAGATTTAGCAATCAAGGACTTTGGATTTACGAGTGAAGATGTCGCAAGATTTCGCCTCAACCATCTCGAATATTTCAGCTTCGTTGGATATGATGGCTACACAAGGACTTTCCCGCTTCGTTTTGGGCTCGCAAAGGAGGGCTCGTTCTATTTCGTCGTGTTCCTGTTGAGCCTTCAACAGCCTCCTCCACAGTTACCACCTCCGCTACCATCGCATGCAGCGCATCAACAGATTCCCACCATCCACCGCAGAGACAGCATTCTCAACATTCTCAGCATAGCCAACATAGTCAACATTCTCAGCATGCTCAGCACTCGCAGCATCCTCCATATGCGCAGCACTCACAACATCCACAACACACGAGGGACCCTGGTGTGGCTTATCATCATCCACCTCCATCTCATCAAACAGCGTATGGAGACCAGTCGAGTTCTTCCTCGGTTGATTCTTATCGACATCGGCTTAGCGATGGCTCTATTCGATCGCCACACAATCCGGCTTCTTCGAGTACAGGTACCAGCTCAGGAGTTCCAACTTATGCCCAGTCACAATTCTCTGGGTCTAGCTATCAGACATCTCAAAGTGACCATAACCCCGCTAGTCGACCTGCAACTCAACCCGCTTATCACTTACCTCCTATTCGAGCACAACCAGATCACAGACCCTCATCTCGAGAAGTCGGTTGGCCCAATGGTGAACGACCAAGACGAGTTGATATCGGTGGCCTACTAGAGCAGCCCGCCGATCCTGGTCGGCGGTAGTGATGAAAAAGATTGGCCTGAAACCTTGAGGCTACACCCGGCAAAGGGCCATTGTTACGAGTACCAGTTTGAAACTTTTCTATTCCTTGAGAGTTTATCCATTGGCGCTGGCGCTTCAGGGGATTTGCTTTACTTCCATTACAAAAGTATGGAATAAAGTCACTGATTTTCAACACACGAGCGACATTGATTGATTTTTGCAAGCGTCAAAAATTACGGACGATGCCAGAATGGCTGGAATTTTGTATCTTGGCAACTATGTACCAGTAGAGATGCCCACAGTCTGCGTTTCTTTCAGAGCGTTTATTGTCTTCATATGATCTCTTGTTTTTTATTGCGTGTTTTCTCTCCTAATTTCCTTTTTTTCTTTACTCGGCTCTACGGCAAAAGCGGATGGACAGGGAGCGGTATCATTCAGCAGGGAGATTTCAAGGGGGCAATTGGGTTGAACGCTTAAGCGGTGTTACATTTTGAACAAGGGTTATGGGGTTTCCAGCGCAAAGAGTTAATTTGTGTCCTGTCTTTCTTCCTTGTCTTTCTTTTTTATGGTTCATTTATGCAGAAACAGTTGAGCGCTTTGCGAAATTTCTAGCGGAAGCGGTGGCATCTATGATATAGCGCATGAATATTCATGGAAATTGGTTTGACATATCAGGATTGTCACTTTTATTATTGCTCATTGGATAACTCTAGTTGGCTTGCTACAATGATTGCGCTTCAGGGGTATGGCTATCTACCTAGGTAGACATTGGTGGCCAACGTAGGTAATCATTAGCGGTATACAAGAACGTCAAGCATGGATGACTTTTTTACTCCAATCTCAACTACTAGATGGCCTACCACATTGCTAAGAAACGGTTTTTGTGATAGCTACAGTACCAAGACCACAATTTGCATATGTACCTAGTATGTAGCCAACCTGCGAATTTGCACCTTGGATGTAGCAGCTACAAGTGGAGTGAAGCTCCCTTACTTCGGCATATATCGACATTTGACATTATTCTTATTCAAGACTATAATTTACTTCCTTTCAACAACCTCACAAAAATCTACATCGTATTACCAGGATACATGTAGCCCATCCTCTAATACTGCAGAATACCACATGATTGTAAATGCTGCTGTTGTGGGAGCCGCGTACCGAAGTACCGAACTCTAGTACCAAGGTCACGTGCAGACGTGGGATCTTCGCGCACTCGCCCAATTCGTCATCGCCTTTCCACCGCCTTCCTTCTCGATTATTGAACAATTCCTTCCTTCTCACTTATTGAACAGTTCCTTCTTTCTCGATTATCGCACAATTTGTTTTGAGGAGATGGAAAATCTTCAGGGCATTCTTTTCTTTGTCTGATATTTATGACTTGCGTGCTACAGTAGGCTCTTCTAATTTCTGCACCGGGGATTTCTCTTTCATGTTGGCGTTGTTTTATGACGGCTGATGATTTAATTCATGAAATATTTGGGTGTTGTTTGATTGCGATTTGCTGCTACAATTGATCGAATTGTGTTGAAGAGAGGCGGCCATGGACGAAATGGAAATTGACAGCGCCCCAGGAGGGACTAAAAGGAAGGCAGAGGATGATATCTGGGTCCCGAGACCAAGACAAAGGATCAGGGTAATGCGCTTATCCCACTATTCTGCTCCCTTTCTGTTGAACTTGAGAGCAGCAGGATGATTTTCGAATAATTATCATCAACTGACTTTCGCTCGTTACTAGGCCCTTGATCCCGATGTTGTGAACAAGATTGCAGCCGGCGAGATTATTGTTGCCCCTGTTCACGCGCTCAAAGAACTGATTGAGAATGCGGTGGATGCAGGCTCTACGTCGCTGGAAATCCTTGTCAAAGATGGAGGTTTAAAACTGCTTCAAATCACTGATAATGGTGGTGGCATTGAGGTATTGCTGCTATTTCACCTACAGTCTCTCACATAAGCTGACATTTTTTCTCTAAAAGAAAGAAGACTTGGAAATATTATGCGTGAGGCATACGACATCCAAAATATCTACATTTGAAGACCTATCATCCATTGCTACATATGGATTCCGCGGAGAGGCTTTGGCCAGCATCAGTCATATTGCTCATCTTACAGTCACGACAAAAACCAAAGAAGCAGCTCTCGCCTGGCGTGCCCATTATCTAGACGGAAAGCTAGCTCCCGCGAAGCCAGGGCAGTCTGCAGAACCCAAAGCGGTTGCCGGCCGCCAGGGAACCCAAATTACAGTGGAGGACTTGTTTTTCAATGTGCCAACACGTCGAAGAGCGTTTCGATCTTATGCCGATGAGTTCAACAAGATCATCGACATGGCAGGGCGCTATGCAGTTCACTGCAAAGGTGTTGCCTTCACTTGTAAGAAGGCCGGCGAGGCATCCAATTCACTGTCCGTACAAGCGCAAGCAACAGTGATAGACCGTATCCGCAACATCTATGGCGGCATGGTCGCCAATGAGCTGATTGAGCTAACTGTCTCGGACGATCGATGGGGGTTCTCGGCCAATGGCTACGTCACGAATGCCAATTATGGCATCAAGAAGAGTAATTTCCTCTTGTTCATCAATCACCGCTGTGTTGAATCGTCAACCATGAAAAAGGCGATTGAACAGACATATACTGGCTTCTTGCCCAAGGGTGGCCACCCTTTCGTCTATCTCAGCCTTGAAATTGACCCGGCCCGAGTGGATGTTAATGTCCACCCTACCAAACGGGAAGTTCATTTCCTCAATGAAGAAGAGGTTATCCAAGCTATCTGCAAGAAGATCGAGTCGGAGCTTGCTGCTGTGGATGAAAGTCGAACATTTCTGACACAGTCACTGTTACCAGGAGCCAAACCAGTTGAACCTTTGGACGAGGATGATAGCGATGTCGCCCCTAAATTCACGACACCAGCTCTCAGGAAGGTGCGGCGAAATTCAAATGACCTTGTCCGAACGGATAAATCTCAGGGCAAGATTACAGCCATGTTCTCGCCTGCCGGCCCTGCTGCTAAAGCAGATTCTCCTGCTAGAGCAATGGAAGACGAACCGTTCGCGGTTCCGGAACCGATAGAATACACGACGATAGACCGCGACCAAGTAAATTGCCGGCTCAGAAGCATCAAGGAGCTACGCCAAGAGGCTCGAGATGAGATCAACGAGGAGTTGACAGAGATGATCGCCTCTCACACGTTTGTCGGTGTCGTCGACGAGAAGCGACGGCTTGCCGCTATCCAGGCAGGCGTGAAACTATATCTGATCGACTATGGCCACATGTGCTTCGAGTTCTTTTACCAGCTTGGTTTGACTGACTTTGGAAACTTTGGCGTAATCAATTTCAGCCCTCCTCTAGATCTCAGAGAACTTCTTCAGTTGGCAGTAGAAGGGGAGCACGAATCTGTTGGGATAACACCCGAAGACAACTTCAACTACGGTTTCATCGTTAAAACGGTAGCAAATAAACTCATCGAACGGAGAGAGATGCTCCAAGAGTATTTTTCTCTCGAAATCACGCCTACTGGAGAGGTGGTCTCCATCCCTCTTCTTATTAAGGGATATACCCCGTCTATCGCAAAACTTCCCCGATTTCTTCTTCGCCTCGGGCCCTATGTCAACTGGAACGATGAAAAGCAGTGCTTCAAGACGTTCCTCACAGAGTTGGCGACGTTCTATGTCCCCGAAGCATTACCCACGACGGCCACGGGGGAAGTTGAAGAAGAGGACTTGGAGGAATCGTACTTGAATGACGAGCAGGTACAGGAACTGAACAGTGATGAGATTCTTGAGGAGGTGAGAAAAAGGAGACAGCACGTTCGATGGGCTGTTGAGCATGTCTTCTTCCCAGCGTTTAGGTCACGTCTTATTGGGACGACGAAGCTCATGCAAAATGCCGTGTTAGAAGTGGCGAGCTTGAAGGGGTTATATAAGGTGTTTGAGCGGTGTTAATGACGGGGCAGGAGATTTTCTGGGGGCATTCAACATAACGGCGTCATTGATATCAGATTGTTTCAACTTTTCTATGTCTTATGTTGATATGCTTTATGATATGGGAGCTGTGTACGGAGTACTCAAAAAAAAAATAGCGAAAGCTACTAATGCTTTAATTCCAGATCTTATCAATTCGTCTATCTCAGTGTCACCTCCATCGGTTTGTGTTTCTTCTTGTACGCCAAGAATCTTGTCAAATTCATCATGACTTCGTCAGCTCTATCCCTTAGTTCTGGTTGGGCAGTCTTGTTCACGCTCTTGGCCATAGCCCTTGCCTTTGAAACAGTTCCGTCGAGGTGCTTCAAGAAGCCGCCTTTCCAGAAAACCTCTGCATCGTAGGGGTACTCTTCATTTCCGTAGATATCAAAGACTTGGTTGAATGCCTCTACCGCATCGGCGGCAGGAGTGTCGGGGAGTCCAGCGAGCAGGGTAACGAGAAAAGTGCCAATCTCGCGGTTGAGGTCCGTAGGGGCAGGGTGAAGGGCCAGCTGGCCGAGGACGCCAACGCACTTGACTCCGAGGGCTTGGAAGGGATCTTCGGGGTCGAGGCGAGCGGGCGCGCCCTTTGTGGCCTGGTAGAGCGAAATGAACTTGCGGTGCTCGTTGGGCTGGAGGGGGTCNTCGCCGCGTAGGATTCGGGAGATGGCCCAGGCGAGGCCGGTGATTTGAGTGGCGAGATCGACGTCGGCGGTGTCGGACGCGAGGGTGGGTGAGATGATCTGTTGCCAGAGGGTACGGCCGATGGGGGTCCAGGCAGCTTTGATGCCGGCGTTGGACTCGTCGGAAAGATCGAAGAGGGAGACGGACCAGGTGATGTTGTTGAGGGCAGAAAGAGCATGGGCTTGCATCTTAAGGGAGAGGTCGTCGGAAGGTTGGAGGGTGGCGAGGCGGATCAGCTCGGGCAGAGCAATCTGGACGAGAGATTTGAGAGTTGGAAGGTGGTCGATGTTATCCTCTCCATGGTCACCACCCGTCACCATGTCCATATCGGCCTCCATCTCGTCTTCATTCATGTCATCATCTTCATCGTCATCTCCGTCTTCATCTTCGTTGTCATCTGCGTCCGAGGCGACCTCATCCATGTTCTCATCATCATCCTCATCCTCGTTGTTGTCCTCCTTCCCAGCTCCGGCGCCGTTATGGTCTTTCTTGGAAGATGGTTGCGATGGGCCACCCATTTCGGATACAAGACTTGTGCCGATGGACGCTAGCGTCTCCAGAGCTAGTTGTTGATACTCTGAAGGACTAGACCAGCTGCTGCCGTTGGCGACATTCTCCCCGGGGATATACGTAGCGATGGCTTTGGTGAGAGTTGGTATCAGATCTGAGTCGTCGGCTACATCAGTCTTTGGTGATATGTTCTTGAGTCCGAGAAGGGAGGCATAAATGTTGTGCAGGATGGCACAAGCCAAGATGCCATCTCCGCCGACATCATCCTTCAGAGTCACCAGCGCATCATAGCATACGGTGTTGCCGCCAGTACAGGTGAGTTTTTGGCCTAGATCTGAGTTATCCTCGGAGAGAATCATGAGACAGGCCATGGCATCTCCGCGAATATTTAATAGAGGATCCTGGTCTTCTTGGGCAGTATATGTGATTAGTGTGAAGAGTAGATTAGTGATGGAGGTGTTGTTGGAAATAGCTTCCAAGATTTCGTCGCTGGCCTCAGCTAGAGCTGTTAGCAGCAAGACCAGAGACGCCGCAATGCTTGAGATGAAACCCTTCTCGGCCTTGGGTAGTTTGGCATAAGGCGTATCGCTTGAGAAGACTTTGTCATGAATNNNGGTTGCACANNNAAGNNNGAATACTGAGCCGAGATGGTTTACCTTGAGTTTACTTACCAGTCTGGAGGCAAACTCAATTGCCGTCAAGACGTCCTGTCTGAACAAATGAACACAGAAATCAGCCTCCTCCTCCTGGGCCAGGACCTGCAAAATTCCCCATCCGGCGGCCCGACTCTCAAGCGCAGCGTCTGTCAGAGTCTGTGTGAGAACAGTGTAGACGATCTGTTCTCGCAGCAGTAGCTTGCGGCACTTTGTGTCTTGGATGATGCTTGAAATGAGAGAAGCGGCAGTAGAGCGTGATTTGGGATCGGCGCTTTTGAGGTCGTTTATGATGGGTAGAATCTTGCTCTCTCTCAGAGCGGCCAGCTCAGGATCTGAAGGAGGCTTGACGGCTTTGGCTACGGGATCGCTGCGATGGCCGCCTTTGGTTCTCTTGGATTTGCCCATGGCGTCGGTGTGAAGGAATGAGCGGGATTTGAAATAGTTATTATATGAGTGATTGAAATTATAAAAGAGGATGATATAGAAGAGATTGTCGTTATTGGGGACGTTATGAATGGATGGTGTTGATCTTTGTGTTGATGAAATTGTTTACATGCATGAAATATCAAAAGTTTTTTTTTTTTTACACTAACACTGTTGCTCGTACCCCACCATGGGATGGCCACCTTCCTCCACTTACGGAGTATCAACGATATCAAATAGGCTAAGAATATGGAGCATTGGAACAAGCTCACACTGAAAACCACAGTTGAGCGCTTTCCAGTTGCTCATTAGTGCTTTGGGCGGACGGTTATAGAGCTCTACACCCTGTAATCTTGGCGTTCATCGGGCATTCCTGCCGCGAGTAGCATCATCAAATGTCACCTCCAAGTATCAGCCACCGGTATAACCGCTGAGTGCTACATTGGGCTCCCCACAATTGCGCCACAGGGTGCTATCTAATCAAGGCCTCTGTGCGACGACAAGCTCCCCCAAATGGGCATAAGTGCCACAACACCGTTTTCATCTCTTCAACACTCTCACCTCTCATATTCTCTCAAGTCACATCGCTTGGAAGCTCTCGATTGAAACAACGAAAGCAATTCGGGGCTGATACAATCCAGCGATGTGACAAGCCGGTGCCTGCACCAACTTCATTTGATTTTGCTGTAATCATCCAATCGCCAACCAGAGCTGAGCTGAGCTACTATTGAAGTCCGAGACATCATGCCGCCTCCCGGAGCCCGGAGCTGGTCCTTGTCGCAGCTTTGGCGCGACGACGACGAGGAGATGGCCAGCAAAAAGGACGATGATCTTGGCTTGCCTCGGCACACCAAGCATTCTGACCAGTGGCAAACCGCACCCAAATCTTCTCTTCACTGGACCACGCTGCTTCGGCTTATTGTATACACTGTTGCCCTCTTTATGCTTGTATATGGGCTGTTCAGAGTCATTGGGCCGGCTCCAGGAGCCTCGTCTCTTGACCCGGCAAACTTGATGCCTTTGTATGACACGCCACGGCCGCCTCCCAGATACGATGCACCTCGGATGGAGGAAGAGGGGCCAACGATCAAGACACCAAAGGCGCCCAAACCACCAACACCAAAGCCTCAAGCTGAGCCTCAAGCCGAACCTCAGGGCGGCAGTGGGAGCGGCGTAGGTGAAAGCAAAGGTTCGGCGGAAGCTCCTAAGACATACAATGGACCACTGAAGCTCCCACACTTGGGCCCGTCGTTGCAAGCCATCATCACGGACACCTCAGGGAGGCTGCAGAAGAATCGCAACGTCTTATTCGCAACTGCTAGTCTTCGGAGTGCGGCACTTCTACTCCCAATGGCATGTCAGATGGCTACAGAGCGCCAGAACTATGTACATTTTGCATTGATGAGCAGGAGTGATGTGCCTATGAAAGAATTGCTCGCGATAAACGGCATCGATAAGGAGTGTCCTCTGATTGTGCATGGTACGATTGCATATGTTGCCCACNNNACCCCTCGGATCGACGACAATACTGATGAAACTGAATATTTCGATGCTCGCCCTGACCATTCCACAATTGCAACCGAGGCGCGAATGTCCCTCTCCGTGGCCCGGGCTCTGGTAAGCTTAAAANNNGGACCTATTGTTAATCTCTTTGCTGGATGTAATTCTGACAGGCAGCCTCTTCCAGACTATGTCAATCTTTACATGCACCCTCAAGCCATCATCATAGACTCGTCAGCTACCGAGGAACACTATTTTCTCTCTGGCATTCGCGACGAGGTCCGAGGCACAGGGTCTACTCTGATCGAACTTCCTGAGAGGCCAGGCAATCGATTCTCGTGGTTGTCAAAGCTTGATGCTTCTGCACTAGCAGGTAAGGCATCCCACTTCCACAAATTATTACCT
>JARWZN010000001.1:2832538-2981429 GCA_030015385.1 Trichoderma sp. BMH-0061
GTTGGCTCTAATCACAGTTCTGCGAAAGCGTGGAATGATGTCAGCTTTGACATTCTCATCCATGCCCCTCCACATGGTACAGGAAACCTGAAGCGGTTACTAAGATCTCTATCGAGAGCGGACTTGGCCGGCGTAGCTCCGCCTCACATGACCATTGAGCTTCCAACAAGGATTGATCAAGACCTGAACAATTTCCTGACCGGATATCAATGGCCGTCAAAGGCTCCCAGCTCAGGTCCGAAGCCACGGCTTCTCTCGCTGCGTCACCGTATTCCTAGACAGAAAATAAGTGAAGAGGAGAGCTCCGTTCGGTTCCTCGAGTCATTTTGGCCGATCAGACCGTCTCACTCTCATGTCTTGGTTCTGTCGCCTCACGCCGAAGTCACCCCTCAGTTCTTCCATTGTACGTTTGCTTATNNNCTTCTTTCTGATTATTTTTTGGCCGATGATAGACTCTGGATATTCNNNCTCATAATAGATGTGAAGTATTCCCTTCTGCAGCGACGCTACTCTGCCATTGCATCTCGCCAAGATTGGGAAAGTAAACTCTTCGGAATCAGCTTCTCGACACCAACAACATATCTCGACGGTAGCACCCCATTCGCACCTCCCAAACCACTCGATGAACAAGAATTCGGCGCAGAAGGCACNCCCTTCCTGTGGCAGGCCCCCAACAGCGATGCGATTCTCATTCTGGGAGATAAGTGGGTAGAGCTTCACGGTTATGTATCCCAGCTTTTGGAGAAACGGCATGCCTCGTCGACAACACCAGATCTCCTCTCAAAGAAAGAGGTTGGCAAAAGACATCCTGGTTGGCTAGAATACACGCTTCAGCTGTCGCGAATCCGGGGATACTTTACCCTCTACCCTACCCAGCTGACGGCCAATACCATTGTCGGTATTCACACTGATTTATATGAGGTGCCAGAGGAATATCAAGGCGAGAAGGCTTCCGAGCAAGAACAGGACTCGATCAAGCATGCCACGGAACTGTTCGATCCCGCATCGCAGATAGACATGCTAGCGACGCTTCCGCACGAGGGCGAATTGCCACTCCTTTATCACCTCCCTTGGCTAACCTGGGACGGTAAAGAGACGTATGATGGTGCGATCCAGAAGATTGCTGCCAAGTACAGGCTAGAATTCCGCAACCAGGTCGGACAGTGCAGAGATGAAGATTCGGAAACTATTCCGGGTTTCGATTCATATGCTAGGGATCTCTTCTGTTTTAACAAAGGGGTGTGATTTATTTTTATGGGACATGGCGCATGATGAGGTGTTATGGCGATTTATGGAGTTATGCTGGGGCGGTGCCGTCATATCGGGATTTTTGAACTTTTTTTGTATTAATGGGCATTGTGTATGCATATCCTTTTTGGGAGTCTTGTGTATTCTAATAGAAGAAGAAAACTCCGCCGAACTTGACCGGAAACGAGAAATTTGTGTATGCTATTGTGGTGTGCCTAGTTGTTGTACATCGTCACCTTTGCCGTACTTTATCGACGACTAACAGTATGATGCACGTTCCAATGATTGAAGTAGCTATTATACCCAACACCTGCGACAGCAGAGTCAATGTGGTGCACTTTTCCTTGAACAGAAATATCTAAACTTACCACCTGAGTTTTCCAGCCAGATTGCACAATAGCGGCTCTTTTACCATATAAATTGACAGTCCCTAGCAAAAGGACGACGACTGCGGTTAGTTCCCATCTGCAGATACTTGAAAACCGAGGCTGGATAGGGGCAACTAGATGGCTCAAAGAGAGGGGTAAAACTCACTGATATAGTTTCCCGCTCCTAAAGCCAAAGTCACAACGGACAATACCCAGAAAATCCCACCAAGAGGCTTTGCCACCCTGCGCTCGAGATCGCTTGGCGTACCCTTGATGTGGAACGAGACGGTGATGGCGACAGAGACGATGGCCATGTATATCGACAGGCGGAGATACGAAAGGAAAGCTGCAAAATGTTTTAGCTGCGAAACAAAAGGGAAATTTCGCTTGGTAAGAATAGAGAGAGGTGAAGAAAGGCTGAGAATGAACTAACTTCGCTCGTTGGCGCAGTGATCCCGCGCATCGCTACTTTCGTTGATGAACAAGAGGGGACTGGGCCAGGGCCATTGGAAAAACGCGGATGATTTGTCGAGACCATCTGGTCTACAGATTTTGTTAGTGTTATCCCTTCCTACTAAGGGTATATATCGTCGTGTAGTAGACAATAATCTTAAAGGAAGAATGAAAGGCGGTTTTGACGTGCCCTAGTTCGCTGACTTCGATGGGTTCTGTGAGAGCGAGGAACGGGGCGCAGCATCCTGTATTGAGGCCCTCTTCATCAGGCATGTTGACTGTTGTTTTTCCTTGGTCTCCTGTGTAATGATACTTAATTTCTTTCAAAATTTCGAGGATTTTCTCTCATATTTTGGGATGTGGTTGAGAGCGGGTCGCGGAAATGGCGGAATGAATAAGGTTGCTGGTGGTTTTGAAAAGGCGAAGTCGAGAGCTGAGATGACGTCGGGAAGCGCCCCGGAGCTCACGTGCGGGCCTACCATGGAGCATCATATGAGCGCAGTAGCATCACGAGACGTTTATATGCGGCAGGCTTCTTTTGATATTGATATATATAAATATATGATTTTATTTCCCTTTTCAGTGCCTCAAATCAATCAATGTTGTTAATAGGTAAATCCTACGGTGTAACAAGGCGTTGTACCTAACATCCATGTACATACCGACTTTTTCCAGTCGTATAACCCGCTTCGCCTAAGTGCCCCAACCATCACTTATACAAACCCGCAGCTGGAAATCACAACTACCATTTCTTTTTAAAAGCCCCAAATCTCATTCCATCTTCCTTCTTCCTCTCTCAGAGGACCATCCAGTCTTCCAAATCTCGCAGGCTGCTCCGTATTCGCCTCTGGCAAGCAAACCCACTCTCTAACACAGTCCGGCACTTCCTCCTTGATGTGCGCAATGCAAATGAGCGCCTGTTGATCTGACAACCCCTTCAACTTGACGGTACCATCCTTGGATTGTTGGCTTTCGACAATCTCCTCACCTACATACGTCTTTGATTCTCCATCAGTGAGGAACAGAGTGCACTTATCCCGGACAGCGTCGTCCATGCCGCTAAACGACTCATCCAAGACGACGATATCAGGGCCCTTGATCATGGATCGCACAAACAGCGCCACACGCTGGGCACTGAATGAAATCTCGCCAAACATGTAGTCGTCGGCCCACTTCAGGCCCTCGCTGCCAGCAGCGCTGTTGGGCTTCAGCTCCGGCTCGAACCACTTGAGCGCGGCCTCAACCTTCGCGCTCGCTTCGGCGTTCAGCTTTGGTTTCGCTCCAAATGTCTCTGCCCAGGCATTCTCAACCACTTGTCTGATTGTGTGGCTCCTCGGCATGTGCTGGTGAACTTCTGGGCTGGAGTGGCCGATGCGAGACTGGATATCCCAAAACGTGAGCGGCAGCTGTCCAGAACCTGGCTCGGGGAGACGGCTACGTCCAAATAGCTTGATTGGCAGAGAGTAAGTCTGTGGGTGATCTGAACCGAGAAGAGAGACGATTGTTGTTTTCCCCGAGCCGTTGGGACCAAACACACCCCAGCGCTCACCTCGTCGAACAGTCCAAATCAAGCCTGCTTTATCCCCTTGAGGTGTCTGCTGCGACCAGTTCCCAAGAGCAATTTTGTCGCCATAACGGACCTGGCATCCATCCATCTCAACAAGGGGCTCGGCATTAGGATTGATAGGTTTCTGTAAGTGGGCAGATGACGATGAGGCGTGTGTCGTCAACGCTTCTTTCGACAGAACTCGCCCGATATCAGCCAAGGTGTGGACAGGCAGTTTCTCATCCTCCGCCAGCCCACCCACTCTCACGCCATGAACGTATTTTTTCAAGCCATCCAGGACGATCTCCTTCGGCCCCATAGACTCAACCTGACAATCCATTCTTAAGTACACCAGATGCGTAATCCATTCTGGTAGAGGATCCTGCGGCCTCGCACTCATGACCAAGCGCGGGTCTGCCTTATTTGCGAGAGACTCCAGCAAGGGACTAAGTCCCGTCACCGTCGGGGGATCAAGTCCCATGAAAGGCTCATCTAAAAGCAAGACTTCGGGCCTCGTGAGCAACGCACGGGCTATTCTCGCCCTCCTGCCTTGCCCGTTACTTAGAAATGTCACAGGAAGATCAAGTAAATGTTCCAGTCTAAGATCTTTGACAACACGCTTCAACAGCTCGACCGATATTCCACCTTCCTGCTCGCTCTCCTGGCCCGGTGTCTTGGCAGGATTCAGCTCCGTATTGCCCAGTAAGAAATCTCTCAACGAGAAATCAGTAATCTCTCTACGAGACTCGTATCGTGCAGAAAGATACGCAGACGTCGTCACCGCACCGCTCAATCCTCCCGCACCCGACTCAGCGTCAAATCCAACATACTGAATCGCCTTATTGGGAGTCCTCAGTCTCGACGATACGGCATCCGAGGACAAATACGGATACGACCTCGCCGTGGGCGGCTCACATAGCAATCTTCCCCTGAGTGCCTGAAGGAAGGTCGTCTTCCCGGACAGCGAAGGCCCCACGATGCACCAGTTGTGCGGCTGTGGTGTTGATGAGGGCAGCTCAAACTGGAGATCTTTGAACAAGGCTGGATTCGCATGTGATGATTGCGAATTCGGATGGTGCCGATAGAATGTGCCATTAGCGATGCGGATGATGGGAGATCGCGCTGAAGGGGGAGANTTCCTGAGCATGGTTGCGAGTCCCTCGATCTGCCGTTGAAACGTCTTAATAGCGATAAATCGTAGTGTACTAGGTAAGGTATGACTGGAGTAGGTGAGATGAGAGGACTTTCAAAGCACTTTACAGGCCCAATTGGATTCCCACAGAACCAACAATAAACCGCATGAAAAGAAAGAGTAGGAAATACGCGCAAGAGAAACAACCAGCTTATTCAATGACACACTCACCCATTACATGAGAATTGATGTTGACACCAACTTTCTCCGCGATCGGGCCGCACTCCAGGGTATTCTCGAGGTACCTTCTCTGGTTCCCTTTGGGGTTTAGCGCCCCTCCTCAAGGCGGCAGGATGACAAAAGATACGTACCCCTCCTTCAGCAAGAGAGCTTTGTGGGGACCTTTTGAGCTGGACGCGAGGCTGTTTGGAGCCTGTCAGTCTGAGAGCAGCAGAGAAGCATCACATCACATCACTCAACACCACCAATCCAACTACCGCCAGACCACGATTGTCTCTTCATTTTTCTGGTCTGCCTCCATTCGACTACTTGTACACAGTAGCCGACATACGAGTTGGTCTTGTCCAGCATCCACCGCTTCACTCCTCGTCCTTTACAGCAAAAGCATCCTCCCAAACCGCCAACATGGTAAGGCCATCCATCATATCTACCCAAAGCTCCCTCTCCTTCCAAACCTCAAAGCTAACTCAACACCTCTCCTCCAGTCCATGCGAATCGTCCCCGCCTCCAACGGCCCCTCCACCTTCAACCACACAAACCACTCCTCCTCCGCCCCCTCCGCCCCGGGCATCCACGACACCCTCCGCCACGGCGTCGGCATCTCNCCCTTCGACGCTGCCGCCAACAAGCCCGCCTCCTCCCACCCGCTCGAGGCCCGCCTCAAGAGCTGGGAGGCCACCCAGGAGGCCGTCCGCATGGAGACGCTCAAGCGCACTTTCGGTATCGCCGAGCCCATCCGCCGCGGCATGGAGCTCAAGATTGTCCGCGACGGCGAGTGGCGGCCCATGGCTCTCGGCGCGGGACTTCCCAGTGTTCACGAGGATATTTTAAAGGGCCGGGAGGACACCATCACCTGGGAGGATGTGTTTACAGGCAACGAGACGAGGGCCCTGCCTGGATTCCATGACGAGATGGAGAAGAAGCTCAAGATTAATCACTAAGGGGGGATGTGACCAGTAATGAAGAAAGAATAACAAGGAAAAATCAAAGTACCCAATATGTATGCTGGTTAGACAGGGTCGTTTCTAGGACGATACAGGATTCTGCTTCCCGATTACATGAAAATAGATTAACGATATATAACCAATATGAAAGAGGGAAAAAATAATCAAAAATAATCCAACAAAAAATAATGAACGAAGAGAACAGGAGACTATTGTCATCATCATTTACCGGGGTTGTACTGCACAATGAATGACTATATGAATATGTTCTGCATTCTATCCTGCTATAGCAACAATCATCCCCGTTTCCGAAGATCAAGTCCACTAGTATCATGAAAAGAGCGTATAAGAACCGAAAGCAGAGGTTACAATTGTACAATGAATCAATGATATGATGATGCGCCGGTAATGACTCCCTAATTTTCCCAATTCTTCCGCGTCTTGATTTCCCATCGCGCTGCTTCCCTGAATGGCTAAACGGAAAAGGAAAAAAACAATTAAATAAAACACACGCAAAGGGCGGGGGAGTACTAAGAGTTCGAGACAGCTTGAAGAAGCTGCAAATAAAAAAAGCAGAGAATAGCGAATGAGAGACACTGGGCCTTTCCACGCATAGGTAGTTCTAAATCGCTGAGTGCTTTCACGCAAGTCAGGTAATCTTCAGAAACCACTTGAGCGCCAAGTCGGATGCCCGTCTCTTAAAAACCAAGGGTCTATGCAAACACATCCTTGGAGCGTCCGAACATGTATAATTGCCACCGCATGTTTCAACAAGAGAAAGCACAAAGTACAAGACAATCAGCACTGTCTGTACCACACGCTAGGATTGCTTTATAGAATGACACAGCAACGACCCTCTCGTACACGGTCCCCATCTGTGGTGCCAGCAGGGAGGCTCTTGCCCCCAGACTTGGGTTCCTCCTCATCAAGGTCCTGGGGCCGAATGCTCATGTGGACCACATTGGGGCTATCGGAGCTGAATTGGTACTCTGCACAGTGTGAGTATTGGAACAAGATTGAAGAAGAAATAGTAAGGAATCGACTTGAAAAGACAAGCACCAAAGGAAATTGGAGGATGGAGTTGTACATACTCTTCAGCTGCTCCTTATCGTCTAGAAGTTTGCCAAAATGAATCAACCGTATGCTGCTGGGACTGGCCGGTTTGGCCTCCCAGTCGGATCTCCACTCTCGCAAAATCAATTCCTTCAACGTATAGATGCTGATACTGAAAGGATCGGGGTTGCCGTTGTCATCCTTATCGGGCATGTCGACGTGCCTTCTGCTTAGGTATTTCGCGTCAATCTTGTACGGGTGTCGGCCTCCAGACGCTAGCAGCAGAGTAATGTTGCAAACTGGACCGTCGGGTCCAGATCCAGCCGGCTTGATCTCCTCTTCCGCTGGGCCGATGGCCATGACTGATTCCTCTATCTGGTCCTCTTGGGACTTTTCTTCCTTTGGGCTATCTTCCTTGGGGGACACGTCCTTGGGAGCGTCTTGCTTAACAACCTCCTGCTGAACAATATCGTCCTTCTTGTCTTGCTCGACTTTTAGAGCCTCTGATTCGGTCGCAGGCTCGGGGGTATTGTCAATCTGTTTGCCTTTTGATGATGAGTCCGGAGTAGATGTCTCGCCTTGGTCGGTAGATTGGTTGGTAGATACAGGCTCGGCAGAGGGCGTCGCGACAACAAGAGTGTCCTTGGCTACATCGGTTGTCGCCTCGTCTCCAGGCTTCTCATCTGCCTCCGACGTCTGAGCGATATTATTCAGCTGCACGGCATCGGTAGGCTGCTCGAGACCTGAGCCGTTTCCAGGAGCAGCGCTACCGCCGTTCGTGGTCGAATCCGTAGGAGCCGACATGTTTCAGTAGGGAGGCGCCGTGGCGAAGCGCGAGGAATGCGGGATCGGTGCAGCACCACCAAAGGGGTTGTCGACGTCGATGAAGGAGCGTATTAAACGACTCAATTCATCCACGACGAATAGAGAATAGAGCGCGTAAAAAAAAGTATGTCGCTGGGGTGATAACGAACGTTTTCAATGCAGCAAGGTGGGCTTGACGGTCTCGGCTGGAGACTGGCTGCGCAGGGAGTGCGAGTATGGGTAGATGGATGTTAAGGGAAAAGGGAAAAAAGGCGCCGTTGGAACAAACCCAGTCGACGACTTGGCAGATCAATCAACGAACCAGCAGCAGGCTCAGCGACCAGCCCAGATTCAACTTCCGGGGACACGGGGTGTGGGGGGCGAGGAAACGACGATGAGCGGGACTCCGGCTAGAATGTAGAGCGAACGAGCGACGAATGCGCTAGTGAAATCGAGCGGCGCTGAGAATTCAAGTTGCCGTGCTGTGCTGCTTCTGTCGACTGAGGTAACTTTGCCCGATGCAGGCGGAAAAGCGCACGCCTCAGAGATGGCTGGAGACGGAGACGCTTGGGTGTGGAAATGAGCGCCCTAGTTCGATGAGCCCTGCGGTCTTCCCGTTTCCTTTTCTTGCTTTTCCTCAGGCCGCGGGTACAGGGACAAGGGTAGGGAAAATGTGATGAAAACGATTAGACCTAGGAAAGATGGAAGAGCAAGCGGAGATCAGCCGCAGACGAACGGGCGAGCGAGCAAGAGTATCTTTCGTTATCTCAGCATGAAGTGGACTCCGTATTCCCAAGTAATCACAGCAATGCGGCCGAGCAGACCAGCAGATCCCTGTCGCTATAGCGCCGACAGCACACGCCAATTGGCCGCAAAGGGACACACAGACGAACACAGTGGCGCGGGGAAGCAGGGCAGCGGTCCGGCACCGCGGTAAGAAATGAATGGGATTGCGCTGTTGATGAAGGCCGCTGGAGATGAATTTTGTTAGTTGAAAATATCAAGGCAGACAGTTACGTGTGAATATCGTTTCGAGGGAATTAAGCACTGTTTCTGCCGCCTAGTCGGTGAGAAGCTTGATGCAGAGAGGCACCTTCCGCTTAATGCTTGGTCAAGTCGGTATTGCTGACCGAAAGTTGAGAAGTGGATGGAAGTAGTAAACAGCATAGACAGGCAGCAAAACACCCTGTCTTGAAGGAAGCAGGACAGGATGCTTTCAGGGATTGGGATATAAACAAGGGCCGCAACTGCTACAAATTTCGTCTATCTACACGGCAAGTATAGGTCGGCTCGACCAACACTTCGAAAGCTGCGAATTGCAGTAGCCGCCAGATCAGATACGGATTGCCGCGTACTCGTATTTGCTGGCATCTCTCCGTTTGCCATCTCCGTGCTCCTCCCAACCCCCATTTTGAGACGAGACACAACTGCCGCCGAGACCTGGAGCCGGATCTGATCGAATCTCGGAACGTGGCTAAACAGAGGGCCATCGACATCTTGTCTCTATCTCTCTGTGCTTATTCCTACCGATACGAACTGCATCCTCTGCGATCGGTTACACGAAGAGCTAGCAAACCCCTTTGCTGCTGGTGGCGCCGAGAACCCGTGCAGTTGCTTCATCTTGCCGCACTCCGTGTCAAGTCTGCCATACGTACTCGTACAGACGACAGATGGCGCCATTCATGCACTGCTAGACGATCTATTGGACAAATATCTTCCGCTATTCATCATTGCCGGCGGCTAGTGGCTCGCCCTGCAGTAAACACTTCATACTGACGCACCGCTTTCTTTCTCAAGCTCCAATCTCACCCACTTTCGGCTTCTTCATGCAGGATAAACTCCCCTGGCATCAGCCAACCATCTGCCGCCCTCAACCTTCCTACCCGGGAAAGCGTTGCCGTTTTAAAAGCCAACCATCAAGCGCCAGAGACAGGGCGACGATGGGCGATTCCATCTTCGGCTGGGCAAACAAATAAACAGCACAGGGGAAACAAACGAAACCAATTGAGCCCATTTCTTCTGGGCGACGGGGGATGGGGCTTGGGGCGTTCGTTAGAGCTAACCGTGCCGCAGGCAACGGGACGCCACCCAACACTTGAGCCCATCATCTTGGACGCCATCTACGTCTCTGCTGATAGCCATGATCCTTTACGTGAAATATTGAATAGTTGACTCGTGTACTCCATAACGATCAAGTTGACTTGTGGCTGTTTGTTAGTGCTCTGCCCCCACTGCAATCGCCGACATGATTGCGATGGCTAGTTGGAAGAACATACTACAAGGACGCTCAGCGCTCCAAAGCTATCTACGATACGGCACGATATGCTGCCCATTCGTGCTCACTAAGCTCTGCTCTCCTTTCCATCCTTGCCCCGATTGAACTTTACATATCCTTTACGTATATCTACTTAGCAGTTGGTGTCATTGAATCCATTAGCCTAAGGACGCCTCTTTCATTCCAACCACCCTCAGCACTCTCGTCTGACAGGCACGCAAACTCTAAAGAAGTATTGACCAGGGTATGAAAACCTGCAGCCCATTGAAGTAAAAAATCTTGGAAATACCGGAAATCCCAAACGTCGATGGCAATTTGCAGCTCTGCAATCTCCGGCTTAGATGCTCTAAATGAGCTCCGCTTGCTGCCGTAGTTGCCGACCGCGATGCTCCCCACAAGGCTCAGCTCTACAGGCAATATTATGGATGTTTTGTGCCGTGCTGAAGATGATATTGCTACTGCTAGTGGCAGCATCGGCACGGGAGTGAAAAGGGATACTAGCCGTCCTGTGACACCTCATGCAATATCGTGACTGGACAAGCTCGTACGAAGCTGCCCATCCTCATTTGAAGAGCAAACGTACTGTAAACACTCAGGAGATTGCCGTCTTTCATTTTTGTAACACGATGTATGTGCATCTTGTAAGCTGACACGGCAATCCCTTGACCTCATGCCGAAACTGGCATTTCCCCATTTTGGACACAACAATTGAAGTTCCCGTTTTCGAAGGGTCTTCTTGAATCGACCATATATGCAAAGCTTCATCGAAGAGCAAGAGTCATGCGGGTTACAAAGACATATACACGTATTGCCACTAGATAATACGCGTTTACACCTGAGCCATAGTGATATCACACACATCATACATAGACATGTACGAGTATATCGCTCGGATGCCTGTATAAAACTACTGCACCTTGCAGATGAGTCCCGCAAATAACTCATACAATCGACGGCAATCTCCCCAAAGACCCTCTCGATTCCCCACAGACGGGAATGTCATGCTGCTGTTCTGGCTCCACAAGGCATATTTGAAGACTGCCAGATATTAATAAATACCCTGGTTACCAAACCATGTAATATGTCTTTGTCCTGTCAAGTAAAGCCGGTGGTGATGTAGCTTGGTTTTTAGATTGCAATTCGAGTCTACCAAAGAGAACTGTTGAACACTTCGTCACGATGGATTTTTGTCTTACACCGAGGTATCTTGGTACTACAACTAAAAAGTATACATTCAAAAACTATTTGCAGTCAATAGGTAAAGTAGGCTACATTCTAAACCAGATCGTACATCGCTCCTCGAACCAAGATACGTAAAGTACCTTGTAATAAGTAACAGCATCAGTTTCATCCCATGATTCGGCTTCGGCATCTCTTCGTCTCAAGGCAAACACGCCCCTTATTTCACCAACCCACGCCTTGTCTCGTTTACAAGACCAACAAGTCGCCGTTGCTTCCCTCGCCATGCGCCGGCTGCAGTACGGCTTGCGGTGCCAGAGCGTTGACAACATAGCCTGTGCCATTAAGACCTCCTCCGCCGAATCCATCGTCCCCACCGTCTATTCTCATTGCCGCCATCTGCTGCGTCCCGATACTGGAGAAGTAGGCATCTGCGTCATTCACCGCCTGCGCAAGGTTGCCACCTCCATTGGCAGCGGGTGAAGCGGGCGAAGCAACGGCGTTGCGCGTTCGCAGATCGATATTGGTGGGCTGGCTGCCATTACCAAACATGCTGATGCTCTTCTGGGTTTCAATATCGTTGGCCAGATACTGCTTCTGCAGCGCCGGAGAAGCAATCAGCTTTCGTGGCCTGGCAGAGCGGAAAACAGACTGCACCGGCTTGAGGTACACGGTTGCTAGGGTGCCTACGTTGAGACACATTTCCTCCAGAGTTGATGACTCTAGCCGCTCTGACTCCGCTGTGATCGGGGGTTTCTCTCCCATGACAATGCTCTTCGCTGAGTTCATGTCGGTCGACAACAGCCGCCAATACATGTAGGCCCGATCACGCAAATCAGGGTTATCTGTTTCTTCGGTGGCCCACTTGAGGACTTTTGGTACCAGCTCTTGGCCCTTGGTCGGCCTCTGGATGAAAAGCTTCACGGTTGCAGTGAGCAGCGCCAGCTGAACCTCTACAGGCTCTTCCTGGAACGAGTACAGGAAGTCCTCCAGCAGTGCGTCGCTGTTTTCTATACGGTCTGCGTATTGGCCAATGACCCAAACCATGGCAGCCTTGGCCTCCGGCTCATCGAGTGAGTCCAAGTGCTCACATAAAGTGCCAATGATGGATTCATATTGGTTTGGGTATTTGCGGAAGATGTTTCGAATCACCACTGTGGCTTCCTGGACGATGTATGTGACCTTGGTTGCAACAAGCTCTAGGAGCAGGTCGATGCATCGTCGAGCCGCGGGCTCAATCTTGATGGCGAGCTTGCCGATGGCGCGAACAGCTTTTCGCACGAAATGGACGTCGATTTCAGTGGCGTATTCTCTCAGCTCGGTGAGGACCTCATCAATGTTCTTCTCATTGGCGAGCATGAAGATGAGCTCCAACTTGGTCACCTTGACGTAGATTGGATCATTGTATTTGCAGAAGAAGACGCGGATATCGTTTCGCAGCACCTCGGGCCGCCTTTGCAGAATGAGGAGGGCGTTTCTAAGTGCGAGATACTGCACTTCGGGACCTTTGGCTAAAAGAGTCACCAGAGGTGGAGAGAGTTTCTTGCAGAGTGCCGAAATCTGCTTCTGGTCCGCGATATAGTTCATCAGGTATAAGATCACTCGGATGCAGGTCAGGACAACTGATGAGTTGGAGTGAGAGAGACGAGGAGCTATTCGTTCTGCCAGAAGTGATGCTTCTCCTGACTCTTGAGGGACATATGACATGAGCGCCTCCAGGATGTATGTCTGACCCCATCTGACTGGTGGNNNGCTTTGTTTTATGAAATACCAATCACAGATAGGGATAAGATAGACNNNCTCGGAACAGTCAGCCAGGATAGCAACCATTTTGGAGGCGTTGGTGTAGTCAATAGTTAGCTTAATGGCATCACTCCTCTCCCAGATGTCCATCAAGCCAGCCAGCGCACTGGCAACAACTGTGGGGTTGTCGTCCCTGAGCAGGGAGTTGAGTCGATCGATGAGGTCTGACTGCTCCACCATGTGCCTGTCGTGATCGTAGAGCTTTGCGACACAGAATGCAGCCGTCTTTCGTACGTAGGGATCCGAGTCTCTCAACATGTGCTTAACCAGAGGAACCGTGGCGGCGACAAACTCGCGTACGTGGATATACGACATGGTCCGCAGAGCCAGCGCTCGCACCAGGGGGTTGGAATCTTCCATGTCNNNTTTCATCAGNNNGCTTGCTGATGCGTATCTAGATGCATGACTTGCGGTTGTTATTAGACTCACATGTTCCAATATCGGAATCGCGTTGACCGCAATCTCTGGTCGAACTCGCGCATAGTTGACCAAGTATAGAAAACACCTATCGGCAAGAGTATTAGCATGGTTTGTGACATCTGGATGNNNTAAGCAGAGTCTGGGCGGGCCATACATTTTCTTGATCTCCAAGCTCGAGATGTGCATACATTGGATAATGTCGGGAAACAGCGCAACCATGTCGTTGTTGCTCATCGTCATGTTTGCTACAATCCGCTTGAGCGCAATCTTCTTGGTCGCATAGTTCTTATCCTTCTTTCCGCCGCTGTTCAGCTCGAGGCGCAGTTCCGCGACTTTGCCCTGTGACGATCTTAGTTTTTGAAGCGAAACAGTCGGCATGTATACGAAGCCAAGAGGCAGAGCCATCATGTCATCAGCTTGCGCAGTTGCGCAACAAGAGATGTCATTGTTGGGCCAGACGCCGAGAGATTGGGCACACCGCAGCTATCGCAGTCTCGCAAAGAGCGCGGCCGGGGCACTGTCTTCGTCTTCGCCGTCGGCCTGCAACGATGCAAATATGATGATGGCAAATACAAGCGGCGAAGCAGTAACAATGCGCACAAAGTTGCGCACAAGAAAAACCAACAGGATAGGGAAGAGGCAGATGAAGTAGACGAGCACTCGTGGATGCCACATCGAACAGAGAACGGAAAAGAGACAAATAAATGAGTGCTTACCCGAGCGAACAGCTTGGAATCCCCTCCACCAGCGGTGTTAGACATGGCGTCGACAGCTACTAACAATTACTTCCTCCTCCCCCGCAGAATCGATGCAACGCAGCCGGGTCTGGTCTGGTTTCTTGGGATAGTTGCTCCGTAACCGAGTGTCGTCACGCGCCGTTGGCACCCCTTGATAAAAAAGCTCCAAACACACAGCAGCAGCGCTGTTGGCGGCAGATCCCCCTAGCTACAGCCTCCGTTCGATAGAGCCTTGTTCGATGTGCTGGCTAAACCGCCTAATTGTGAAACGGGGTGGCGTATGTAATGCACACTCGCACTCACACCAACCACTAACTGCTCAAATCACACGAGTGTCGAATGTCACAAAATGCTTTGCAGGAGGGCCCAGCCGTCGAGGTTTATCGGTATCGGCGAATTCACACCGTCGCATGTACTATGTCGTGAACGGAACGGTTATCGCAGACGAAGCGAGCTGACCAATCGGTGCCGACACGCGCCCGTTTCTTTGCTGCCGCTTCGGCTCGCCGCAGGGTCGTCCGAGGAGTCGCGGATCGTGGGGTTCCGGGGTAATTGGAGGTCGAGGGGCGTGAGAGGCTTCGGGTCGGTTCTGTGGGCGCGAGAAGACGAGAATCTTCGCTCTCTCTTGCGGCTCAAAGGTCGCGAAGCTGTGATGGGAAAAGAAAAGGAGGAAGCGCGCGCCGGCAGGGTCGGTATGCAGGCAAGGCTCTGAATGGGCCATGCATTTGGGCGGCCGGGGCTATCGATAAGATGGGCCGCAGCTGCTACAGCTAATTACAGGTGCTGTGGGCTTGGCGACCCACCACTAGCTAGTGGTGCTTTCGGACAGAACAGCAGTGCAGTGACACAAAGCATCATCGACAGCTACAGGCAACTCCAGCCTTTCGCAACATCGATCGCGGCGAACCGAGCCGAAAACACCGAACCTCAATCAAGTCAATAAAATAGCAGACAGTATAACAATTCCACTCGCAGACATGGCCTCCAACCAGGACCCCGCGGTGCCATACTGGGTCGCCCAGCTCAACTCCCCTCCCGCCGCAAAGTCCAAAGTCAACGGCATCATCGACCCTCCAGGCTTCTCTGGAGCGCCCAGCGGCCCCAAGGTTCGTCAATCTCGGCAGCACTGCTGTAACAAGAAATCTTATATCAAAGCTAACACTAATCCCTCTCTCNNNAAAGGAAAGGACGTCAAGACACAGCCCCGGAAGCCTCCCTCAGCCGAAGAGAGAGACACGCTCAAGCTCAAAAAGGCCTGGGAAGTCGCCCTCGCCCCCGTCAAGGGCCTCCCCATGACCGCCATCATGATGTACATGTCGGGCAACTCGCTGCAAATCTTTAGCATCATGATGGTGTTCATGGCCTTCAAGAACCCTATTGTCGGCCTCATGTCCACGAACCAGGCCTTTGAGCGCTTCCAGACCGACAGCAACTCGGGCCAGATCCTGCAGACAAAAGCTGTGTACGTGGCGATGCAATTTCTGGCACTGGCCGTGGGTATCTGGAAAATCAACTCCATGGGTCTATTACCGTATGTTGATTTCTTCCTACAACAAAAATATAGTCTTGGGACTCTTTCTCTCTCATTACTATTTACTAACTTGATGCTAACAACACGATCTGACTGGTTGATGTGGGAGAATTTGAGGGAACCTGTAGAGCACGCGATTCTAGCTCTATAAAAAAGAGAAACAATCAAAATTAATAGTATAGTAATGACGACTATCATGAGTAAGGTACATTATGCTCTGGACGGATCAGCTGTCCAGTTACCAACGCCGCTGCCATGCAGATTCTAAAATGCGATGCAACGCTATTCTTGAACCAGGTGTATATATGAGGAAAAAGTTCAAAAAAATAAAAGAAAAAAATTCATGCCATCATAAAGGACATCATCACTTTATGTCTCTGTCACCCTCGACTCTGCTCGCTCGCTGTCAGTGCTGTTTTTCCTCTTCAACTTTTCAGCCCTCCAACGAGGGCCTCGCTTCTCAATGAATCTTAGCCAAGGCAAACATGCTACCATGAGTAGTGCTAGAAACGTAAAGCACCAGCCTCGGCCCATGGCATCAATCATGTAATCCACAACGGCAGTGGCCCCCGCCCCAAACAAACAACGGACGAGATTGTTGGCCGCTGCGGCCGTAGCTGGTGAGCCAGGGTATAAATCAACAATAAGTGTGTTGAGAATGCTAAATGTGCTTGGGACCAGCATGCCGACAAAGAATATAAGGACGAGGGGCACGGCCACACTCGTCTCTGCTTGCAAAGCCCAGCCGTAGCCAATGACAGCAGCGGCGCCTGCTAATAAAGAAGGATAGATGGGTTGAATGCGAGCAGATTCTATTGGAAAATCGCCGATTTCGTTTCGCCGCCCATGGCTTGCGTCGACTCCCAGCTTCTTTGCGATGCGGCGGTAGTTCCAGTCCACAACGTATCCTTGCAGAACAACTGTCATGCAGCATCCGAGGCCGTACGGCAAGAAGCATAACCCTACCTCTAGCTCGTTGTAGTTATAGATTTCTGTGAATAGTGTCGATAACGTGGCCGCAACGAGGATGAAGTTGCAGTAAATAATGGCTGCAATGAGCAGAATCTGGCTCATCTGCTTATCGAAAGTAATGACCAATGTGCCCAGGGGATTGGGAAACCGCAGCTTTCTCTTGGGCCCAGGCTCTCGTTCCTCGCCCGATTTCCTTCTCTTCAGAAACTCAACCAAGGTGATATTCCATGATTGGGGTGGAATTGTACCATTTCCGACAACATTTCGACACATTTCGGGAACCGTGGCAACCCATGGAACCAGCCATACGGCAACAAAGATGGCGCAGAACCAGAAAATGGATGGCCATCCAAGGTATTGACTCAACAACCCCCTATTACTGGACCAATAGCCGGCCCAATGNTTGATTCCAACGCTGACGAAGCCCATATACTTTCCCCTCTCGGCGGTTGGTGTGATGTCCGCAACAACGGCGTACGAAAGAGCAAGGGTTCCACTGCTTCCTGCTGACTGAAGGCATCGTAATACAAGGAGTGCGGCGTAGTCGCGTTGAAGAGCGAGGCCAATGTTGGCAAATAGGTAGATGATGAAGGCCACGATAAAAGCGGGTCGACGGCCGGCCATGTCGCCGAAATCACCAAAGATCGTTGGCGCAATGCCTTGGAAGATCATGTAGGATGTCAGGGTGAAGTTGATGAGAGAAATGCTGACGTTGAGCTCTTCGGCTATGGCATCCAGTGCCGGAAAGTAGATGTGGGCTGTCATTGGAGAGACTACACTGGCCACGGTTGCCATGATGGTGATCCATATCTTCATGCGGCGAGAAAAGATGCTGTAGGGCTCGTTGGTTGTGTGTATGGTCCCCAGCTCGACATCGTTGAAAAGTCTCTCTCCCTGGTTTTGACATGTTGGTATCTCTGCGATGGTTTGATCCTCGAACTCGGCAGGCGGATGCCGGATAATCTTCTGATCCCCGAGAGGTTCAATGTCAGATTCTCCTTCAACCGGTGAGATGCTCTCGCATGTCTCTTTGTCGACCGGCTGTGTCGTTTCATCTTGCTTCATGGCGACGCATTCGCATTGGCCACGACTTCAACTGGGCAAGATGGACAAGGCGGCGGGATAGGGTGATGATGATGATGAAGGATTCGAGAAGGGAGAAGAGGTGGAGGAGAAAGAGGAGATGCTTTCAGCTTCAGATCGGTAGGGTAGCAGCGGAGACTTGGCTGTGGACGATCGAACTTCGGTTTCCCCACAGATTCGGTCGATGCCCGTTATCTGCCCCCGAAAAGCCGGTGTCTCCCTCGGCTCTCGTCTGATCCAGGGCCGCAGAGACTCTTGGCTCGAATCGGGGCAATTATTCCGTCAGGGATTCAGACGCCCTGCATTGCAGATACGATGGAAGGAAGCAAAAACAAATCCCAAGCTTTCCGGGGAACCATGGCATTTGACTGCCGAGAGATGATGCCGTCGTCCAGGTCGCTTGATACTAAGACCGAAGGCAGTATTTAGTCTTAGTTTTTGCTTTTAATACACATAAGACTTGTAGGGTCCGGGAATAATCAGTAAGGGAGAGGCGAGAAAAAAAATTCCCCTGCCATTAGCATCGCGCCGGCACGCCCCTTCCTCCTCGGTCGACGTCCGAACGAAAAAGAAAAACCCATGATATCTTTCCCATCCACGAATCACAGAGTTGTGTAGCCGTTAGCTCCCGCCCACACGCAACTCAATGTTGCTTTGGCATTAGCGTCGATATTCTCCGGTGGCGCATCATGATTTTCCGCATCCAACGTCAATAGTTTTGAAGCGGGAATGGTGAGCTGAGTTGAGTCTCATCAATAGATTCGGCTCAGTCATCGCCTGTCTGCCTGCCTCCTTGGATGCCTATCCCATTACTTTGCTTCTGGTAGTAATATACATCAACTCTGCTCTGAGAAACATGGGGAAATACCCGACGATCAGAACTGTTGGTAGGCTTTTGGAATAGCGTCGCTGATATGCTTCTTCCGTCTCAGTGCTTGCGAAACCCGATCTTGGAAGCGGTAATTGAAGCTTGTGCTAAGGCATCAGGGGAGGATTATCTTCATTAGGAAATGTATAAGACGCGAATCCGTAACCCCCTGCTTTCGCATTGACACATCACGAGCACTCATAATTAGTATTAGTCCCTGAAGGACGCATGTGAGATTTGAGCGGACGCGGTCAATGACCGATATTGGTCGGACATTTTGCTCAGCACTTGCAGTAATATGGCTACCCCATGAATCGTAAAGCAGCAGATTGATGTCGAATATTGGCGGAAATAGTCCGGGCCATGGATTTCTGTGGATCCATTTCCATTTAATTAAAGAAACTAACAATATTGGGTGAAAGCATTCAGCCGTAGGTCGTACAAAATCTGCAAAGTAAATCGTTCAGTTTGGGTGTGCCACGACGAGTGGATATCGATGATGACTAAGCATTTGGTTGCGCCAAAGCTTACACGATACGTAGCTCCAAATTGACGATCTGGATGACGTCCAGATGCAACAGCTTTGGCGACGGCTCTCTCAAGCGCGATTGAAACTTGCCAAATAACCATCCACATCATGGACGGCTCAAGTTTACATATATCAACAGCTGTGGATATCACAGGGCAGTTCAACGAACTACTTCAGCAGCACCAGGCGCCGCCGGTGATTAAGAAGGTCTCGCTGGACGATATTGACAGCTTCCTCAAAGAAGCATACCGAATTGTTCGTCCAGTCAACGCAAGCAAAGCATATGCAATTTTGAGGGTCCTTTCTAACCGTTTCTGCATCNNNAACTCACACATCACAAGCCTACACCAGCAGCTTCAAGATGTACGGCAAGCGTATCTCTCGACGGCGCAACCCCGCCGGGCACAGGCTCGATTGGCCCAGAACCAGCCACGAATATTATCCGATCGAGAGCGAGAAGAGGTCGATGCCAATGCAAAGCAGATGATACGAGAGCTTAATGCAAGCATACGATCGCTAGACGAAGCGGAACAGCTTCGCCGGGAGACCGAATCAGCCATTATCCGCAAAAAATACACCAAGGGGCTGGGCGCTCTCGGCTCGTGGGCATCCGGCGGCATTGCTAGCAGCAAGTCTGCAGAGCATGCCGCGGCTGAAGGGCAGGCGCTGCAGCTGGGAGGCTATCGAGACGGCGTGATTTGGTTTCTACGACAGCGGCTGGAGCTAGTTTGTCGAACGCAGCAGGATATGATGGAGACTCGATTGCGCAGAGAGTTAGAAAAGAGCCGTAGCATGCTACCGGTAGGGGATCTGGCAGAATTTGTCCCAACTACTCACAGATCACACCAGCAGCCGTCAGGCGATGCTTTCCATTCCCGGACGGACGAGTACTCTGCTCCAGTTACAGAGGGCTTAACACAAGAGCAGGTTCAGATGTTTGAGGAGGGCAACCAAAGTATGATGGAGCACTACGAAAGCACATTGGATAAAGTGAGGNNNGTCAAGAACACTTGGGCTCTGTCTACCTTTCAGGCGCATTTGGAATTACTGACANNNTCTGTCAGAACCGCCGAGAGGTCTTTGTTGGAGATTTCCGAGCTTCAGACACTCCTAGTCAACAACCTGTCAGCGCAATCTGAAAACATTGAGCTGCTCGTAGCAGATTCAGTTTCGATGGCGGATAATGTTGGCGGCGGTAACAAACAGCTTAAGAAAGCCACGCAGCGGCCAAGCACGGCACGATATACCTTTTTTGCGGCAAGCGGACTATGTGCATTCCTGATTCTCTGGGATCTGATTATATAGTTTAGGCATTCCCAGCGACGACTTGCATCGACAACCTGATTCCGCGAGGACATCGCAATAAATTCGATATTATTTTGCACTGTGAAATGTTGCCTCCATAGCTGTGCTATTATTGAAGGGCCCATGGGGCTGCGTCGCTAGGGGGAGGCGGCGGCATGTGAAAAAGACGGGGGACCAAGCAAGAGCCGCTTTTCTGCGGGGAGTCAGTCCTTGGGGGATTTTTTTCTGTTCACGGGGCATTGGACCCATTTACACGCCGGGTACCTGACTCCCAGCCAACAAAGCCAAGAGGGCCAATGTCGCGGAGGGTATTGGTAACCATAATTATGTGTCATCCGAAGAAAAGGGGAAACACCAAGGATCCATGGCTTGCATTGGGTGTGTCCAATCGGGTGGGTTATGCTGTTTTTAAACCTGGGGTTCGAAAAAGCACCGGCTTGGACAACTTCTCAGATGCTGCACTTTAGACTGCTCTGTACTATTCTGTGTAAGGATCGGGTTGTATCGGCGGATCGCCATGACGAGTTGCTGATGGAAAAGTGTTTGCGTCATGAAGCACCACCTGAGACGAAGAGTAAATTATATCACTGTTACAGAGTACAACCTCGCATAAGAATGACGGCAGTGTATGAAGCAACAGATGGAGGCAAATGAGATAATAAATAAGAGAGGTCTCATGATAGAGACCGTTGGTCATCAGCTGGGACCAACGCGTACCTGCAGGTACCGATCTCACTTCGGCAGCGGCCCCTAGGTATTTGTACGCACCAACGACGACTTTACTCTGCCAATTTGTTGGTACCGTCTACGGGGAGCTCTATTTTAGTACCCCGTGTCTACTAGTCGGCTCTGCTGCCCGTGCGAGCCGACGGGGGCCTCGGCCAAAGCTCCAGCGCACATGGCATGGCGACAGATAAAAGCGGCTGGACAGCCCCGATATGCATGAATCTATTACTCGTACTGGCCTGTTTGTTCCGAAAACATTACAAGTAGCAAATTGTTTTCTTCTTGCACGGACTTTTTACGGAGGATTTGTCGTCACTCTGGCCCGAGCCTTTTGACCGTTTGGCCGTTTTCAATACTAGCTCCGTCCAGCATCAAGGTATGACTGTCTGCCTCTTGCATAACAAACAGTCCACCGCTTCCCATCACCCGCTCCGTTGCGCCGGATTCAGGGTTTCAAGGAACATAATCATATGGACTGTCAACTAGGCAGAAACAGAATAGGTTCGCTGACTGCATTACTGCCCAAGGATCCCCATCGATACGACGCCGAGATACCTGGTAGCTGCTTGAAGTTACGAGTCGCAAGTTGTCGATATTGACTTCAGCTGCCCTATCCTATCACACAGCCCAGGGGAACAACGCCCCTGATAAGAAAAACAAGCTCCAGTCAGCTTCCAGTCCCGCCGTCTCCAGCTTTGGACCCCGTTTGCCTCCGTGCAGCACGCATTGGATCCCGTGGCCCTCAAAAACTCAACTCAGGTCTAGGTCTGGTGACGTGCATAGGCGGGCCTTTCAGGCGTCGAATCGCACGTAGCGGGTTCTCCAGGCCTCTCTCCAGGCCCTGTCCAAGGCGCAGCGACAGCCTAGGCCGCCACTCCTTCCCCCGCGAATTTAGCCGTCAACCCCACCATCAGACCACTGCGTCGCGCCTGTATTACCTGGTGCTCCGTACTGCTACTGGTATAGGGATTACAGGACAAGAGCAGCCCATTTATTTACAGAACGACATCCCACCATCACATCCCACCATGGCTCCTCCATCATCATCATCGTCCTCTCAATCTCGTTCCCAATCAACTCCGTCCGCCTCTCTCGCCCGCATCAACAACATTGCGAGCCACATCTCTCCCACAATGGCTTCTACCACCAGTTTCCCGGCAGAAACGGTGCCCCAGGCGCCTGAAGATCCCCTCTTTGGCCTGGCCCGCGCCTACAAGGCTGATAACAGCCCGCTAAAGGTCGACCTGGTATGTCGCAAGCAGTTTGTTGCTGATAATGTTTTTACTTCATCTGTTTTCACATCCAACCCCTTTTGTCCTCGCTGTCCTCATCCTCTCCAACCGCTCCCGCCGCAGCCGTGACGAGACTCTGGCGCAATCCTTTACGGTTGCGACGTCGGAGCCGGCGAACCCACAAATATCCCATCGCTTGACTAATAGCTACCGTGTCTAATGAACTCTATGACTGATGATATTCTTGCTTACAGGGAATTGGCGCCTACCGAGATAACAATGCGAAGCCATGGGTTCTTCCTGTGGTAAAAAAGGTACGGTGTCTTCTTCTTTTTGCTGGCGGCCCATCTGGAGAGCTCGGCGCCGCGAATGCGACGCATGCAAGCTAGCTTGTGATGCAAATAATAAGCTCAATTGGCGCACCAATTATTGGTCTAGCCCACTTGCTGCTAGGCATATTTATACATCACAGCATCGCTGACCCACTGCTTTATACAACAGGCTGATGAGATTCTCCGAAACAACCCCGAACTGAACCACGAGTATGCCCCGATCGCAGGTATCGAGAGCTTCACCAGCAAGGCTGCGGAGCTGATGCTCGGCGCCGACTCGCCCGCTCTCGCGGAGCGCCGTACTACGTCTGTGCAGACCATCTCGGGAACCGGTGCCGTTCACTTGGGAGCTCTGTTCCTCGCCAAGTTCTACAAAGGCAGCCAGACTGTCTATGTGTCAAATCCCACATGGGCAAACCACCATCAGATCTTTTCCAATGTCGGCATCAAGGTCGCCCAGTACCCCTACTTCAACAAGGAGACCCGGGGACTGGACTTTGATGGCATGACCGCTGCCATCTCAGCGGCCCCTGAAGGCTCCATCATCCTGCTCCACCCCTGTGCCCACAACCCGACCGGCGTCGACCCAACACTTGATCAGTGGAAGGAGTTGGCCGTCATTATCCGAGAGAAGAAGCATTTCCCCTTCTTTGACTGTGCCTACCAGGGCTTTGCCTCTGGCGACCTTGCTCGAGACGCCGCCGCTGTGCGTTACTTTGTCGAGCAAGGCTTCGAGCTCGTAGTGGCCCAGAGCTTCGCCAAGAACTTTGGTCTTTATGGAGAGCGAGCTGGCTGCTTCCATGTTGTGGCTGCTCCTGCCGCTGATGCCACCACTACAATCACACGCATTGCATCTCAGCTTGCCATTCTGCAGCGATCAGAGATTTCCAACCCTCCTTTGTATGGCGCCAGAATCGCTAGCACCGTTCTGAATGACGCCCAGCTCTTCGCTGAGTGGGAGGAGAACCTGAAGACCATGTCTGGCCGCATCATCGACATGCGCAAAGCTCTCCGTTCCAAGCTAGAAGAGTTGGAGACCCCAGGAACCTGGAACCACATCACAGACCAGATTGGCATGTTCAGCTTTACTGGCCTATCAGAACCCCAAGTTCTGAAGCTTCGCGAGGAGTATCACATCTACATGACCAAGAACGGCCGAATCAGCATGGCCGGGTTAAATACCAACAACATTGACCACGTGGCTCAGGCTATCCGAAAAGTTGTTGGTGAAACTCAGTAATTTGTATGATAATGGTTTGATAGATGGGCTTCGAGGACGTGACGATAATGATCACCGCCGCTGGCCAGGGACTTGCGTTGTTTCGATTAGTGCTCTTTTTTCCTTTGTATTCGATAGCACATGGGTGTGTGGGCATAGATGCAGCTAGACAAATAGCAAATGAGGCTTTGAGGGCCTTGGGGAGTTTCGCCCCTTGACAACGAACAGACGAGTGCCAATTGTTGTCGCTTGTGATACTCCGGATCAAGACCCGCTTACCCCAGATATCCCCACAGATTCGATCCCGATCGGCGCCGCATTCCGGATGCAAGGCCTGTGGAACAATCACCGTTCTCCGTGTCTAGACGAAATGCCTAATTAGGACGCCTGTCGTTAGTAGACTGATGTTCTTGTTAGGATGACCTTTACAGAGATGGTGTTGAACGACGGGAGACATCTCTAGGCAGTATGAGGAGACGAAGAGTACAGACAGACAACAATAGGAGAACACTATCGTCTCCTGACATGTGACAGGACAAATTTTGAAACAATTAGAGGGGAAAAGATTACCCGAAAGCTTGAAGCAATTCAGAAGAAGTCATCTCAAGAACACAGAATACATGTACATTTGGCCCACCGTGCAGCAACTGTACGACTTTGGCAACTCCAACTATAAGGAGTTCGCATAACCACGTCCTCCAGCGCCTGCCTATATAGTAGACTGATCTTTATAGATATTAGATAGTAGCAATCTGTGATTCTATACATCAACATTGGCTCCTCACTGCCGTGACCTTGTGATGTTGTGATACCTCCTCCGACCGTACGTCCCCTGACACCGACCTTTTCGAAATAATCACGCAATTTACATACTTAAAGTTCAAATACATGAAGGAAAGTTTCTCCCAAATCGTAGATGGGATTTACATGGATGAGCTGGAAATCGAAGCCATAGGAGATTGAGATATAACGGCATTACCTTGTTTCTGGTGATGGGGGTTTTAGATACTAAAGAACGGATACTCTTAGTAGATCAAACATGTCTAAGTTAATTATTTTTATGAATCATTATTACCACAAGCTTGAAACATGAGACATTTGCTCGACTCCGAAACCCAAGAGTGGGCAGCTTCATACTGTAGGTCAACAAACTCTTGGTTCTTCGACCTCAGTCTGCTTACGAGGCTTCGATGATGGTGCCTTTGAACAGTGGCTAGAGCGATGCGTTTGGTGTCCAACTATACGGGATGCTTCACCCGTTAGTATCTTCTGTTGGCAACTATTCATAAAGACTACGATGAGTTTCAGTCGAGAAGGCAAAAACGTCAGCAACATGGACTGGGCGAACCTGAAGTGTACGGCGATGGCGAGCAAAGTATGAGTCTCTACCTATGTCAAGTAGCTCTATTTGCGTATAAAGCTTCTATGTTGATATAAGTTGTTCTCCTCGATCTATGTTGAAGCACTATTCGTTCTCAATCCTCATCGTGTAAATCACCGAGCAATTATCCCGAGTGTAGTTGGTGGAGAGCGATTCAAAAATTTCACATCACAATAGCTTACGGTAATCAAATAGAGCAGATCTACCTTTTCTTGCTTTATCATCGTAATTATATACGTTTATTTATCTTTCTGTTTTTATTATGTTGTTGCAATTCCGTACAGGGTACCACTTGATGGCCTGCCCATTGTCATTATAGCAGTAAAACGGCAATTTCACATAATTTAGTTGTACTGGAGCATAACTTCGAGGACATAAAATGCACATACAAGCTGCAAGAACCGCAGAGATATACTCATACACCCCTTGCGTCCTTGAAGCCAAGTTAGCCTGCAAATCTCAGTTATACGCCGCTTGTCGAGAGATGACGGCATTGGCCTCTTATTACCGAAACCAAGATGCTAATCCGCCTACGTAGTGAAGTTGGACAGAGTGGTATGCCATTTATGAAAGCATAGTACTTGTCATTTCATGAACAAAGCTAATTCCCCATGTAATGCTCAGCATCCAACCCAATTCTGCTCTCCCCTTCTGCATCCACACAGGGTCATTGGACGATACAATTTCACACCATGTACCCTACACCAACAGATGGAATGGTAGCATCAGTGAAGCTCATTGTAGACATAATTTATGCCATCTTGACCAGTGTAGCTGAGGTTGGGTTATTGTAGTCCTGAGACAATTATACCACGACACGATACAGTTGCACAACAGACATGAGGGATCTGACTACGCCTCTCGTCATCCACACAATCACCAACGTAATATCTGAAGCTCGATATACTCATACCAATGATAACGACACTATCATGCCCAAAAACACAACACTGATTGGCCAAACTCCCCCACGCTCCAGAACAAGGCTCTTGATTTCGTAAACCACATAACTCATCACACAGTGCAATCTCCGCAGACGCAGCCGGACTGATCTATTGACTTCCAACTCACATATACACAGCCTCCTTCTCCACAGGCCTCTCAGAGCAATCCACAATCTCGGTGTGATAGCAGGCTGCATGGTGCATGAAGCCCCAGATCCTTCCGGCTCTACTTCACAACTTCCGGTTCGTCTACTTCCTCCAACGCACCTCAAGAAAGGACAACACACACACACACCCCTTGCTCAAGAACGCACATCCAGGCAGCTTCTAGCTTCCCGAAGGCAACCATCTCGGGCAAGAGTCTAGGGTCGTATCCCGAGATTGCCTGCTGAGCAAGAAAAAAAAAGAAAGACAGCTAAGAAACAAAAAAGAAAATAAAAATAAAAATTACGGGGCTTCCAAGTGGATTTACTTACATGGTATGTTATCCAGTAAAGATCCTTGTGCGGCTGATCGATACCCAATGGCCCAGGCTGGCCAGGCTGGATGGGTGTCTGCGTCTGTGTGTACCTGTACTTGGGACCCCGGTCAAAGCCTCGCCTCGCGAGAAGCGTCTCAGCCTGATTTTCAACTTATCAATCTAATAAACGCCACTCAATTTCAGTCAAGACAAATGTCTCTTGTTGCTAAGCTCCGTTCGAGGCGGTGTAGGCAGAACCAGGATATCGTATGCAAGTCCAGCTCACCCAGCTTCATCCATCCAACTCGGTCTGAGATTGTAGGCCGCCTCCCCTCTCATCTTCCAGGTGACGAGATGATCGTGAAGCCTGGCTTCTGGGCAGAGCCCACTTGGCGCCCCTCTTGGTATTGTTCACTCGCACCTAGTGGTCACCATGTGAGTGCAATGGCTGCCCTGCATATATTGTGTCGTATGAACGCTCAAGCGCGAGAGCGAAGTCTAGGTATGCTAAGCTGGACTGTCGGGCAGACAGAGCTCGATCCGCGTGCGTGTTTGGGGGCGATTGAAAGGATGTGAGTATCGGCACGCCCAGAGAATGGGTGTCCATGTATCCAGAAGTTGGGATAGTTGCTCATCCCCAGGGAATGTGAGGTGAAGTTGTAAAGCCCAACTTTGCCAAGGTCATACTTCTGAGGTACTTGGAGGATTTCGTGTTATAGCACAGGCTAAAGGAAACCAATACCGTCTGCTGCTATGCTTGGACGCTGAATTTTGACATGGAAACCCAACCCACATATGAATGGGATGTGGTATTGGCCTGCGTGGAGAGTTGATACGGCGTGCACTTTGACTTACAACTACAATAATATATCTTTATAAATTGCTCTTAACTGGAAGAGATAGAATAACAAAGACGGGCTTAAAACAACGTTTGTATCACTGTAATATTTGAATCTTATCTTCATATGCTATACCACCCTCCACGGAACGTGTCTAGGGGAATATGGTGGTAGCATTAACGTGTGTTTTGAATACGTGCATGCCGATATGTATTGAGCTACAATACCCTAGTAAAAATTCAGAAATGGACGAGCATTCTTATAACCAATGTCCAATCTAGAAATAAGCGCTGTGATCCAAAAAGCGCGTCCGAAATGGAGAAGAAGAAAATCACAAAACTATTTTAAGTGTACTCCAGAACCACTATGCTTAAAACATGACCCAATAACCTCGAAGGACAGCCAATGCCTTCAAAATAGCTTTGCGTGTATAATAAAGCTCCCTATGTTCAAAATGTGGTCCAATAACCTCGATGGAAATCTGATGTCTTCAGAATAGCTTCGCGTGCATAAAAGCTTCCAAACCATCCTAGTTCCTATGTTAATCGATCTGATTACATCTCATCAGTGACAGTGAGAGGTATATCATCAATGGCAGAACAGACCCGCCTGTAATGGATCGGCATCCAGTGATCGTAGAGGTTTCTGGTAAAGCGGTACGCAGCCCACTTATCGACACAAGCAGGATCGGCAAAGTCAAACGAATAGAGAACCTTCTGGAAGTAGCTTGTGTATTCCCCGAGGATGACCGGGTAGTGCGCAACAATCTGCACCTCGTGATCGCTGTGCGCAATGGAAAAGGCCAAGACCTGACGATCCAGTTCTGCTTCACGGTTGACGCCGCGGAAGAGCTCGACAACCCCATTCATGCCAATGGACATGCTGTGTGTGTTCTGGCGCTGAGCCATGGATAGCGACCCGATTTCACATGAGAAAAACGGGAAGAACATGAAAGGTGTGCTCGCGACAGGAGATGATTCATCCGTGCAGCGGTCCTCGAAGAGTGTAGAAACCTTCTGGTATCGTTCCGTTGTAAAAGCTGGACCCCGGAATCCAACTGCGTATGTAGGCTGCGGTTGGACGCGAAGAATCGGCTGAGAGTGAGCCCATATCTCGTTTGTAGATTCGTACATCAAATCCTTATGAGTTTCGCCGCGTAAAGCAAGAAGCTCAGCCGACGGCGCAATTAGAGGAGTGATGTCGCGGAATACCATGGTCTCATTTCGATGTTGGATCATCTCGCACGTTGCGCGGATGATGTCGTCGTCAAACAGGGACCTTGCGGGGAGCGGTTGATCGCCTTCAAGCAACTTTTTACAGAGAGCTTCGCTTTCCTGGCAAAGACCCAAAGGATGCTCGTGTAAAAATGTTCCAAATCGCTGAAATTCATGTTCCCATGAGGGATCCCGGAATGGATCAGTCTTGTGCTCCACTGGCCACATGGACTTGGGAAGCGCATAGCATTCGCTGTCGGCTTCAGAGACAGGGTATAAGTATAGAGGACGATCCGGCGATTCAACCCTAGCCATAGGCCTCCAAGAAGAAGGATCGAATTCTGTGTCTTCTTGGCTATCTGTTTCTCCATTGCCTTCTTCTTCTGGCTGAAGGCTTGTTTGGCGGGTGCTTGGATTGCCATTGCTAGCTCCTCGAGCGCTTGGTTCTCGAAGACTACTATTCCAAGTGCTTGCACCATCATAGCTGGTTTCGCGAGTGTTATTCTGTTCAATATAGGCGGCCAGCACCCGTCTTCGACGGGCCCTTTCGAGATCATGGGCCGCAGTAAGAATGGCCTGAGTAGTCTCCTCATTGGTCAATCCTTCTATCTGCTCACTAGTCTCCGAAGAAGCCACCTCAAGAGGGGTCCCAGAAGGCTTATCTTCAATTGATGCTATGACTGATGCTTCAACCGACGCTTCAACCGGCGCTTCGACTGACGCTTCAACAGCTGTCTCGGTAGCTGCCTCATCACCATCACGAGAATCCAAAGTCTGCCGTCGTTTCACACCACGCTCCTCGATAGGGTCGTCGTCGGCGATGACTGGATTCTCGCGAATTCGCTTATTCATGCGTGCAAGTCCAGCCACAGCCTCTTCCTCGGCTGGAGACAGCGAGGGTTGGCGTGAAGGGCTAGCAAGACGCTGCCCTTGCTGAGGTTCTTGCTGCTGAAGCTGCGTAGACTCCATTGTAACAAGAATGATGAACTGATTGATAAGATTGTACTCAGTAGAGATTGAATGAGTGAAGTAAATTTTCGAAGAGGGGAAAAGGTGATGATCGTGTTGTGTAATGCAAAAGAGAGGGGAACGCAGGTTTGAAGGGCAGTGCGAGTCAGCTCAGTTCCAAGCGCTGCTTAAAAGGGAAAAAGGGTTGGAGTGAGAAAAAGAAAGAAGAAAGAAAAAGGAAAATAAAAAAGGGCAGAGGGAGCCTTGGCACCTCCGACATATTACTTCATGTTTCTCGTTCTTGCTTCTATTCTATCATTTGTCTCTTTCTAAGCCTTGAACACGTCTAACACGCAGGTTCCGCACCTCCTCATGACGCTTTCCTCCCGCCTGCCAAGTACCGGTACTTCTGGTCTCATAGCCATCCTCCCTTGTAATACCAAGTACCAGGGACTTGGTAAAAATAATGTCATGGGAAAAATTGTCTCAAGGCAGGTGCAAAGGATTGACGCAAGGAGGTGAGCTGGATTTTGGGGGCAGAGTAGCAGTTTCCGGTTAGTGATTGGATTGGTCTTGGGGCTGAGCGGGGCCGGATCTGGACCAACTAGCCGTGCCGGGGGATCCACCCCGTCCCGTGCGCCATACTCGTAAGGTACCATGGTCAGGTACCAACCCAGCTAGGTACATCTGAGCCTCTTATTACAGTGGGAGGAGTGCTAAAATCAAGAGTCAAGAGTTAAGCAGTCCGAGTACGTAATTGACGGTGAGAAGTCAACCCCCCAGGCAGCCAATAAGACAAAGCGATTACATCTGATGCTGTTCTCCCTTGCCTCGGGGTGACATGTTTCCGGGGCGTGCGGGCAGCCAATAAGGCAGCCATTTTCATCCATTCCAGCTTCCATGCTTCATTTACGATTACTACACCGATCACAGCACAGGGCAAGGCACATAAGGCGGCAAGTACCCCGTAGGCGACCTGCATTAGCCTTGCCCCTCAGCGGAGTACGACCACGGTACCTAATGTAGCTTTGCCAGCTCAGGTACCTTTCCTGATACGAGTAAGGAACTCGAAAGCCAAGAAAAGGAAACGCAGAAGCAAAAGCATAACAAAGTGTGCATAACAAAGTGTCCGCGCATAATGAAGGAATAACTACAAGCCGCGTTGCAAAAACAGGCTGTCTACTGCAGCTGTGGGTGCATCGTCTAGGCCTGTGCGCCAATCATTCGTACTCATACTCCGAAAATTATCGGCCTCTTATTGATGCCCTCTTTCTTGCTGGCTGGGACACGGCACGGCTAAAGCTCGTGCAAGCACTATAAATGAAAGAAAAAGAGCGCTAACGCATACGGCCCCGCACTTGGAGCCAATCTGGTCTGCTTCCGCTGTCTTAGACAAACTTGGAAGCATCCAGGCTGCTAGGCCAGCCATCTTTTGATGTACTAATGTAAGCATTATCGGCTGGGGTTTTCATATTATGCCGGTCATGATTGGGTTTGTTGTCTCTTTTCTCACTCTTCGCTCTAGAAGCCTGTTAATTGGCTTATGGAGGCTCTATTCTCGCTTTCGACTTCCTCTTCTGAACGCCGTGTAAGCCTATCAGGATGTATTGCTTTCCTGCAGTTCAATATACCTTATGCAAAGCTTGCACATCTTGTTATTCACTCCCCTTTAGATGAAGCAACTACTGTAAGCTACTACGTAGGAATTAATGAGAGGACTATTAATTAGGTACCTAACCAAGAATTACGAAATACACACTTGCCGCCAGACCAATTTCCTCCTAGCTCCCATATCCCATGCCCAATGTCCCATATTACCCCAGTTCCAATGTCCCGTCCTTACCAATTACCTGGGAGCTTGCCAATTACTACCTGGAAGCTTGCCATTTCCCCAATTTTCCGTCTCAAGAATCCCAAATCCCAAATCCCAAATCATGTTGTTGCCTGGCTTTTCTATGTATCAATCTAAGTGCCATACCCGTGTTCCGCCTTGACCAATCTATGTGCCATACCAGTGTTCTGCCTTGACCATTGCGACCTAAAAGAAAAAGAAAGACAAAGAAAAGAACAGAATGAAATGAAGCAGCAGCATCACTTCCTTTAAACAGGCTTCTGTTCCTCTCTGATGCCAATCATTTCTTCGTCGCCCCCGTCTAAGCAGTAGATAACGAGTCAGTTATGAACCAAAGAAAACAAAAAAAAATCGCAGCACGCTGAAATGACGGGCTCACTCACCATTGTTGCTGACAACCCACTCCTTGACTCTGTCCATATCCGAGATCCGCACTACTCCTTTAGGCCTGCGCTTCTCCTGCTCAACCATAGCGAGATGTGCGTCTACGTTGACCCACGGGTGCGAGTAGATGTGCTTGCCAGAGTCCTCCATTTCAGTGGCGGCCCACCGGAAGATGTCGCCGGTAGCTTGCTTAGATGCCGTGTAATCCATGTCAGGGTCTGGCTCGCCCCCGCGAGCTGGGGGCAAGTTGATATGTGACTCAGCCTCAAACCTGGCCCATGAGGTGGTCAACACACGTGGCTCATGGGTCAGGTCGACGCCATTGTCGAGGGTCCAGGTGAAGCCGGAGTAGATCCATTCATGTCTCGGGCATTCCAAGTGCGGCCGCACCATGACTTCCACTTCTTCGGCGTCAATCGCGCCAAAGGGTCGGAAGGGAGTTCTTGGTAAGTGGCGGAAATGAACACCACCCTTCCAGGTATTCCAGTTCTCGTGGCGAAGCCGCCACAAGTCCTCGCGAGATATCTGATTTCCCTGCAAATAGGGGCCAGAGCCGGAAAGATCCATGAATGACTGAGGAGTGTCCGTCCAGACGGAGACTTCTGGAACATGTTTTGCGGGCAACGCAGTGTGCAAGGTCTCAAGGTAGGGGATGATGGATTGGATGACATCTGTATTGCCACAGGCCACTAGGCCATACCATAAAGCAGCAACGCCAGGCCTTCTCTGAGCAAGTACATGACCCAGCGTCTCAAGCCGATGACTCTCAATCAAGGGCTTAATAACATCAATGATTGCATTGCACCAGGGGCTGGCCAAGTTGCAGTCGATTTCAGGTTCGAAAAAGACAGACCAAAGAGCCGAGGCCATGAAAGTAGGGTTGGAGCTAAGAACCATGTAGTAAGACAGGTTGCGATACTCCTGGTCAATGATGGAAGATGGCACAGACACAACATCTTTCCTGGTAAGATACGGCTCAGGTAGCTGTATGGTCGAGGACATATTATCGTGAAGTGGAATGGTCAGAGCCATTGCAAGTCCAAGTGATGCCTGGTTCTCCAAGTTGAATCTGGCAGCAAATCGAGAAAGGAAGACAAGCGCCTCCTTGGCAGAGGGAGGATTGACCTTGGTCGACGGCAAGACGTTGCGCTCGTTCAGGATAATAAATTTGAACTGTTTCCCAAGCGTCACAGCCCATACCGGCTGCGAAGAATAAGCAGCTTTCCATCCTTGGCCGGGATGGACAAGGGCTGACCACCAGCGATATTCTTCATCGCTAGCATCCCCAAGGTCTATGAAGAAGGCACCACCTTCATAGGTTCCATTACCCCATTGCCTATATGAATCTTCATAGACCATGGGTATCTGCTGCTGTTCAAGTAGAAACGCACAGAGGATATAGGACCAAGCGAGGAACATGAAAGCGAGACCGTTGGACTCGCTGTCTGAGAATTTGAAGCCGCTGTGCCTCGATATCTCACAGACTGTCGGCGTGAGCTTCATCAAGTCCCATCGTCGTCTGAACCCATGACGAATGCCGTGTATGGCGTTGAGGATGATTGCCACTGCGGGCTGCCCTGCTTTATACCATTTGGCATATCCCGCAAGCTCGGTGGTCCCCTCCATTTCGTCGGGGAGCTTTGGCCCATACTTGGCCAGGGTGGCCAGACTGACCGTGTCGATATTGAATGACATGGAGGCAGCATTCGCTACAAGCTCCTGCCAAGTTCTTTTGCTGAACTCGGACGCAGAGGCTACATGATCTGCAGATGGGATGACCCTATCGTAGGGGAGNTTGACCGAGCCAACGCTGGTGATGGGGGTAAGGGGAAGACTTCCAGAAGAGGACATTTTGATAGAGTAATGTGTTTGTCTGTTCTTAAAGAGTTAAAGACAAGGTTTGTCGGTTGAGTTTGGTTATGGTATAAGCGGCACGAAGAGTGTCAATGTATTATCAAGCTCGAAGCGTGTAACAAGAGTTCAAAGACGGAAGATCGAAATGTTTGTAGGACGAAGTTGGTTATCAAGAAAAGAACGAACTTCTACTCTTTATATACCGATCCATATCCATAGAGTCCGCCACCGTGATGGATCAAGTACACATAAACCGGCCTCTGTCTCGGCCATGTATTGGATCAATATACGCCACGAAACCCATTGTCACAGGATGATTGACGTGGCACAAATTATCTGGCGCTTCCTTGGCAATCCAGCTGAAACGATCAGCATGCAAGAATGGTCTAGGTCGTCCCCTCGCGTTCCGGGTCTCAGCCTCTGTCTGCCTCTTTCTGCCTCTGTCCAAACCTCGCTTCTGGGCTCCTTGTCGAGCCGTCTTCCCCTTGTACATACTGTGTCTATCTTCGGCAACACTCTTACTAAGATGACTCTTAAGTCGTGGGGTGGGTGGTTGGGTGTGCGTGTGATACCTGCTTGATGACAAGGGCCCTGGTAACTCCTAGCTGTCAAAAAGCACAGCCGTGATACCTTGTCCCAATCTGTACCATCCTTTTGATCTATACCTAGGAAAATTGAGCTGAATACTTATCACTTTCTCTTTCCCCTCACATTTGCTGACGCATATCATATAGTGCCCTGCTTGCAGTATTACTCCGTAACTGGGGCCTAGAACTCGATTCCTGCGAGAGCTGCAGCTTGCATGAATAGGCATGAGTAGGACACCACGGTATGGAGCAGAGAAGGCCTGTCTCGCATGGACATGGAATGACACACTCTAGATACCTCTGCGTGTATCAACATGTATTCGTAGGCAGGTGTGCTCCGCACTCACTCCGCGTCCGTCTTGCATCAGACATGTACTGTAGTACTACCACACCCTCAAGTCGTCTTTTGAACAGGCTAGACATGGAGCCGCGCTAGTTCTAGTTCGGCACATTCAAAGCCCGAGATCAGCGATTGTGAAGCTCCTCAACGGAAGGAGAGTTGACGTACCTTGTCAACTTGTATGCTGGACATAGATGCCATGCCAATGCCATGTCTTAGGAGAATTTATGCAGCCTTGGCGGAGCCCCTCCTGTACTTGTACGGGTTCTAGTGGTTGTGATTTCCCTTGGAAGCACACTACCCTCCCCAGACTCCATGGTTGTTAGTACCACCCACCAAGCAAGCAATAGTAGAACGAACGTAGCCACTCACCTATCATCCCACAGGCCATGGTTGCATACGGTTCTTTCCCTTGACAGCCAACCGTATGTCGATTTGGGGTTGCCTGGTGACTGATGGAGGCCAAACACCCAGCAGGCGCCGCGCGTCTCAGTCTCACTGTATGTGCCGTGCCATACACAGCATCTCCTGGAGTGAATATTAACCTCGCGGTTAGCTCCCCTAGCAGGCACGGTATCTTGGTGTATCCACTGATCCACGAGACGATCGGCCGTAAAAAAATTTAAGAGATTCCCGGCATTAAGATGCCTCCACAGTAAGGCTCGCCCAGAAACACCACCTAGTACCAAATGGGAAGAACAAGCATTAGACCATCTATCCAACTACTATCCCATGCCGCTAAAACAAGACGAAAGGTGTGTTGCTCGCCAACACAGGTCGGAGGGCGAGCCGAGTAATACCGGGGATCTCGTACCGAGCCAAACTGGGAGTGTGGGTGCTGGGGGAGGGTCCCCGGCGAGGCGCCGAATGCCTCTCCGGTCTCAATCCTGGTCGGTCCTTTCGTCGGTGCTTTGGTAGCTGCTTTTTTCCTTTCTTTTTTTTGTCTCGCCCGCTCATCATGGTACGATGTGTGGCTGGGCAGAACTGGAGCTGCATATCACACTTCCTGAGGGGTTCCGGCAAATCAGGCTGTACGTGCAGCAAAGCTCTGACTGGCTCGGAGCGCGTCTCCGGACACGTGTAATGCTGCCCGTCGTTCTGAACGGAGCAGGGCGCATCCCACGAGCACCTCGGTTGCGTCCAAGGACCATAAACCAATATCGAGCAGCGTCCAGTATTGGTGCTGCTGGGGGTTCCCACTCACCGCCCTCCCTGTCCTGCGGCTGGCTGGATTTCCATCCATGGATGCTTTGCCCGGGCTCATCTCCACCATATTCATGCATTTCCATGCAAAGCGTTTGTGATAAGAGCTCGAATAGGCCAATTTAGACGACTCGGTCAAGAACACGAGAACCACATGCTGCAAGGAGAGTCGAATCCTCCAAGACGCCGTCGCATACAGTGGCGGCTAAGTACTAGTCTGTGCACTTTGGGCATTGTGTGAACCGCCGATGACATGGCAGTGCTCGTAATAGTAGATGTCTGCTTTTACTTGGCCTCGACGAGGCGTTCTCATTTCCAGGAGTTCACAACCCCTGTCGTATGCCGCCTCGTTTGCTTTTCGGCGGCGTGCTAGTGCTTTTGGTAACCACTTTGAACCAGACAGCACCCTGGCCTGTCTCAGTTGACCATTACCACAAGGCTTCGTCCTCTGCACTGAAAGGCTCGTTTCCCGTCATGATGCTCTAATTATAATGAGTGGCGTTTTTCATGCCTGAGTGAATATTTGCCAGCCGTGTGTGAGAGCAGTCCTGGCCAGAGTAAGAGTGGAGGATCGGCGGCGTGGGAAACTTGGGCTCTCCCTTCCATTGTAACCATGACCCCATCGGTATTATGTGAGCTGAACCAGAATGACATGATTCTTTGATTGTAGATAGAGCTGGCTCGGAGTATTTGCCTTGTATGGGCAGTATGATAGATCATCTGCTCGGCTCAAAGGCTCCGGCATTGGCAGCCTATTATCACGCATCAAAGAGCGAGATGGATACCGTTGTATACCAACACATTCCGGTTCGTCCCATCCTGTTCCGTGAGTATCTTAATGAATTTGGTCTTCCGGCAGAATTGCTTAACAGAACTGCCTCGTCTCACGTTTGGTGCTGGGTATTTCCATCCGTGCTGGTGATAAAATCCATTCTCGTAGCAATGTTGTTCACTCAGCACGCTTGCAGCCCACCATCATCTTGGACCTTGTCATTCTTCGTTATTCCTAGCTCTGCGAACTCCGTATCTCTGCAATCATCTTATCTGAGCGGTAAATCATGTTTGGATGAAATCAGAGAGCCGTTCAAAGGGGCTCTCTGCGCAAAAAAGTGAGAAACATTGGAGAATATCATGAGGATTGAACGTGAAATCCAACCGTCGTTGGGCACCTTGTAAAGCTGTCTCTCTGCATACCCTGAGGCTGAGTTTGGGAGGTGCTTGTAACTTTGTATCTTAGCCGCGATAATATCCGGAGTTTCGACGAAGTTTTGCCGCACCACCCACCGAGGCAAGTACGTCACCGCACAGCCACAGCCTTGCTTGCCCGCTACCGTCAAACACATCCGGATAGCTGTTTTGGACCAGATTGCGCAAGCTTCAACATCACCAGCTCGCATCTTGTGATTTGTTTCCATGACACTCACGTAACTGCCTAACTCTTCTCCCTACTTCTCCCTCTTCTTAGCCTCAGCTCCCCGCTCGAGCCGCTGTCTAGAGCGCACGTGCGACGAATCCTCTTCCCCGCGAGACTCAAAATCCACGCATCGCGACACTTCCGTCTTCGTCGAACTCGGTCCCGACGCTTGATACAGCTTCTCTCCGTCAATCAGCAGCTATGGAAATCTCCGACATCTTGTATGTATCTAGTCTATCAGCATAGTCCAGGCAATCCAATTGAACTGTTCTCGCTAACATTTGCGCCTCGATGCGCCGCAGCCGCATTGTTAACCTGGCCGTGGCGGGCATCACCGTTCTGGGGGCGTTTTCCACATCTTCCCCGTTGGCTTGTAGGTTTCCCCGAAAAGAAAACAACTTCCGAGTCTCTCTCATTTGAATGCGGCGGAAAGTGCTGTCATGTTATGATGACGCAGTGTTTACCGATCCTTTTGACTTGCGGGGTTGATTTATGATCGACGGCGCTGATTGTTACTCAATTTTTAGCCAGAACCTCGTCATTGGTATCTATATGATTGTATTTGGTCTTGCTATCGCACTCCTAGGTATGTCCTTTCCTTTTATTCTGGGTTACTTTGGAAGTAAGATGATGCTAACCAGGACTTTAGAGTTCCAAATCCCCCCGCAGGTTTCGAGATATGCCAACTTCCTCTTCTCCTTCATTGGCCGTGGTATNCTGTATGTTNNNGTGTCTTCTTGTTTTTCTGGGGATTTTCTGACAAATTTGATAGTCTATATCCTTCTCGGAGGCCTTCTTCTCGGAAGTCGCCTTATTAGCAACCTTGCTGGCGGTGCTGTTGGTATCATTGGTGTCGGTTACGTCGCCCTCGAGTTCATTCCCTCGATCGAACCCCCGAGCAACATGCGAGAGGCTGATGTCGGCTGGGGCGCCGAGCAAGTCTAAACTGCCACTACTGGCAAGTCTAAGCAATGAGGAGCATGGCCCTCCCACTTGCGCGAGATTACAGGTCACATAACAGATATACCGGGATTGTGTTCTTCTTTCCGCGTGTTGTAATAACGCACGGTTCAGATAAACTCCTCTTAAGGATCATTACGGAGATAGAGTCTACGGCGTGAGAATGGAAGGGTATGGGAGGTTCCTATGTGTTACACCGCAAGTCAAGGGTTTTGATTTCAGTCGGATCCAAGTATTAGCATACGGTAGTTTTACAGGCTGTTAATGTCGATATCACGAAACAAAATACAGTACATGATATGACAAGATATGATTCAAGGTTGTTCCAAATTCGTAATTATTAGTACATTTGGGCTCAGGGCCCTTTCCCCCTAGTTTCCATATTCACGCCTGACCCTTTTGTTTTTTGTTGTTTTGATTACTGCTTCTTCCACTGCCCCGCGTCCTCGACTCCCTTGGAAACACTTTCCAGGCCTCCCTCTAGCCCCGTTCCAATGTTGCCCACAGCATCTCCAACAGGACGACCAGTATCTCCGGTGACGCTGTTGACAGTGCCTCCAAGGCCTCGGGTTGCCGCGCCAGCAACTCCTCCGACAGTGCGGCCCAAACCGCCGACTGTGTTGCCCAGGATGCCCGTGACGGACTGAGCAGTGCCAGTGACTGTGTCAGTCAAGTTGCCGGTATCGGGCTGCTTCTTAGTATCTTCGGCAGACATGTTGTATGTTGTTGTGTTGGTAGTTGTTATATGTGGTTGTTATGTGAATGTAGTTCTTCCTTCTTAAGGATGAATATGTAATGAGTTGAGAAACTTTCTAGAATATTCAAGGATGAAACGAGGGTATGCCAGATATAAATAATAAAAAACATACCCAGACAGTGAGCTTATGCAAAACAGACTGGCGATCGGCATCGTGGCGGATGACGTCAAGGGAACGTGGAGGAACAAATGCCCGCCATGTGCTTTACACACCATCCGCAATACATGACGTTTTAGCGTGTTAACCATCAGGATTCTGGAAGACATGCTGACAGCTGTTTATTGGATGCGAAGCTGAGGAATGTTTGTTGGGGTATTCGCCATCGACTGTGCCTAGGCAAATCGCATGTGTTTGAGATGCAAATGCGTAGTTATTGAGCGTTTTTATATGATGATAGAACCAAATTTATTCATTCAATGATAACATATTGCATTGACGATCATTTGCTTCTCTTGGTCAGTCAACAAGCAGGTAGATGCCTATATTGATCGCCGTTGTTGTCCTCTTCTTGCTTAGCAACTATCTAATAGTTAAGCATGTTGCATTCAATGTTTCCCCAGGAAATTATTCGATATTATTGATATTCTAAGGAAATACCACATTAGCAACAAATGAAAACAAAATCGGTACAATTCTATTTGCATGTGATTGATCATAAACATCTGCATGTGAATGTGGCAAACATCTCTGTATATGGAAGTCAGCTACAGCTGCCACGTTATATCCGACAATAAACTTTGCCCCAACAAATCTATCGAGATGGCAATCTAGATTTATCATCTGGAGACGTCTCGTGCTTTATAATACCTTTTTGACATGTGATAATTGATTCTAACAGCCATCAAGGTCCGCAAGATCCGATTACCATTGTCCTGCATGTGTTATGTGTAGATGCACGGATGCTTCACGATCTTTGGAGCAGTCACTTGACAGATATTATTTTCTCACCCAAACTATATGGGACACCATTGAAGTTCAAGATTTCGAGTGGCAATATCACGAGTTATCATCGAGTTCTTTGGATGCTCTTTCACATGCTTTTGATATCGTAGAAGGGCATCTCTGGCTAACTAGCGCAAAGCAAGTCTGTCTTTCATGTATTCTCATAATTCAGCAAACAAGTCTAACTCTTGGTTTAGCATCTAAGGCTTGCAACGGTGCATGTAACGAGGATACAAGCAGCAATCTCTAACAGTATGCTGCTTGCAAAGCCAGGCAAGGAATCGCTCCAGTCCCAGACCGTAGCCTCCGTGAGGAGAGCTTCCATACCTAGAAAAGAAAATGCAATTAGCCAATGAACGGATGGAGTTGCAAAACGAGAACTTGTCATCACTTACTTTCTCTGATCAGTGTACCAGTAGTAAGCCTCGGGGTCAATGCCCTCGCGCTTGTAGGCGGCCATCAACTCCTCGTAGTCGTCCATTCTCATCGATCCACCGACAATCTCTCCAACACCGGGCATCAAGCAGTCAACACTCTCGGTAACGCGAAGATCGTTCGGATCTTTGTACATGTAGAATGATTTGATCTCAGCAGGGAAGTGTGTCAGGAAGATGGGTCTGTTGATGATATCCGTCATGCGACGCTCAGCAGCCTCGGCAATATCGTCACCAAAGGCATGAGGCTTGCCCTCCTCGTTGGGAATATCGTGCTCAACAAGCCAATCGATTGCCTCCGAGTACTTCATGCGCATAAAAGGCCTCTCGGGAAGCTTGAACTCGGGGTTCATGGCCTTGATCTTCTCAGCGACGACAGGGTCGTCCATGACCAATTCGAGCACACGGCACATGATTTGCTCAATGTGGGCCAATAGGTCGTCAAAGGTGATAAAGTCAAGCTCAGCCTCAACGTGCGTGAACTCAGACAAGTGTCGTCGGGTCAGAGACTTTTCGGCTCGGAAAGACTTCTCGATACAGTAAACGTGACCCATTGAAGGCAGGCAGGTCTCCAGGTACAGCTGAGAAGACTGTGTGAGGTAGGCGTCCTCGCCATAGTAGTCAAACTTGAACAGCGTAGCACCGCCTTCGACTTGTGTCTGGACGAGGGCGGGAGGGCTGACTTTGCGGAATCTCAGCTCCTTGTAGGCCTGGTTGAAGGCCCACTCAACTGCATCGCGGACAATCATGACACCCGAAGCGACTTCACCACGAAGTGTAAGGTGTCGTTGGTCGAGAAGCATGGCCTGCTCGGCGTCTGCCTGAACTCTGTTGGTGATGGCATCGTCACCACCGGGGGCCTTCCAGTGCTTGGGGATCTTGAAGAAGTCGGCGTGCAATTCGCGGTTGAGAGGAGCCCGGGCACCGGCAGGGACTTCTCGCATCTCTCCCAGGATTTCCATTGAGGTTTCACGGGTGAGGGTGACAGCATCGTAAGTCTTTGCCAGCTGGCCGGAAATGACCACCTGCATAAAGCCATAGCCGTCTCTCAGTGTGGCAAACATGACATCCTTTTGCTTGCGCTCTCGGTGCACGCGACCAAAGACGCGTACTCGAGTGCCTTTGCTCTCAGGGTCATCCACCTTGCGGAGCTTGATGTGATCGCCAACCTCGTCGAGTCCAATTCGAACAGCAGCAGGAAGGCTGGGGTCCTCAGTGATAACAATAGCCTTGGCGGCTTCCAAGGCCTTGGCTCGCTCCTCTTCCTCCTTCTTGCGCCTGACAACCAGCTCCTGTTCCTTGGCTGCCTTTTTCTTCTGAACGTCGAAGAAGTTGACTGCCTTCTTCAAAGCAGCCTTTGCGACGGGTTTCCACTCCTTTGCGGCTTCATCTTCGGCTTGCGACTTGCGGGTCAGATATTGGGCTTCAGCGGGACGCTGGAGATAGGCGAACTGCAGCGTCTTGTAGGGGGACTCCTCGGTGCCGGTCTGGGAAACCTCGTCCTTGCCAATGTCTTCGTCAATGTAAATCGTCGCCATCTTGGACTATCGCTCGTGATCCTGACGGGTTTCTTTTGCAGGAATTCAGGCCCAAAGGGTGCGGGGCGGACGTGTGATCTTGTAGTTGAGTCACAAAGAAATTGGGAGGAAAGACGCATTGACCCTTATCTTTTCTTATCACCCCGCCGGAAGTCGCTCTGGCGGCTGTTTTTGCTATTCGCCCGACATTGACCCGGAGGACCCTTATTACCTTACTCCGTACTTGAAGGAGAAGGTTGGTAAATCGCCGTGTTTCGACTCCAAATCTTTATCAGGGAGGTGTCAAGGCTCATGAAGTTGTATCTTGTTGGCGCACAATTTTTCTTAGTAAATGATTGCGCAAACGATGGAGAATCTTGTCCGTCGTGTAGAGGGATTTGTGTGCCTCGATTGCGTCACGGAGTAACTCTTACAGTTCCTTGACCGCATTGAAGCTGCTGATGACTCGACCTGCTGGCGAGATAACAAGACAGGAGTACATCCTATTCTCCCACAGGTCCTCCCTAAGGGTGTGCAGGTTCGACTTGTTCTTATTAACCGGCAGCCGATTACCAACCGCCGTACTATGTTTCAGCTTTGCGCTTCAGCAGCGCATTCTCTTAGAGTTTGACGAATTACTAGACGTATGATCGGAGCCTGACTTGTGCTTCTGACCTGACCTTTTCATGCTTGTTAGCCTATGTGTGCTCGTTTGTCGTTTGTGTGCTAGCTAGCATCTCTGTGCTTGCTATTGTGCTTGCTGGTAGGTATTTTTATGCTTGCAGCCAGATCGTCAAAGTAAACCTCTTCAGTGCGAAGCCGATGGCGTTCCGGAAGCTACAGCTCCTCTCGCAATTCTACAATAGTGGTAATTTGGCGATACTCATGTAGTTTCATATGTATTTGTAGATTATTCTTTGATCTATGTCTTGGGTGCTGAAGGGTAATACGCGCAGGCAACAACACATAGTAGGGGCCCATGCGGCCGCTTGGTCCTCATGATGAGGCATTACTTTAACTCACCGCGGAGGGAATACCTTCTTCATAGGTCTGCTTCTAAATGTATTCATTGAGACCACTCAAGACTTCGTCATTGCAATTTTTACGAAAGAGCTGAATAACAAAAACGGAACCTCAAAGATGGTGAATATAGACGAAGCCACTGATGTTCAGGGAAAGTGGCTACAAGTAGATCCCAGCATACTCGCAGGTGAGATCCATTATCGAGCCTTTGCTTTTCTATAATTCATCATTGTACTAACAATAAGGATGATCTTATCTAGTATTGCGTGAAGTGACAGAGGTAGTAGAATTTGCCGGAATAAGGGATGGCAAGGAGGATTCTGCCTGGGCAAGACGCCTGCGTCTGAAAGTGCGCCACACAGACGGCAGCGAAGAAAGCTACTTTATTAAGGTCTTGATATTGTTTGAAACTCAGTGTCAATCAGCTAACCAGCCTCAGGTGTCTGTCAATAAGGAAGGCAAAGAGGCTCTAAGGGGTGAATTCGAATCTACATTGGCTATTCACAGCATCAACCCTGGCTTTTGCCCAAAACCCATCGGATGGGGGACTCTCAAAACAGATTCAAACTCCCACTTTTATGTCTGCAACTTTTATAGGTTCACCGGCGACATGCCTGAACCTGCTTCTTTCTGCGAAAAGCTAGTCCAGCTGCATCTCTCTTCCCGCCCCTTGTCGCCAAAGGGCCAGTTCGGGTTCCATTGCAGGACGTATAACGGAAACCTTCCTCAGGAGAATACCTGGTCCGACCGCTGGGAGATCTTCTTTGCCGACGGATTACGCGACGTCTTGAAGATTCGACTCAAGAGGGCTGGACGTAGCTTGGAACTTGAAGCACTCGAACCCGCGCTATTTGGCAAAGTCATTCCCAGGCTTCTACGACCACTTGAGAGTGGCGGACGGCAAATACGGCCTTCGTTAGTACATGGGGATCTGTGGTATGGGAACACAGGTATCGTCTCTGGTGATGTAGATAAGAGCATCATTTACGATCCTTCTAGCTTTTGGGCGCACAATGAGTGTATGTAGATCCATGCCATACTTCGATGCTAGTATCACACTCCATTACCACTTAGACTCCGCTAATGAATCCTTTGAATAGATGAACTGGGAAACTGGCGACCATGTCGAAATAAGTTTACAAGCATTTATTTTGAGGAATATCTTTCTCACATACGCCCATCCGAACCGGAAGAGGATTTTCAGGATCGCAACGCACTCTATTCCGTGTAAGAGGTCTGCCCGCATTTGACAGATTTTGGTGTAACTTATCGCCGATTCAGGAAATTTAACCTGCAGGCGGCAGCTATATTCCCAGATAACGATGAATATTTACAGATGTAGGTTAGTCCTTCGATGGCTCTACACACATGCACCAACTGACTCCTCTGCAGGGCTATGGACGATATCAAGATGCTCATTGCCAAGTATCCACAGGGGTATCAATAGATGATTAGCGAGACATAATATAGCCGTAACATATATGAGTATGCTCAGTTTTTGGGACGTCACGTTTAGTTATCTGTTTATCCAATCTCTAGGGTATCCAACAGGGCTGTATATCAATACTGAATGAGATGTTTACACTAATACAACCATCGAACACATCATACCCAACCAGTACCAAGCAACGTACGGGAAGTATGCCTCGATAAGAGTAATAACACGGAAGATAACCATTAGTATTTCGCACATCTTGGAGACGCCGCTCGCCCTAACTAAGGATACTGATAGTTGAACAAAAGGATATCGGTAAGCTGAATACATGCGGATCTCCATACGCCAAAACGCCACTGAAATGACTATTACCGGTGCCATCAGTTGTGCCCAGATATCAAACGCAAAGTTCCCCCAACTCCGAACCCGAACCCGAACCCGAACCGTGTCTTCGTTCGCTCTTTATGTGGATTTTTATCGTCTATGATCGGCATCTTGCGAGAAGTCTCGAAAGGATATTGGTCCCGGTGATTGCTGCAAAGCCCGATATCTGAACGTGATAATCATCCATCGTTCGCCCATTAACATAACAAACAGTCTAGACAGCAACAACAAGCTGTACCAAGAGCTAGACCACCGAGAAGACCGCTTGTCGTTCCACCTGGACGCCTATCTCCATAATAGCCCTGAGGGGGATATTGTTGAGGGTACTGGCCTTGAGGGTATTGACCCTGGGGGTACATGTATTGGCCTTGTGGATATTGGTTATAGCCAGAATATTGGCCCTGTCCAGGCGGGTATTGCCCTTGGCCGGGAAAAGGACCCTGTTGTTGCTGGTTATAATACCCCATTTGCGGTCCTGGTTGATAATACGCCTGTTGACCTGACGGACCCTGGACGCCCTCTTGATAGTTGCTTGACTGGCCTTGTTGGTATCCTTCATAACCTCCATACCCCCCGTATGTTGGTCTAGGTGCTTGGGGCTCTCCGTAAGCTGGAGGTTGGTCCCCTCGGTTGGTATTCTTGGCGGCCATGGCTTATTCTTTCTAGATGCTACTGCGAATCGCCAGAAGAACGAGAGAAACTCCGTCGAAATGAATGAATAGGACGCAGTAACGGAGGCGGCAGTTGATGAAATTTATTACTCCGTAGAGAGGCAGTGAGGGGAATTACAAGGGAAAGCTGGGCAGCGCGTGATCAAAAACCTTGGGCATTGGGGCGAACTTAACGGTCTGATTCATGACCGCTTTCTGGGCATTACGCACGCAAAACGCTGGGCGCGCCACACTGGATTACGACAAACCTTCGGGCGTTCGGCTTGAATGGAGGGTCGATTTCGGAGCATGGCGCATCTTTAGTCTCTCAGACGGGAAGACTCCAGACACGATTACGGAGTAGTTTGGCATTGAAAAGCAGCCACAGGCTTGGAAGTTTGTCTTTCCTCGGCGACATCAGCCACACAAATCTCGCCGGAATCTATAAAGCTCGATGGTGGCGGCTGCTGCGCCCATGCACTTGGCACTCAGCTACCGGTTTGCTGGTTCTATTAGCACTGCCGATAAGATATCCATCACGTGATTGAGCTCGCAGCCACAGTGTGGCTGCTCCACCAGAAATTGCAAACCGCACCAAATGTTGAGAAATTCGCTGGATTGTTTCGACGGCAAACCCCACGCTCGCAATCAGTCCTTGTAGAATCGCTCCAGCGACGCGGCACACGTCGACTACACTGCAGGGCAGATTGCTTTTTGAATCGACGAATTTGGTGCTACACAGCAGGCAGTAATCATGGCTACCACCGCGCCGCCCAAGGCCAAGTGAGTGGCCTCCATTCTCGGAAACTTCATTTGCAAAGCCTCGCTAACCCCACCACCACGAAAATCAGGCACGACTGGGCCGACGACGATGACATCGAGGAGGTCTCTTCTGACCTTCCGCCTCCCCAGACCATCTCTAATAAAGATGGTACCAAGACCATCATCACATTCCGATACAACGATCAGGGCCAGAAAGTAAAGACCACTCGTCGGATCCGCTATGTCACCCAAACCGAGACAGTCAACCCCCGCGTCGCCAACCGGAAAACGTGGGCCAAGTTCGGTCTGAGCGCCAAAGATCCCGCGGGACCTGCCCCCGATACCACCTCCGTCGGCGAGAACATCATCTTCCGACCCAGCGTCTCCTGGCGCAAGGATGCCAAGGAGGAGGGCGCCGACGCGAATGCCCAGGCCATGAAGGACAAGCTCAAGGACAAGAAGGTCAAGTGTCGTATTTGCAACGGCGAGCACTTTACAGCCAGATGTCCCTACAAGGATACCATGGCGCCTGTTGGAGAAACGAGCGGCGCAGATGCGCCCGCCGGTATGGCAGAGGATATGTCCGCTGCCACTGGTGCTGCCGGGTCTGGGAAGAAGGGCTCATACGTTCCGCCTGCTCTGCGTGGCGCGGGAGGAGCAGCCGGAGAGCGCATGGGTGGATCAAAATACGGCGAGAGGGACGACTTTGCGACACTGCGTGTTACCAACGTAAGCTTGCCACTCGAGCCCCTTTTTCAAAGATGTCCTTTTTGCTAACGGTTATGTTTTTCTTCCAAACAGGTCTCAGAGATGGCAGAGGAATCAGAGCTGCGCGATATGTTCGAGCGTTTCGGCCGTGTCACCAGAGTCTTCCTTGCCAAGGACCGGGAAACTGGTATGGCCAAGGGTTTCGCCTTCATCAGCTTCGCAGACCACAGCGACGCTGTCACGGCATGCAACAAGATGGACGGATTTGGTTTCAAGCATCTCATTCTCAGGGTCGAGTTTGCCAAGAAGGCTCAGTAAAACATCAAAAGCCCTTGTTTTCTCTTGTTGCGGGATGGTTAGGAAGATATGGTAATGCATTTGCTATGAATATTTGCTGAAGTAGCTAAGATTGTCTCCTTCTTGAACATTTTTGAGTCTTTTCATGACTGTCATACTATCACCTACTAGTATACAGTTCCTTCATTTGTGTCACCAATGTGTAGATCACTTCCGCAATGACAGCTTCGGTGTATATACACAAATATAGCAGGGTTGCTACGGAGATCTGTAAACAAAATTTCATGCTCCTGTGGCGTTGCAAACGATTCACAGATATGTTTTCTTCTAACTACGAGTACATACAGCTGAATGTAGTTTATTTAAACTTTCGAGTGGGATCATCGGATAAGGTAAGGTAAGGGGATTTTGTGTCATGATTGGAGAATTACAACGAGGAAAGGCGGCGTGGCTAAAGCTATTAAGAGATACCTAGATTCAAACAAGAAGGCACCTGTAGATAAGAATCGCTGAGATAACTTATACAAGAGTCTCTTAGACATTGATTCATAAAAATAGCAAACAGAGCTTACTGTATTCAAGCATTGAGCGTCTCTCCGCGCTCAGAGTAAATCTCGCTTGTGTGGTAGAAGCCCTCCGTAGTGGGGCTTCCATCTGTTGGGCAAATGTGGAGTGCTTGCACCAATCGAACAGCGTATCGTGGACCAGGATTCCGACTTTCACATGTCTGACCTTTGGTCTCAAGTCTTTTTAGCTGCATTCGTCATTTTGCTGGAGAAGTGGGCTGGACTTTATCTCAGTTTGCCCCGATACTTTGCGCAGTCCATAGAAATCACGTTGTTGCGCTGTCACGGCACCTAATAATTTATGTATCTTTACTTCAATGGCTGCATTAATTCTTATACCCTCGTACCCTTTTTATCATCAATATCGTTACCGTTAAAGGATAATTGCCAATGGATTGAATCTAAAGCACAGCCTCTTCCCCTTAGGCTCGTGTACAGTAAGGAACTAATGTGCCTGCTTTAGCCGACAGCAGCGATTGCGTTAGGGGGCTACCAACGATTCCAGTGGCTCCTCCCACTATTGACATCAACTTGGCAGCCATTCTAGTGCGTTAGAGTGTCTCTCCACACTGGCATGTTGCTCGGTAGCAACGGCGCCTCCCAGAGCTGGGCAGAGGTCACAAGACACCTAAGCAGTCTTCTCGCCTCTTCCGCCGTCTTCTCAGCTTTTCGCTCTCAACATCAACAACAGGAAAAACAAACCACAAAACGGCATTCAACAACGCCGTTTTTCTCGGTCTCCGTCGACAAGCGTCAACCGCTTGTTGTATCAAAACATTACTACTATCCAAAGGTGACACGGGACGCTATTCATAGGCACCTCGGGTTGAACATCACTTGCGCTTCGACATTAGCCCGGAGATCAGCTCGCTTCTAGACTCCGGATTGGTGGCTCCGCCCTGCAATCAACGAACCCAGAAAGGGCCCTGCAGCCGTTTCTCAACAATCTGTCCTGCCGCCCGTGATTGGACGTTCCGAGTTTATGCAGAAGTTCATCTAAATAGCCCACAAGCTCCCAATTGCTCTCAACTTTCTGCTTCTTTACCCTCTTACTCCTCTCTGTTCTTCAACCTGTCATTTCAGGCCCACTCGGACGATCCTCAACTCCGTCCACCATGAGCACGGCCGCCGACCTCTCGGCTGGAGGTGCTGAGCTGCGGCACCGGCAGCTCTACGATGATGCGTCTGACGGCGGAAGTGGGAGCGTCAGCCCTGGTCGTCCAGCGCCAATGGAACCGCAGAGCGCTGGCCAGGATACCCAGGATGGTGACATTGGCAAGCAAAAGAAGACTTTTGGTCGTACACCGGATGGCACAGGTGAGNNNTCAAGGCAAATCGTACTGTTTTTGGCTCACACAGGTCATGGAACTAACCAATGCCCCTCAATTGGGATAGTATTCGTTGTGCCGACTACGCATGACATGGTTTCACAGCTCCTTGATCCGCGACAGCCCAAGAACCTTTCAGACGTTGTCGTCTTGGCTATTCTGGCATTGCATATCCTAGCGGCATATTTCCTTCCGGCTGGGTATAAGCGCCCCGTATTTGCAGCTGTTTTCCTCTTTTGGAGAGCTTCTTACAACGTTGGCATCGGCATCTTGCTACATATCCAATCCCATCACCGGCGCCTGATCACCTGGGCCCAGAAATGGAAGCTGTTCGAGCATCCGAGCACTGGCAACAATCCCCGCCCATGGCTGTACAATCTGCTGAAGCGAGAGCTCGAAGCCAAGATCCCTGAAGACTACGAGTTTGAAAAGGCCCCCATTGAATACAACACCTGGCTCGTCTTCCGAAGGGTCGTCGACTTGATCTTGATGTGTGATTTCGTGTCATACTGTCTGTTTGCCATTGTCTGTAGCCACACACCAAAGGACGAGAGTATACTCTTCGGAGGCTCCCGCTGGCTTTTGGGTATTATACTGGTCGGCTTCAATCTCTGGGTCAAGCTGGATGCGCATCGCGTTGTCAAGGATTTTGCTTGGTACTGGGGAGATTTCTTCTATCTTATCGATCAGGATCTCACATTCGACGGTGTCTTTGAGATGGCGCCCCATCCCATGTATTCGATTGGCTACGCTGGATACTACGGTATATCGATGATGGCAGCCAGTTACGAGGTGCTCTTCATCTCCATCCTCGCCCACCTTGCCCAGTTTGCATTCCTTGTGTCAGTGGAGAACCCCCATATCGACAAGATTTACAATCCTCCTGCCCCAAGAGAAAAGGCTGGAAATCGAAGCCCAGTAACCACCCCCACCGTGGCTTTCGATCTTCCCGCAGAAGATACATTTACGCGATCCGCCTCCATCTCACTGAAGGATATGCCAGCACCGGTGCACAATCTTGTTGGATTACAAAACATGGATCTATTCCGAGTTCCAGACTGTGTTGTCGTTATTCTGCCAATTTATGTTGCGGTCCTTACTCTTGCGACGCCGACAACATCCTTCTGGAAAGCAATTTTCGTTGCTCACGCACTTTTGTGGCGGGTGTGGTATCACGCTGGCCTCGGCTTCGTGTTGGACCAACAATCTAAATCAAAGATGTGGACTCGCCACTTTCTCAAATATGGCGAGAGTGCTGGAGAAGCCTGGCGCCAGTGGAAAGCCATGTACCATATCAGCATGATCATGTGCAACACATCTTTCATTGCGGCTTGCTGGAAAATGTACAACCTTCCAGAGGACTGGGGTTACGGCCTGGTTCTTTTCAAGCACGTGCTTGGAGCTGGCTTGATTGCTCTACAACTGTGGACTGCTTTTAGTGTGTATGATTCCCTCGGCGAGTTTGGCTGGTTCTGCGGCGACTTCTTCTTCGACCATGAAGCCAAGCTTACATACACCTCCATCTACCGGTTTCTCAACAACCCTGAAAGAGTTTTTGGAACTGCTGGCATTTGGGGTGCTGCTCTCATCACCTGGAGCCGAGGCATTTTCATCACTGCTCTGGTTACGCAAATCTTGAATGTCATGGTCATCGCGTTTGTCGAACGACCTCACATGCAGAAGATTTATGGAAGAAGCATTCGACAGGAGGCAGGTCTCACCAAGTTCATCAAGCGATCATTACCGCCTCCGGTCAAAGTATGGCAGGAAAGTGTGGACAAGGTCCTGGACGACACGTCGCACTTTGTTGAAGAGTTTTTGGACAGTGCCCGCCCCAAGTTTACTTCTGGTGTTAAGACTATCATCCAAGACACATCTGCTCTTTTCAACGTAGCACCTGCCCGTCTTACGATTACCAGAATTGCCCCCGACCTAGCTGGGCTGGATCCTAAGCAGTATTCGCTCACTATTGAGGGAACNCCCTCCCTTCAATCAGCCGTTGATGAAAGAGCCACCGGTAAAGAGAGCTTCTCAGGACGCTTCCCGAAGCTGATCAAGACGAAGACATTCGAATACGGTGCCCCTCTACGAGTCAAGTGGCGAGCGCCTGCAAACCACAGCAAAGAAGATTGGATTGGCCTTTACATGGTAACGGATAATCGCCTTCGAGACACGACCGAGGTTTCGTCACTCGGAAGGTGGACACCTACATGCACTGGTGCATACGATGCTTCGATGGCAAATACCAGCATTACTGTCAAGGAACATCTTGTGGCCAAATCTGATCCCTCGGACCCTGATATGATGGAAGGCGAGGTTGTTTTCCAAGGAGATAAGCTATGGTGGACGCAAGGTGTCTTTGAGTTTAGATACCACCATGATGGACGTCACACGGTCATGAGCATCTCGGAACCTTTCGAAATCCGCATCAGCAAGTTTGACGAAGAAGATGTCGATGTCGATGTCGGTACCAAGGCGTTGTATGCTAAAGCTGTCGAGTCGGCTCTTCTTCCCATTATCCAAAACTGTCTGGATCGTGACGACGATATTGCGCCGAGCACCGTGGATGAGAGCTTTGGTAGTCATGTGGAGCGAGATGGCAAGTACGCCAAGAGAATTGTTTACGCTATCCGAGAGATGTTTGGCGTAGAATTTGCGCCAGCTGTCGTCCTTGCGGACCGCAGCGTGAGGAAACTGGCATGGAGAATCTGTAATGCCAAGGAGGTTTTGGTAAGTCGATTTGCTTATTCTGTCTGCAGCCAGAGCAAACTAACAATCCTTTTTTCTTTAGCACCATACAGCATGTCGCACTCGAAGGGCACTACAACGCCAGCAAACGAAGCAACGCCCGTGAAAATTTGATGAACATTTTTGATGCACGGAATACTTGTTGGAATGATATAGATGGTGGCGCAAGATGGACGAAAATTATGATACCAAGAAAGGCGTCAGGATATGAGGTAAAGGTGATAGGATAGACACATCTTAAAAAATAAAATAAAATCTATGAAACAGCAATGAAGAGATACAGAGAATTGGATGATGAATGCTACTAGGCTGCTGGTCATACTTTGGTATCCCAGTATGACACTTGAAGGCCGAGGCAGGCAGTGAGGATTGGTGGGAATTCTTCAACAACAGATATCGATAGGATGCTCCCAGCTGTTACCGCTCCCCCACAGAATTGTGCCTTGCATGAGGACGGCTATTCGGATGCCTCCCGCCGAGGCGATATCTAAGAAGGTGAATCGTTTGGTGGGGGTCAGTGGAGGGATGAGCTGTCTCTGCTCTAGTGATGGAGACGCAGGGTAGAAGTTAGGAAGAGGTTTACTTGATGTTTTGATCCCAGGTACACATGGATGTCAATTGACGATACAATGTAGGTATTTAGCTATGTAGCCATTAGTGTTTTCTCCTCTCCTTGACATGAGCCGTCTTGTCAAATAGGCACGATGTAGCAGCAGAGTCTTGACTAATATGGCTTACACGAGACCCGGGACAGGCGGTGCGTTGAAACGCTAGGGACGAGGCGGCAGTAGCGCTGAGGGATCAGGCCCGAATGCGGGATGCGGGACCGGCGGTGACGGGGATGCTTGTTTTATTTTAGGTTGTGGTTGATATCTTGGCTTCTTGACGATAGCAATGGAAGGAATTTATTTCCCCTTGGCTTTGGATCGTATTGGGAATGTCATTAAGAGGCTGGCCGTTTGTGAAGGAGAAACATCAGGTAGATACGGTACATGCTTGTGTTTGATATTCGGTGAGCCCGTGAGCCCGGAGGCTCCAGTTGTTTCAACGCTGGCAAGACACATCTAAGGAAGGTCTAGAGGCCGAGCTGACTGACAGCTGATTCCCTCCCATCTGGTGTCATCTAAGCTTGAATCGATTTGTCTCAGTCCAAGATCCACACTCTCCGCAGAGGCTGGCTGACAGATTGGGCCTGTATTCTTGGCAATACGTGACTGTTAGTAAACTCGCCGCTTCAAAGTGTTACGTAGCATGCCAATGATAAAGCTAGACGTGTGTTGCCCTAAAAATACAATATCTGCATACATATTGCAGCACTGAAAGTTCAGGCGAGAAGAAAGACAGCATGAAGGTGCTTGTGAAAGCACAGAATAGGGCGTCCCAGCTTCTCAGCCCCCCAAATAATGTAGGTACCTTCTTGCCCCCACCTTGTCAGTGGCTTTCGAGCTGATTGTTCCTCCTTCCCAGTTAGGCAGCCGATGTCACTGTAACAATGCCTATTCGTCATCAGGGGATTCCCGCGATGCTTTCTCGTAGTCACGGATATTCCGTTGATACCATGTAAATTCTGCATGCAGGTGTCGTTTTCCAGCAGGCAGGACAAGATCTGCGGTGTAGTAGCTGACAGTGTTGGGGTAACAAAAAAAGCTGTGAATCAGTTGGGGGTTGTGGTTGTATTGATCGCCCTCTCATAACCTTGTACGCGGGGAGAAGCTCAATGCCGATCTTATAAATAAGTGCCCGGGCGTGTCTCAGATTCTTCCGCCCTCTTCTTTTTTCTTTTTTCTGTTGCAAGCTCGCTTCAGTTTGAATCTTGTCCCCCAGTCCATTACTTGTTCTTCGTCTTTGCCAATTGAGCCTCCTGTTCGGCATCACAGCATCGCCTCAGTTACACAATGCCTAGCCGCCGCAACCTCCAGAAGAGCCTCGCCGCAACGCTGTTGTGCGCAGGTAACCTTGCCTCCGCCGGCCTGGTCTACGTCTCTTCGTACTCCCAGACCGTCACGACGCTCAACTACACGCATGGCCAGAACACGGGCATCCAGAAGCTGAGCCCAGTCGCCGTGTCCCAGAGCTGCTCTGACAACCCTTCGTGGCTGACTCTGGATGCTCCCGACTCCATCCTGTACTGTATCAATGAGGGCCTGAACACGCCCAATGGTGCTCTGACTGCCTTCAAGACATCTCCTGGTGGCACTCTGCAGAAGCTTGGCCAGGTCAGCACTGCCAATGGCCCTGTGAGCGGCGTTGTGTTTGGTAACAACCGCCACGGTCTGGCTCTGGCTCANCTAGTAAGTTTCCATCAATTGAGTGATNNNACCCACNNNTTTGGAAACGAATGCNNNCCATGGTTCCTTTGTAGTGGTGGCTCTGCCTTCACCACCTGGGACGTCTCCAACCCTGCCAAGCTGAAGCTCCTTCAAACCAAGAACTTCAAGCTGACCGGCCCTCCCGCCGACCCTTCTCGTCAAGATGCCCCCCACCCTCACGAGGCCGTCCTCGACCCCACGGGCAAGTTCTTGCTCGTCCCTGATCTGGGCATGGATCTCATCCACTTGTACTCTTTCGACCCCAACACCTTGGCTCTCAAGGACATCACCCCCGTCAGCGTCAAGCCTGGCTCTGGTCCTCGACACCTGACCTTTGTCGTCAAGGGCAGCAAGACCTTCGCCTACCTCGTCACTGAGCTGGGCAACACCATCATTGGATATGACGTTACTTATCCCAATGGTCAGATCAAGTTGACTGAGATCTTCAACATCCCCAGCCACGGCGCAGGCCCAGCTGAGCCCAGCAGCTATGCCGCTTCCGAGGTTGTTGTTTCTGTAAGTTCAATGATTCAACCAACACCAACCTTCAAAGGANNNATCCAAGCTAATGCATACNNNCAGCCTGATACCAACTACCTCATTGTTTCTTCCCGCGCTGAGAACAGCACCACCATCCCCGACTTCGACAACCCTTCAGTCACCATCCCCTCCGACCCTCTCATCAACTTCAAGATCGACGCAGCCACTGGTCAGCTCACGGTCCTGCAAGTCGTTCCTGCTGGCGGCCAGTTCCCCCGTCAGTTCTCCATCAACAAGGAGGGCAACCTGCTCGCCGTTGGCCTGCAAGATGACGGCCGCGTTGTCTTTGTCGACCGTTGCCCCGAGACTGGCCTGCTGGGCGGCTTTGTTGCGTATGCAGATATCGCTGGTCAGATTACCTCGGCCGTCTTTGCGTAAAGGATGGGCTATTCAGGAGGCCTTGGTCGATTTAGTTTGTTCGATTTCTGATGCAATATAATGATGGGATGAGCTCTGTGTATATGACTCACTGTATATAGCTTATAATTGAGTAAAAGAAAACTTCATGCTGTTATCCTGCTGTGTTGAACAACATGAAGTATGTGACATCAATGTTCTCACAAAATGGTTTGCTCAGACTGGGCGTCTACGCTGCAAGTTGCCATGTCGCTCGGCCAATCAGTGTCCTTACTATAAACAATGAAGTCTTCATTCCCATCTGATTCTAGCGCCATTGCTGCTCTCGCTACAAAACATCCAAGTGGGTATTAGTCACGATACCAGTGATACTCTTGTAGCACGTGAAATAGCGTTGCACTGAGATGTCTTCTGAGGATGCACGACTACGTCTTTATCAGTCGTCGTGAAACAGGTACCTTGCGTGTATGCGTCGGAAGCACTACTGCATAGGTATTCATGTAGACAGGCACAAGCGCATGCACGTAGGGTATGGCACTGCATATATACCTCTATTGATATTGGATATCATGCACCCAATCTCTGGTGTGTATGGCCATTCCGGCGGCTAAAGAGGCTGCGTGATTCGGTCCGACCCACCAATTGTTACTCGATTCTCGAAGTCATTGGTGAGGTTTCTGATTGCAATACAGCAGTTGTTTGGATAAATCATTATCTTCGTACCTAGATGCAACCTGAGCATTTCACTGTTAGTATAGACGAATGAGGTTTAGGGTTTCTCTCACATCTCCTCTGAAGTGGCCTTGGGTCGAAAAGGATGCCCGGTGGCGCTTTGGGGATTTTACCATTTCCGGTAATGTACCTTGGCAATACCACCAATGCCACCTCTTACACATTGCAGCTTGCAGGCCGCTAATGCTCTCTCGCCATTGCAACGCCAATGGCCAGGAGAAGCTTTCTGCGTATGTCAAAAACAAGAGCTGCTTTCTCATGCACCTCATCATGGAAGTCCCCAATTCTCTATAGCCACCTTGATCTTACCCCGTGCCGTGGCTTCGGCACCGGATCCCAAGACCAGGCGGCAAAAGTATATGCTTTGTACGCGCCGGTGGAGGCAACGGGCCGGGCGAGGGACGCCGCAAGGGGGCCGAGCCGCAGACTAGCTTCAAGCCCGATGATTCGACAGCCCAATCTCCACGTGAGGGCGTCGAGTGTGTCTCATGAGGAGCTGCAGGGAGGAGTCAGAGGCAGCCTGAGGAGACAACTTGGTGTGAGGCATCGAAGACTGACAGGGGCAGAGAGTCAGGTCATGCTGCCGATTCACGGACAGGGAGGCTGCCGGCACAGCCTAGAGAGAGTCACGAGCCGCCTGTCTGGTGGATGATTCGAGGAGAGGCCGATGAGGAGACGCAGTCGAGATGCAGTCGAGGTGCAGGCGAAGAGGTACCTGGCAAAGACAGCACAGTGTGTTCATGCATTCGCTACTCGCTTCCGCCAGAGTGTCTAGCGGCTTATGCAAGGTGAAGTGTGCGCGCTTCATCGCATGCATCTTTGGGTTTGGTGATAATGCAGGAAAACTGGTGCTAGAAGAAGATCGAGGCTGCTGGGATATTGTGAGTTGTATCTTGTGAGTTGTATCGTATCCCAGTACTTCGTACTCCATTCTTCGTACACCAAAATATTACGAGCCTTCATGGGCAAGCACGGAATTCCTTAGACTGGCAGGCAGCACCTTCCCATCGCCTTTCCCCTCCAACCCCACACGTGATGTTTGTTTCGCCAGCCAGCTTTTACCAAATAATGCAATGCCAACCACCGCCATTTGATCTTCCTGATCTCTTCAAGAACACGCCTGTTTCTCTTTTTCTCTTTTATTCTTTGAATTCCCAATCTGCAGCGTGCATCTCCTCCCCCTTGCATTAAAACAGTGCTCAAGTTACACGCGCTGTCTAGCCCCCAGGTCTTCCAAGGCCCCCAACTTTTGTCACTTCATCCCACTACCATTTTCTCCCCCGCCCTCTTTTTGCGCAGCAAGCGCCGGCTCCAAGTCTGCTGCATCCTTTGTTTGGTGCGTGTTTCGCAGACGCAGGTTCCGTGTCCCCGTTTCCAAACCGGACAAGAATTCACGCTTCAGCCGCCACGTCCATCAAATCTCTAAAGCGCCGGCTTATCTGGGGGCCTTGACTCCTTCTTCCCCAGGCGCATCCTCCAGGCCAGAGTCCCCTTGCACGACAAAACCTGTGAGGGCAAAGGCGGGCCAGTGAAACACACGCCCAAAGTCCTAGCAGCCCAATCTGCTACTCCTACCACGCAAGGCAGCATTTCCCTTGCCGCGGCTTTTTCTTTTTCATTTTTCTTTTTGTCTTCCTCCATTAACCTTCTCCATTCCTCTGTCCCTGATTTCTCGTGTACCTCCATCTCCAGTCCAGCGGCATCTCTCTCTTTCCCCCCCCCCCGAGTGCCTCTTGGGGTCTTGTCCAACGGCGTTCTCACAAAGGTGGTCATGCACGTTGTGACCCCTCAACTCCAATCAGAATATTGTGGGATGCAATAGTTGGTGCAGCGTGGACGTTCCTGACTGGCCCACGAGGCTTCGATCGCTCCTGCATAACCCGACTGCACCATCTTTTTTTTCTAATTCCCCTCTCTTGTTCCGCCCCTTGATAGACCTCAGAGCGAGCCAAAAGGGGACTCGTTGGATTCAGCACCCTTTTCGTGCTCTGTCTTCGTGAGCGTGCGTACGTGCCTTGGTTCACACCCGTTTTTCTTTTTCCCCGCTGCTGTCTGTGCGCGGTAGCCGAATCAACACCAACGCTGCTGTCTGTGGTGGCGAGCATATAGAGAGACACATAAGCACAGCGGGAGAGTCGGACGCTGAGTTAGACGCAAGAGTCAAAGTAAGTAGATTGCTGTGACTCTTCCTCCAAGCGAGACAATATGCGGTTGGAATCAAGTCGAGATCCTGGTGCTGCCACTGTCCGCTCTGGACGACGGAAACTCAGACCTGGGGAACCAAGCGATTGGAATCAGAAGGCCAACGATGCAGCTCCGCAGCCTCATACCCGCGGTACAGTCCAAATACAACGACGTCTGGACCTGGGAACGGCACCGTCGCTGCCGCAGCTGACGATGCGCAGAAGGGAGTCCAACAATTCCAAAGCTATAGACGCCGCCGCCACTCCCACCGTGCCTGCAACTGCTGCTGATGCCGTTGCTGCTGCCGCCGCCGCTGCGAATGGTGGCCGCTCCAAAATCCCACCATGGCAACCAGGGCTTGCTAGGGCTGCTTCGGATGCCTACCGTCGCCCAAAGGGTACATTGATGGACTCGTACGATGGGGAGGATGAGTCTGCCAATGAGCAACCTTCGCGCCGTACAAGGAGGAACTCTTCACCCCCAAACCAACCTCGTCGCAGAATAATGCCTGGAGCATATTCCGAGCCCTCGACACACAGATCAGCGAGTGTCTCATCGTATGGCGGCGATGAAGATGACGATCATGGCCTCGAGGTGGAGGAGATCCCACCCGACGGTTCGTCACGTCATAGCAGACAGCGCCTGTCCAGCCGTGATGAGTATCTCGATTCCTCAACCGATAGAAACCGCTATCGAAAGAGATTTACACCCAGGCGATATTACTCTGACGACGAGCGGGACTCTGACCCTCCGCTTTCGGCCAGTGATGTGCCTTCTACTTCGCATACACGAGAATCTTCCAGAGTCCGTGAGAGGAGCGAGTCAGCCCATAAGGCTCAGCGCTATCAGTTGACGCATGTCATTGAAGGTTCACGACCACCTATTGCATCAAGAAAAGGTTTGTTCTCTTCATTATATCTCNNNGCTTTGCTTCTGNNNATCCAAGTTAACAAACTTAGCTCCAATAATAAGTTGACCAGACGAGCAACATCAACTGGACGAGACGGTGTAGGGTATAGATCGGCAGAATCGGCCTACGAGGATCGAGATCCTAGAAGATCATTGAATACCATGCGGTCTGTTCGCAGCCTCAACGGCTCAACTTCAGGACCCGCTCGAATCTTGGGGAATATTTTTGGCAATGCCGCTTCTGGGCCTATATCCAGGCCTGCTTCCAGGCCTGCTTCTAGGCCGGCCTCCAGGTCCAGACCTTCATCGCCAGACAAATTCTTCAAACTTGAAAAGCAATCTAAGATGGAGAAAAGAAAAGGGNNNGACATGAACAGACCGTCTCATTTTTGGCAGAGTGGAAATCGATTTCTAACTTATACAAGGGTTGAATGCGTCATATGCATGGAGGATACTCCGTCGTCAAAGGGAGCGGACCTGAAGTGCGGCCACCGAATGTGCAATGCCTGCATGAAGCGCAACTTTGAAATGTCGATTCACGATCCGCAGCACATGCCCCCACGCTGCTGCACAAAAAGCCATATCCCACTCAAACATGTGGATAAGCTATTCGACAATGCTTTCAAGATGACTTGGAACCGCAAGTTTGCAGAGTACTCGACTGGAAACCGAGTCTATTGCCCATCAAAGCGTTGTGGTGAATGGATCAAGCCAACCAGCTTTTATCGAGGAGAAGATGGTAGAAGAGTCGCTCGCTGCGGTCGTTGCAAGACCAAAGTTTGTCCAAAGTGCAGTGGTAAATGGCACAACTCTACCGAGTGTCCACGTGACGAGGAAACGAACAGATTCCTCGATCAAGCAAAGGAGGAGGGTTGGAAGAGATGTTACAAGTGTAAATCAATGGTTGAACTCAAAGAAGGGTGCAACCATATGACCTGGNNNGCCAGCCGTTCCTTTACTTCTCACAGTCCTACCTCANNNGTTCCTTCAGTTACTAACACCGAGNNNAAAGCCGATGCGGAGCTGAATTCTGTANNNTATGCGGCACTAAATGGAAAGGCTGCAGCNTGTCCATGGTTCAACTACGAGAATGGAACTAATCCATGGGAAAACAACCAAGTTCAGGATTTGAACATTCCCACTGAAGACCTGAGGAAGATTCTCCGGGCTAATAGGCCGAATTCAATGGAAGAACTGCGATCCTACTCAAGGCCCACTTCATCGATGCCCGCAACAAGATCAAAACCTCAGCCTTACGACGAGGAGATGCACCTTCGCCGGCTGCAAGAGCAGCGTGATGCCGGATTTGCAAGGAGACTGCAGGTCTCGGATGAGCATGACGATGAGCAAGAAGATGACCGCGACTATGACCGCGACTATGATCGTGATCGTAACCGTGACCGAGATCGAAAGCGTGATCGGAATCGTGGTCGAGATCGTGATTGGGAGCGAGAACGAGAGCGCGAGAACCCCTTTGCTCCTATCACGCCTGAGGAAGATGAGGATGAGATGGATTTTGGGCTCAGCGGCAGCAAGCATCACCAGATGGAAGATTATAGACGAACAAGCTTGCCAACTTTGCCTACCGCAGCCCCAGCCGCACAGCCGCCGGCGCCTTACAACAGCTACGTTTCTGGGGTCAACCGTGCCAGGGGTCCGCAGCGCAGTGGTTCAATGGAGCAGCGTCTGGCTGATAGGTTGTCGGAGAACCGGCCAGAACGCCGGTCGAGAGGGCCATCTCCTCCAGCTCCAGCCCCAGCTATGCGACCCCATGTACTGCACCCAAGAGATGCTACCATTGGACACGCTCCAGATATGGGAATCGGTATGGCTCTTGGCGCGATGGGAAGAGGTTCTGCACCACCACCGCCAGCCTATGCCCCCGTACCGGCGATGCCCTCGCCCGGATTGATGAGGCCGAATCCCTTTGCAGGAGACGCGTACTACGATAATGCGTACACCACCACGCCACGATCAGTTCACGATCCGTATTACTACGGAATGGAGACTGCTGAAACCGAGCTTCCCTCTCCCCGGCGCAGATCACGGCGCAGTGGAGAAGAGCGCGAGAGACCCAAGTCATCGACCTTGGCAGGATTGACGGGGTATGGCCGAGGTGCGCATCGGGTGTCGGAGTGGAGGAGTTTTGTTGAACCAGGATTTCCTGATGAATAGGCAACTCACTACTATGTAAATGTTCCAAGTATGTAAGACTGAGATTGACTGGTTTCTGGATGCTTGGGCACCTATCGATATTTCTAACCATTTCATGTATTATGAATACCCGTGGAAAAGGCAAATCAGATGTGATTGTAAAGATGATGCTCTTGGTTGAGCTTGTACTAATGTTTGCGCATCTCTTTTTACCCATTATATTTTGCCAATTCGGTCAGCTCTTATGCCCCTCAACACCACAGCAGATAATAAAGGCTAGAAAGGATGCGCATTCCACCAAAAATCACTGGGGATAAATGTCTTGTATTGGAGCATAAATCTCTATAAGAATAAACAAGCAGGAGACCCACTGCCCAATCCAGACGTCCCCTTTCCAACACTTCATTTTAACAATAGTAGTATTGAGCCGGGAAGCCAGGATAGTAGCGCATGAACACAGCGTCTTCCATTCACATGCTAATCTGAACAATGCGCAGTCGCGTGACGCCACAGGCCCCCAGATCGAATCAAAACGAGCCTCGTGCCGGATGCCCTGCTTGGGCGTGAGTGGCTAATAAAGACCTAGACGAGGCGTTTCTAGCACGCTAAAATTCTGGAAAACGAAAGGATATGCTTAAAGGGGGCCGTTGGATTCGATGACGGCAGCTGCGGTGTCACAGCGTCTTTTTTGGGAGACTCGACAGCACCGTCATGCAGGTAGCGTCATATGCTGGAGAGCGTCGAATCCACGGGAAAACGGGTTTCCCGACAGATCCGTCTTCTTGGGTACCTTGACTGTGTATGGAAGACGCTGGCATGACTTCGTATCTGAGTAGTATAAGCGCAACGAATAGCTGTCGTTAAGGAGTGGCGTTACGTACCTGGTACCGGCGCAGGGCGATCTTTACGAGCCCCAGATACCGACGTGTACTCGTACTACGTACCCCGTCCGCCGGGACCGTCGCCCTGCACATGCCGCCAGCCTAATCTTGAGCGGCCCATTTCTTCATTCGCAACTTCAATGCAGAGTACGCAGTACGCCACTCTCAATCTCCTATCAACCCACCTCCAAACCATTCCCTTTTTCTTCTTCCCTAGCACTTTACCCATGCACATCTTTAAATTACCCTTCAAATGAGCGTTTGGCCTGTCGACCTGTGCACTATCGTATCGTTTCGCATAGGGTGCCGGGATAGAGGATAATGTGACGTTTAATACGTCCAAATCCCAACACTGCCTTCCTGTCGTTGGGGCTGCCACTATCTTGCCTCTCCTTTCCTCCACTCCATTTTCGACTTAACCTACAGGAGCCCATTGAGGACCGCGTTTCAATCGTCAGATCTCCTTAGATATACATCTACGAAACGAGACCGGACGAACGATCGAGCGAGCGAAACGAGCGAAACACACAGCTGAAGGCTTAAAGCAACTGCGTGAGAGCGGCGGGGCCTTGCGCAGCCCGGAAGCCGACAAAGATGCTTCTCATCCACCAAACTGGCAGCGTCAAGATTGGCGAGGTTGTCCGCTATACCGTCACCTACGCCCCCTCTCAAGACCGAATCCTGCCGTCGCCAGAGCGGTTATATGTGCGAATACGCAACACGTCCAACATTGCCCTGCGAGCGGCCTTTGTCCACGGCCCGTATACCCTGAGCGTGGCGACGTATCCTGCCAAATTCAACCCCAACGAAAAGTTCCCCAGCCCGCGCCGCTATGGCGTCCCCGAGTTCGAGCCGATGCTCAAGGCCGGAGGTTCGTGGGAGTGTCAGCTTGTCGTGCCGGAAGACATACGGCAGACGGCGGGGACGGGAAGCCATGGCACGTTTGGCAACGGCCCGGAGCACGATTCCGAGAGCGTGAGCTGGATCATCGAGATCTCGTCACAGGTCATCTTCTCCACATCGGCGGCGGTAGGATACGAGCTGCTAGTGGCGAGAGAACAAAAGTCATTGAGCCTGAGCTCTTCGGTCCCGGTGGTAGGCGGCCAGGCTCAGGTACCACAGCCGGGAAAGCTAGTGGACCACCAGCAGAGCATTGGAGCCAAGGACGGGCATCATCCGGGACAGCCTCGCGGAGTCTTTTCAAGAGCGGTCCATGTCAAGGTAGAAGACACGGCGACTTTGTGGAACACGCCCCGGTTACCGGTGTGGGATGATGCCGGCGATAAGAGGGTTGAGGACCGGCCTACTGCCGACGAACCAGTGGAGAGCATGGTTAAGACCGGTGATGCGGAAACCGAAGACGAGCCGCTTCCACGGAAGCAAAAGAAAATTCACCTTGTCATTCTAACGCATGGATTGCATAGTAACTTGGGCGCCGACATGTTGTTCATGAAAGAGAGCATCGATGCTGCTGCAAAGCAGGCCAAGATTGATGCCAAGGCGAGAAGAGCCAAGCAGCGTGCAGAGGCCGAAACTAATACCGACGACGGCAGCAAGGCAAAAGATGGTGCCTCTTCGACAGGAAGTGAAGAGGATGACGAGGATGAAGACGAAGAGGTCATTGTGCGAGGATATTCTGGAAACGCCACCAAAACGGAGAAGGGAATCAAGTATCTTGGCAAAAGGCTAGCGAGATATGTTCTCTCTATGACCTACCCGGACCAGCCCTTCTTACCGATAGGAGGAAAAGGCGCCTTTGAAGGGTTTGCCCACGGGCTAGGCGATCAGGGGACGCACGACCTTATGCAAGCCCACAAACACAGCACCATCGTCAAGGCCCCCGACTCGGAGGAGGCGAACGACCACAAATTAATTCAGAGGCCTTACAAGGTCACGAGCATCAGCTTCATTGCGCACTCATTGGGTGGCCTTGTCCAGACCTATGCTATTGCATATATACAAAAGCATTCACCACGATTTTTCGACCTCATAAGACCTATTAATTTCATCGCTCTGGCCACGCCCTTCTTAGGCTTGAGCAACGAGAACCCTCTCTATGTCAAGTTTGCGCTCGATTTTGGTCTCGTGGGGAGGACAGGGCAGGATTTAGGTCTGACGTGGAGAGCACCGACGATTGCACGAAGCGGTTGGGGTGCCATTGTGAGTAACCTAGGCGAATCTGCTCACAAGAAAGTCTACGGAGAATCACAGCCCGAGTCCAAGCCTCTATTACGAATCTTACCCTCAGGACCCGCTCACATTGCCCTCAAGAAATTTCGGAACCGAACAGTCTACTCCAATGTGGTCAATGATGGCATCGTTCCGCTGCGCACAAGCTGCCTGTTATTCTTGGACTGGCAGGGTCTAGGGCGAGTTGGCAAAGCAAGGAGAGAAGCCGGTCTCGTCGAGACCGTTGTAGGCTTTGGATGGGCCGAGCTCACAGGTGCTAACATGGGATCATCGCGGCAGAAGCTGCAGCTTCCTCCCGACGACATTGAGACCGACTCGGGTGCTACGACCCCCAATGGTGATGGCAGCACCAACAATGGCGAAAACAGCAACAGCCATCAAGTGCCGCAGCCATCCAACGATGCTCTCGCCGAAGACGATCGGGCGAGCCTACGCTCTGTTCCAGCGGTATTTGCAGATGAGCCACTGGAAAGCCCGGGAGATAACCTGCTTCACACTCCGCTCACCGGATTCTTTAATTTATTTAGGAGCAACGACCCTCCAAAAGAGCAACCTGTGACGGAGAAGCAGAAGAAGATACTGCGCAGAAGCCAGACACTTAAGAATGGTGGAGATGCTTCTAGCACTGCCGACAGCTCCAATTCGTCAATGACGGGCAAACAATCCGGCAAGGCAACTGCAGGGCACGAGTTTGAGAACGATATAGAAGGCCTGACGGCACCGCCTAGGACCACGTTCTTTGAATCTGCTGGAGACCTGCTCAATCCCAAGATTCCGGATGTGGAGTGGCTCGTTGATCCGTCGAAGCGGCCACGAACAATCTTTCATGATCGAGTGTATCATCCAACGGACATCCCCGCGCCACCCTTGAAGAAGCGGACTCCTTCAGCGCTTAGTAAAATGAAGCTCAAATCCTCGTCTTCGTCGCTGCTCTCGCCTGGCGGCAGCGGCTCGTCGACACCGCATTCGGGAATAAACCACGAAGATTCAATGGCCTCTACAAAAGACTACGACGACACTGCACATACGGGTCCTGAAAAGCAGCCTAACGAAGTTGTTGACGGCTCGAGCATGCGTGTCGAGGAAAAGATTTCGCGCGGATACCATAAGGATCTGTCATGGCGCAAGGTGCTTGTCAAGCTGGAACCAGACGCCCACAACAACATATTCGTACGCCGCATGTTTGCCAACGCTTATGGTTGGCCGGTCGTCAAACACTTGGTTGATGCTCACTTCAGCGACTCAGCTGTTTCGCGATTACGCACTGAGGACGAGCACATGGGCGAGCGGGCTTTGGACATCAGTCAACCCCCTGGTGCGGATGGTCGCGAGACTAAAACGGTGTCTATGCGGCAAGCCCGCGGCCTTGCTCCGGAGCCGACAAATGCGAGCGAGGCGCGGGAGGCTCTCGACGAAGTGCCTCCCCTGCCAAGGACACAAGATACCGATCGGACTTCCCTAACGAATCACAGCCATCAGGGTGATAGNGGGGATTCAATGTCGTGGAGTGAGCGCGATTGGGCGAGCAGTGAGAATGAGAGTGAATTCGATTATATTAATGATGCAGTGGGCGACAAGAAATTGGACAAAACAAAGGAAAGCCAGGGCGGGAGACTAAGTCCTTCATCATGGAACTGGACGGAGAAGATTGTTGGCAAGGGGGCTATGAAAGCAAGAAGCAAGAGTCCTACGAAAACAACGACAGGGGGTCTCTGTGAGGAAGTTGGTTTTACACGTTACGCAAGAGAGGCAGCGAAAACATTCCCTTTAGGTACGATATAGATGGCATTGGCATCCTTTGGTATAAGTAGACGGTAGATGCGGATGGGTTAGCAATTGGTGCTTTGGAGATGAAAAATACATTTCATTGATTAACTTGGGGCGAATCTTGTTGGATGATACATATACGTGATGAGAAAATCTTCCGTCTGTTTGCCAGACAATTAAAGAAAGGCAGCTAACTCACGCATCAATGGACATGTTGGAGATTTCGAGATGCAAAAAAGAGGCCAAAAAACAAAACATACAACAGCCGGTGTTCGCTGATGGTCTCCCACTCAACTACTAATCTGCCGGTTAGTGGCTTGTCTCTGGGGAGCAGACGAGACCCCGAATTTTCCACTACCTATGGTCGTATGTGGAGGTTTACGGACGATACTCAACTTATATACATACTATCATGCCTCTCCTATTTACTGCTAACCCCTGTCCTGGGTTATGTACTGTTAAGTCCAAGTTCTCGACATTCAATGTTGAAATAGACCGCTATGGCAAAAGTAAAGTGACTACTTCAGTCTGTATAGCGTTGTATCTCTACATAAAGCATCCATCCATTCCGACATTTAACATGTAACCTATGTGACTTATCCCTTTCCATTTCCTATAGCTACCCATGAGACGCCACATTCGAATAGGTTCGTATCAGCCCAACAGTTGGCATGAACAGTGAATCCTTGCGAATCGATAGCCGATGCATACACATTGAGTCTGAAGTTCCTATTACAGTCTATATCCGCTTTGCATATGCCCACTATGACCCTTGGCGCCGACTCAAATCTCTTCGAAAAGGCGATACGCTGTGTTGGTGGAGCCCCCTTCATACGCCGCCACGACCCGTTGTCAACCTGAAGTCTAGGCTGTGGCTGCTGCGCTGACTTGACCTGTGAAGCAAGCTGCTCGACTTTGTCTGATAGTGAAGCAAGCTGCTCGACCTTGTCTGATAGAGCTGCGATTTGGCTCTCCAGGCGCGAAATGACGGCATCACTGCTACTGGATGTGCCAGTACTACTGGTGGTGATAGTAGCAGCAGGATGCCCCGTGTCAGATCCCCCTGTAGTTACTGCGCCGGCACCAAACACATTGATTGTCACCGGAGGCTGGGCAAAGATTCGTTCGCTCGGGCCACGAATACCGGCATCAGAGCCTATGTCGGTGAACTGAACTGTGTCGTCTGAACTCGTGGTCGAGTAATCGTCTTGTTGTGGCGATTGATCTCCTAAAGGCATCTTCATAGCCCGTGTATGTTTCTCGATTTCGAAGACAGCGTATAACAAGGTCAGCTAGAGCAGTTCCTGTTATCTTGGAGATGTAGATTGACGGTCATTTATTTAATCAATCACTTAGGCTCTGCTGTATGCGCATATGGGACGTTGGCCAAAGCGGGGTTTCCTGAGGGACATATTATCTGGCATACGATCTCGTGACCAACAGAGCGGCGCGGCTCTGTGATTGCATGTTGTTGGTTGGCCTGAGATTTCCTACTTGGGAAGTCAAGGCTTCGCGGGGAAACGGCCTCTATACCCTCAAGGGTCAACACATAAAATAGACCTTTTCCTCCTCCAAGCTTTAGTTTGAAAACGATACTATTACTTATGTTGCCGCCGATTGGGAGGCAACAATATGTGGTTATGCCTTACAAGTTCCAGTTCTGACTATGACCCTTATCCCGAGAGGTATAAGCTACTTGGAGCTGCGAACGGTATGTATCAGCCACGGTGCGTCACAGGAGAGGTCCATGCAAAGAGAAACGTTCTACTAAAAGAATCGGACACTCATTTTGGTTTCTTCTGTAGTAATTATCTAATCGTGTAGAGTTAATTAAGCGAAGAAATCAGAGAGATTTACAGTTGAGTTTTGTGAGGGAATATAGTAGCAGTGTGTATGTGTTGGAGTAGACGGAGTGCTACTAAGCATAAAAAAAGAGCCAAAAAAACAACTATGGACGAACGGGGAATCGAACCCCGGACCTTTCCCAGGCGGTTAGGCAACTCGAAGGTCGCACTATGCTAAGGGAAAATTATACCACTAAACCATCCGCCCATTTGCTGATGTCCACAGGTGCGCAAGTTTAATACATGAGGACTGGACAATCGCTGTTCTTGGTGAGTTTTTTGAGTTGATGATAGGGTAGGTAAATCGAAGAACGTTGAATTTGAAGACGTAGACGGATGTAGGAATAAACGGCAGGCGAATTTATTTCTTCCTTATCAGAGACGTCAGATAAGAAGTAGAATTGTTCCCAGATGTGCGACTTGTTGGGTTTACTTGTTTCTTTCGTGGTCAAATTAATTTGATGAGTGATGAAGTATTAAACTGTGATACTAGACATTGAGCCTAATGAAACATGTAACCATGATTATCTGATGACACCTAATTAGGTAGGAGGTGACTTCATTTCTCGGGATATAAAGTAGTTTCCAAGTTTCTTGCCGATTCCCACACTCTGACCAATGCAGCTCATCCCATCTTACCAAAATGAAGCAAAACTCGCAGCCCGCCATGATGCCCATGTGCGTCACTGTTTGGCCCGCCGGCATTTGGCTCAGAAAAAGCAAAATCCCTAATTGGGCCTAGCTGCTCTCATAGCTTTTTAAGTTCTCAAATCACATACAGCTTTTTTACATGCAAGGAATTACGGCGATTATTTTTTCTTGTATTCAAGTTCCTTTTCAACACCAATTTTGGTTCCCCCTCTCTTAATATTTTGTGATTTTTCCTCTTCTCTATTATTTTTGGGCGTCTTGTATTTTTCTGCGTCTGTGAGGGAGTCAATGGGCTTGACGGGTTGCTTGCGGCGCAGTGTCTTGACCCGCTTGTGACGTCTTTAGTTAAACTGCTAGCTGATCCAGATCTATCTCCCGAGCTGGATCCGTTTTCTTCTTCCCAGCTACAGCTACTGATAGAGATTATACCCTCACTTTTCTCTCTCTTCCTCTCTATTCAGACGACTACTATTCAGGTTCACAATGAGGCTGTACTTGCTCCCCGTATCCACGCGGCGAACGCTTCTCTACGCCAACAAACTCAATGCCGCCTCTCACGACGGCAGCCTCATCGACCGCGGCGCCGCCTTCGCCGCGCGCAAGTGGGCGCAGTGGGAGAAGATGGAGAAAGGATGGCAACGCAAGGTAGTCGACTACGGCAACCATGCCTTCCGGCGCATTCCCTTTGAGGAGTGGGGGCTCAAGTCGGTGCCGCCGCTGTCGGCACGGCGCCGTGATGATGAGCTGCGGGGCCGCGATGCCGTCCAGCTGGTGTTCCCGCCGGCTGCGATTCCGGAGCACAAGGCTGAGGGGGTGGTACGGAAGTTAGCGACGGAGAGGCAGGCACTACATCGGCAGAGACTGATATGGTGCTTTGTGGGCATGCCTATAACAGCGCCTTTAGGCTTGGTACCTCTGTAAGTTTTTACTTCCAGAAGAGATAAGAGAGGAAGGGAGGAGAATGAAGAGAAGGGAAGAATCCGAAAGGAGCTGAGAGAGATAAGAGAAGAGACAAGAAGAGAAGAAGAGATAAGACGTGAAGAGACAAGAAATAAGAGCAACTCCGGCTGACAAGACATTCATCATCACAGAGTCCCCAACCTCCCCTTCTTCTACCTCGTCTACCGCGCCTGGTCCCACTGGCGAGCCATCAACGGCGGCAAACACGTCCAATGGCTCCTCCAGAACAACCTCCTCCACCTCGCCCCCTCCAAAGAGCTCGACCAGCTATACACAAAGGACGGCCAAGCTCCCGCCGATGAACCTGACGGCAAGGAGCAGATGCTCATCACCCAGAAGCAGATCCAAGACTTTTCGGAAACCCTCGACCTGCCCGCCGTAGAGATTGAGCTCGAGAGGGCCATCTGGCAAGTCGAGCGGGCGTTGGGCAAGGAGCAAGAGCAGACAGAAAAGGCGCCTGAGACAAAAGATAAGCAAGCGCCCGAGGAAAAAGACAAGCAATCATGAAAAAGAAAAGAAATGGCGAGAGAGAGAAATTTGTTAATGTTGATATGAGTCAATGAAGTCAAAAATCAATGGGCGGGCGGGCTTTGATGAAAATAACAATGGGATATTTTTGGTTTTATACCTACGGAGGAAGGGGGACGGACTATATACACGGGATCTGAATAGACTGGCGGCAGGGAGGGCGTGGTTTATATAAAATGTAACGCATCGTTTTTTAAGGGGGTTATAGCTGGACATGAGACAGATACGGCGTCATCTTACACACCCTACTTTATATCATGTACATGCGAAAGGACTCTCCAGGTCTTTGAGCTTTATTCCCCTCTAGTTATTAGACATTTGCAAATCGTATTCCACTAGGCGTTCTTAAGATTCAGTAGCAAATAAGCATGGAAATATTAGATAAAAAGAGTTGACAACCATCCACAACCCCGGTACACTAATTGCTTTCAGTACACATCATATAAAGGTAAGCTCTTTGTTTCCCCTAATATATCAAAATTAATGTGCTGGTTGATTACGCGTAAGCAAATGTAAAAAAACGAGCGATTAGTAGTATTATAACCTCTCTCCAACGCCGGTTTCATATTAGGTTGTATCCAAACATGTCTCAATCAATCATTCAGTTCTTTACAAAAAGCCCTGTATTTGTATTTCTTTCCAAAAACGCAATATTATTATGTTTATCCAGAGGCAGCGAGGTCGGAGATAAAGGTGGCCTCTGAGAAGAGCTGACCTTCCTCAGAAATCTCCTCATCGCCAACCTTGAGTTTCAAGGTGGTCTTGGGGGCGAACTGAGAGAAAAAGAGAGTTAGCCCTGCAGATAGAAATAACGAGATCGGATTACAAACCTGGTAAATGTAAGGCTTCGTTCCAGCAGCAGCAGCTACAATGGTCTTGACGAATCCGGGCACCTCGGCCATGACGTCAACCCTGTCAACGCGGTCGCCAAGGGCGGCATCAATGACAGCCGTGACAGGCTTGCCGTCCTTGGTGGATGCTGACCATGAGAATTCGACCTGAGTGGGCTCGGGCCAATCGCTGGTGGCGTCCTTCTTAGAGGCCTTGTGCGTGGCCTTGTTGTTCTCGGTGCTAACGGCAATAATCTCGCCGTCCTTGACAAGGGCGCCGACATTGACGACGGTGTCGCCATAAGAAGGAGGGGTGGTGAACTCCATCATGACGGCAGTGTGGCTGGGGCCCTGGAAGCTGGCAAAGTTCCATTTTGCGGCCGCGTGATGCGGCTTCATGCCCTGCAGAGCGTAGATGTAAATGGCCTGGCCCTTGAGGTCCACTGGGCCTTCCTTGGTAGTGATGGTGCCCTCAGCTGAGCAGCGCGGCCAGAATGCATGGCGCATCGAGCCCCAAGGGTTCTTGAGATCTGTGCCATACAGCGAAGTGCCCGTCTTGCCGGCTTGGAAGCCGGGGGCAGCTCTGGTCACCTTGAGGTTGACAAGCGCCCTCTCATCGTTCATGCTCTTGATTGTGTAAGAGTTACCGTCCTCGGAGAGCTCGACAGCGCAGTCATCGGCGTAGAAAGACGTCTTGTCCTCGTTGAAGGCGACGTTGCTTAGCGGGTTTGAACACCACAGGTGCGGCTTCGCCGGATCACGGGAGAAGATCTTGGCGTTGAACTGGCAGGTAACTTTCAGGCCGCTNNNACGGGAGAAAAAGTCAGCTAAAATGATATCGATATTATGGCAACGGGACGCATCATACGCAACGTTGCTGTAGATGACCTGGGCCATGGCAATGGTGCCATTCTCAGCAAAGAAGTAAAAGACTTGGTTTTCGACGCATGTCTTGTCCAGCGCCAGCCAGGTGTGGTCGGCCCTGGTCAGCTCGCTATACGGCGTGTTGGTCTCCTTTGCCTCTTGGGCAACGGACTTGATGGCAGATGGGCCATAGATGGGCTCTTGGGTGCCGGCGACGTTGGCCAGCCTAGAGGACAGCAGCTTTCCATTAGCAATCGTCATTCGATTTTTGGCAAAACCTTGGAGGGGTGGACAAGGGAGAATGGCGGGGCTTGTGCCTTGGGGGCCCGACGGATGGATTCTTACTGCTGCTTTGCCCAGTTGAACATGTTGGCGGGAGTATCGGATGGTGACGAGGCTGGAGGATTAGAAGCGGCGGTGATGAAGGTTTGAAAGAAGAAGAGACCAAGAGATTCCAAAAGGCCAGAAGATGGAGAACTTAACTGCTCTCCCGAACGTTGCAAGGTTTAGCAGTGCGTAGTGCCACTAAATTAAGCTCCAGCGAGAACGCACGGAGTTCTGCTAGCGGTACTGGAGCGCTGCGGTCGGGCACTTACAGGGCGCACACCGCTGAAGACTGGAGGGGCCGCTGTGCTAAAGCCGCGTCCATGAGGCTCCAATGACGCCGAGGAAGGCCTGTGGCTTGGGCGCTAAAGCAAAAATTGCCGGGCTGGTGGGTCGATGGCAAAGGGGTCGTGGCTTGATGGACAGCTGTTGGTATGGATGGATTTTCTGGGAGGACGCAAGGGCGAATCGGAGGGGCATTCTAGGATCAGCACCGTGGTTACGAGATTCCAGAGCTTATGGGGACGATAGTACGAGTACGTCCAGGTGGTATGTGTATAGTGGGCATGATGCTAAGCTTACTGTACTGTACCTATGGATTCAATGGTCCATATCAAATGATATTTGATGGCCAGGGCAGATCGGAGCCTTAGTTCGGCCTAATAGCAGGTGGTGAACAATCATTGGCAGCATATCAGCATCATCGCGGAAGGAATCCCTATTGATCCAAGCAGTTCATTGGTAGATATGTTTGCCTCGGGTTCTATTTCCGTCGGCACTTCCAGCCCAGCGAACAGCTGGCTAAATTGCTGCCAAAACTTCCAAAGCTGAGCTAGCACCAACGTCAAAAGATCCAGGGTTAGGCTGTGCTGCGATTAGATGGGCTGATAGCTGCGATACGCGTTATCGACATCGTCCTTATCGACTAGCCGGCACAAGCTTTGCTCAATGCCATTATCAAGCTTTGTTATACACAAAAACCAATCTCGTCCATGTCATCTCTCGTCTCGGCCCATATGCCTCAGCAAAATGCAACAGCAACAGCAACAACAAATAACAACAGCAAACCCCTCACTCTCGCTTGCCGCCGTTGGAGGGGCACTGTCAAATATGGAGCTGATCAAGTGCCAATGACATGCATCCACGACTGTCATCTGCATGCAGCGACACTCATCAGACGTACCTACATTGAGTTTGGCGATGCTACAGGCTCGACGGCGCTCTGTCTATCAGTTGTGCCCCCCTCTCTTGACTCTTCTCCTCTTCTTCCCCCTCTCGCCGACATGCGCGCTCTATCGTGGCACGGCTAGATATCTGGTAAAGCAGAGGATCAATCCCGGACAGACGCGGTCGTCGTGGCCGTGGCCGTGGGGTGGGACAGATCAAGATTGGGATACGCCTTCAGGCTGGAGCAATCATACATAAGGCTGCTGTTGAATCTGTTTAAATTAACCCTGCGGTTCTTCATGCCCGCCGCGGCCAATCAGCGCCCGCCATTGCCGCAGCCAGGCATCACCAGAGCCCGAACTCACGCTGAGGCCAGCGCAGCTTGGTCACTGTACAGCGCGCAGACACCACGCAGGGCCTCTGCTTGGCGGGCTTTGCGCGCTGTATAAGTACGGGTACATGGGGCGAGGTAGCACCTTTGGTCCTAACGAGCCCCTCCCTCCCACGCGTGCCTTCCCAGGATTCTTACCACTCGTATCCGGACTTCCTCAGTTGTGTGTACCTACCACTTTACCTGTACTTTGTAAGGGGGAACAATAATTACATCGCGATACGCCTCCAGGGCCTTTTTTTCGCTCTTTCCTCTTTTCCCTTTCTTTTTTTCCCCACGCTTTTGTGCCGCGCCTAAGCCTCAATCTCCTGCACCTCCGCCACGCCCATCGCCTCTTCCTTACATCATCATAGCGCGAGACGAAATCTGCGATCCCGCGATCTTGTGGCTGGTGCTTGTTTTCTCCTGAAAAAAAGCAACCACCCTTGAGCAAGAAAGGCACAAAAACACCCCGGCCTCGATCACCACTTTCACGCTGGCGACCATTCGAATTCGCATATTGCCTTGCTGGCCCTTGTCTGCGCTCCTGCAAGCCCTCCCGAATCCCTAGCCATGATGGAAGAAGCACAAGTCCTGCCGCCACCACCGATCGAGCCCATCTCTCGACCAAGCTCGACGTCTACTTCTGCATCTGCCAATGTGCAGCAACTGCCTGGCATTGCCTCCCTTGCAGCAAGCAACGCGACAGCTGAAGCTCCACAACAAAGGTACTGCGCCTGCATTCGAGTTTGAAACCGTACAATGCCTTCTCTTGTTGTGCCTGGCGCAAGATGGGTCGTGGCGAGATTGGCATCTCGAGCTCTTGGATTGTAGTGTTCTTTTGGCACTGACTCTTCGCGTCTACTAGGCCACCTCCAATTCCTCAGAACCAGATGTATCATGGCGTTTCTCCCGCTGCTACTAGCGGTGGCACAAACGGCAACATGGTAAGTCTGTGTTTTCCTTCATTTATATCTTCGTCTTCCCTTGTTTTTTTCCCTTGTTCGAAATGCCGCCGCCCTGTTGCGCCTCCAACACCAAAACTGCCGATCCGACAGCGGGCCAATCGGAGCCGGCATATTCCAACTTTTACATCTTATCTCATATCATTATCGCAATCACGTGTGTTATCGCAAGAATCTTCACCCCTAGGCCCAAACAGGCAATTCCCACCCACCCACGTCGGTGCGTGCCCGGTTTATCTTGGCCTTATCGGTCGACCGGGGCCCAAAGTTTTTTTCTCTGTTCCGTCATCCTTATCGATGATGATAATATCTATCGGCCTTTCTCCCTAATCGATTCCCTAATCGCATCCCCCATCACCCACTGCTAGCCGACAAAATGATGGCAACTAATGGATCAACGCAGCCCGTCTGCCAAAACTGCGGAACGTCGACAACGCCATTATGGCGACGCGACGAGTTTGGATCTGTCCTGTGCAATGCCTGCGGACTTTTCCTGAAGCTGCATGGACGACCCCGGCCGATATCTCTCAAGACGGACGTTATCAAGAGCCGAAATCGCGTAAAGACGATGCGCCCTGATCTTGCTCCGAAGCGAAAGGTTGGTGACACGACAAACCACGCTGCGCATGGCCCCTTTTGCTAACCACGATGCCTGAAATATAGCAGCAACACGGATTCCCCCTCGCGACTGATCCCAACAGCGCCGAGAGCACTGCAGCGCAGGCTATTCGCCGAGCGCAAAAGGCCAATGGCGAGGGACCGGACTCGCCAATCTCCCGAACCGGAACTCCCTCAATGTATAACCATTCACTGCCCGCTTTCATGGTTGATGATCCGTCCCAGGGAGGCGTTGCCGGCTTCAATGGCGGAGAGGGGCGCGCTGGCTCACCCATGAATGGAGATCGCGGACTTGAATCTCCTCAGACGCAAGAGCAACTCATTGCAAACAATTCCAGCTTGAAGACAAGAGTCAGAGAGCTTGAATTCATAAACGAATTGTTCCGCGGTCGCCTGAGCCAGCTTGAGCAGCAAGAGGCGGCAGCCTCCGCAGCGCTCAGGGGCCAAGAAGTCGCCGGTGTTGAGCACACTCAACTGCGAGCCCAGTTGGATGCCAGCAAGGAGATGGAAAACCAACTCCGCATTCAGCTAGAAGATAGCCATCGGAGAGAGAACAATCTCAAACGACGCCTCGATGAACTGGAGCTTGAGCTGAGAGCCACCAAAGAGGCTCTGAATGAAGCGGACTCGCGACCCTATAAAAAGGCCCGCATCATTGACTCTGAAGAGGCTGTCAAGGCAGAAGCGGCTGATGCTCTGGCCGCGGTCGCCGTCGCCGTCGCCCCTGAGTTGATGGTTGATGCCCACATGGCGGAGGTAGCTGCTGAAGAGCCTGTTACCGAAGCCATTGAAGCACCAGCTGGTGCTCCTGTTGATAGCGCTATTGAGCCATCATCAGAAGGCACTATTGAACAGCCTACAGAACTGGCTGCGGAGGAGGCTACCGGAGAAGCAGTCGAGACAGCTGCGGAGCCGCTCACAGAAGCAACCGAAGAGCCATCTGTAGAGCCATCTGCAGACACAGCTGCGGAAGTGGCTATCGAGACTGCTGCCGAGCCTTCCGCTGAAGCAGAAGTAGAGCAAGCTCCAGAGACATCTGAGCCTGCTATAACGGAAGCTAATGATGCTGCTCCCGAGTTGGAGGGTGCTGCCGCCCCCGCAGAAGTCGTTGCGTGATTGCACTTTCGATAACCACCACCGCATACTCGCCAACGCAATAATCTTTCTCCCCTTTGCCCTAGGACGCGGCAATGACGGATGCGCTGTGAATGTTGACAAAACCTGCTCAATCTAATACCCTTTGTACGAAACTTCAATTTGATGCCAACTGCGACGCACGCATCGACCGCATCAAGCCTACCCATTCTTTTCGAGGAACCGAAACGACGAAAACAAAAGTCTTGGCGTTTTACGGTAATCTTTTTTGTTATTCCCTATTTTCATTGTGCTTTTATACTCCCTTTCCGCACTACTTTTAATTAGATGACCCGGGATGGCTTTAATGTGGACGAAAATGGTTGGTGAGTGTTGGAGATGGTTGAGCAATCGATACCCTCGTTTTGACTTCAACGCGGCTGCACTGGAATGCAGCCCGCAGGATGAAGTCGCAAGATAGTCAGAGGAAGAGGAGCAAGAAGCCTCAGGGCGTCTAGAAAAGGAAAAAAAGAGGCGGGGCCAGTGTCACACACAAACAAAAAGTTGACTTTGCTGTTCCCAACGAAAATATATTTAGAGCCATTTTTGCGCTTCGCTGCCCACTATGCCGTATCTTGTCTGCTCGTGTTTGCTTATGTGGTGTTTGTCTGTGCTCCGGATCGATCGTAAAAGAGCTGCTCCACATGCTGCACTACCATCTAGCTTCATCTAAGTTGATGATTGCCCACGATTTAGCACCAGCTAATTTAGAGAGCTCGGTGCGCTAAGATATCCGGCCTGATATCAGATATGAAATGTCAAGGCTTCCAAAGCTCTCAACATGGGTGAGAAAGGATGAAGTGCAGTGAATTGGGTTCATTAGTCACGTGCCCCACCTCGGGACTTAACCATGGCAACTCAACCAACAACAACAGCAACCCCCAAGTTTCAACAGGCGCGCGCAGAAACAAGCTTGTTTTTTCTTTCTGGAAAACGTATCTTGCGACTGTTTTTAAAGATTTTTTTGTGTTTGCGTTTGAAGTGTTTTCATCCACGTTTTGTGTAACAAGGCATTCCTCCATCCTGACTACGATGCCTCCGACTGTTCCAAACCGCGGAGGACCTAGCTCGAGCCAGGGCGGCAAAAGGTCTCAGTTAGGAGGGAAGACTATTGGCATCGGCGTCAAGCGCCATAGGTAAATCACATCCTCCTTTCCTAGTTGAGGATATTCTTGTGGAAACGTGGAATCAGTTGAGTCTAACGCGGCTATGCCTTGGTAACAGAAAAATATTAAGGGACTCGATTCATGGCATTAGTACGTTCTTTCTATCTCACATTTCTCCCTCTCTCATCCTTCCTTCTCTCTTGCGTTTTGAAAGATGAATCAGATTGCTAACCTGGGACTATAGCCAAGCCTGCTATCCGGTAAGTGACGCCGTGCTATACGCCAGGGGTATTCCATGGGAAAGACATGGATGGGAGTGTGAACCCAAAGGGAGTAGACGAAGGCACTTTTGCTAACAACTGCTTTTGGGTTGTATTTTACAGGCGATTGGCTCGACGTGGGGGTGTCAAACGTATCTCTGCCACGGTCTACGACGAGACCAGATTGGCTATGAAAGCTTTTCTTGAAAGTGTGAGAACGACCAAATTCGATGATCATGCTTCTCTCCTCCTTTTTTACNNNCGTGGGTTTTCTTTCTGTTTTGTCCTGCACGACGCCGTGGCGTATGTCGAATACCGACGAGCCAAAACAGTCACCTTGGAAGACGTAAGGCCTTGATCCTCTCTATCCCTTGACAAACAGCTGCCTTAGGAAAAGAAGAAGCCAAACTGACCTATGTGACTTTTGCAGATTCTTCATTCCCTCAAACGCAGAGGAAGAACTTTGTATTATTTTAGCAAGGAAGATTTATGGAACGAGCCTAAATCACACCGTACGAGAGTGGCCAGAAGACTCCCTTATAGGGCGGATCGAATCGGCTCGCCATGATCCAAGATGACACGGCATTCAGTATCTCTGTTGTTTGTATTGTGATTTTCTTTGATTTGGTCATGCGGTTGGCAAGCTGGGGCATTTAGCAAGTTTGGAGGCAATGTGCTTTGATTGTTTATTTGAGACAGTGATGATACTGTTAGTCTTGACTTTGTTCATATGTGTGAGATATTGATGAGAAATAAGAAGGCATTTCATGGAGGCACTTCATTTTTGCGCTATTATAAATCCTTGGTATGGACGAGCATTAATATATGTATATGAAAGCAAACAATAGCCACGCATCGCAAAAGACAGAATGAAAAATCATATGGGGTATCTCAAATGAAGGAATTCTCGCAGCAAATCCAAAAATCCTGGGCCACTTCCGGGCACCTAACGATCAAGCTCCTCCAGGGAACGCTGGTATCCATTACCACTTCTTTCTCTTGCTCGACTCCCACTCCTCCAATGCCTTCTCCAACGCCTTGGCCGCACGTATCTCACCTCTGCGAAACGCTCCGTTGAACATGGCCGGTAGTAGCATGGTGCTGTTAGCATGCTCCTGCGCGAAGCCTACCTCGGCATCCTTTCCGCAGCGGTCCTTGACAATGCGGATGGCGCCATCGAGGAGGTCTCGGCCGATGCCCTTACCACGATACCGGAGGCGTGTGGTCCATGCCCGGATGACTCCCTTGCCTCCCCGGAAGCTGACGCTCCTGCTCCTGTTTCGGCGCTTGCTGCCCCCTGATGTAAGGGAGGAAAAGCGAGGTTCCAGCCTGAGGATCAGGACTCCAATCAAAGCGCCACCGTATCGCGCGCCAATGAGGAGATCGCCTTCGATGCTGCCGGACCCTTCGAGCCATGACCAACGTAGATTCTCAGCTAGTTTTACGTAGCCGTCTGTGAAGTAGCGTATCGCAGTGAGATAGGTCATGGTTACACCGCATGAGAGTAGGAGAGCCATGCTGGGGTCCTCGGTTGAGGGGACATAAGACCAGCGATAGATGCCGACCCATGCCATGAACAAGACGCTCATGCATAGGGGATGAAAGACCATGGAGTGAGCAGCCCGCTGTTTCATCTGGGCTATCGAGTCGGCAATGAGATTGAGGCCAGCGACTTTGTCATCGTAGGTGAGCAGGGGCTCTAGGGACAGAGGAGGAACATCATCGAGAGGGTCGAGAGGAGCCGAGGCATCGGCGCCAGTATAAGAGTGAGAGTCTGAGAAGGACGTCGAGGAGCTGAGAGGCGAAGGAGATGGTGGGATGGGAAACTGGTGATGCGAATAAGGCTCGAGGTATGGCGTTGGCGCATGAGAAGAAACAGGCGACGACGGTGAGGTTGCGCTGAGAGCAAGATTTGCTCGTAGGAATGTGAAGAAGGCTGTCAAAGTTAGTATGAAGCTTGATGAGAAATATTTGGTGTTGATAGAGCTATAGCTAGGAGCTTGGAGCTACAATGGGTAGCTGACAAAGAGAGTGGGGGAGATGGATGGGGAAAATTTTGAGCAATTTGGGCTCATAGTAAAAGTGTAGGCGCACAGATTTTCTCATTTTCTGATATAGCGCAAAAGAAAAATGAAGATAGAAGAGGAAATAATGAAATGAAAATAAAGAGAGATGAAAAAGTCTTACCGGCACTGGTCCTCAAGCCTTGTACAACATTAATTCTGTCCACCACAGAGACTGGCCCATAGTTGGCGAGATCCAGCTCGCGCACACCCACGAGGCGTTGAGCTTCCTCCATGGTGTCATGCAGTGGTATCTTCCCACCTCCCTAATAGAGGATAACGCCCAGCCTCTTGGGTACTCAAGTGAGATAAACAACGGCGGAGGGACGGTGCCCTCGGGGAAAATAATTTAGAATATTAACCGCGGTAAAGGGTCCTACAGAAGCGCGGGAGCTTTCTGATTTAGCCGCAGCCTGGCGACCCAAAGAGTAAGGAGGAGAAAATAAGGCTTTATGCAAGCAGGAGAGTAAATATGATAAGAAACGATAAACGAAGAGGAAGACGAAGAGGAAGAAGATAAAGATAAAGATTTATGGAGATTATAGCTGGAGGGCTCCAGGCCTCAAGGATTCCGGAGAGGTGTGAGCGAGTAATTTCTCAATGTCTTGTGTAATAATGGGTATAAATCAGCAGCAGCAAACAGACGGCGCACAGGATGTGACGGGCGCCTATGCCGGGCAGCGCATGCAATATGTATGTTGACAAACAAAGTGATACAAGGGGATCGATAAGGTTAAAGGCAAAACTGTCCGTTTCAGAATGCCCAAACGGTGTAAGAGACGGCTGGTGAAGCGAGCAGAGGAGTCAAGAGTCAGTATGGGAAGAAACTTGAGGAAGAAGAGCACGAGCCGGAAGGGGGCCTGAGGGGATAGATAAAAGAACAGGCCGTTTTCTAATCTGCAAGATCTGCATCATTTACTCCGTACACTAGAAAAGGGACGGCTGTCAAGCCCATCGACCTACCTAGTACGAGTATAGCAGCACCTAGCAAGTGGGAAGCAAGTGGGAGGCAGAGTTATCGACGAACCAACACTCGGCATTTTCGCTCATGTAAGAGAGCAAAACCTTGCACATACTGTACAGTACGTAGCCAGGCCCAAAACCAAGCGAGGGCCAGGCGAGGCGAGGCGAGACAGACAAGGCCCCTGGCCCTCTTTGGCTCCATGTATGTGGCTGCTCCCCTGGCAATACCTGCTCACTAGCAGCCATCTACACAAAAGCATCGAGTACCGAGGACAAAAACCGCATAAAAAAAGCATCAAGACGAAGCGGCTTTTCCCGTTGAAATTTCCGCGTGTTGATAGTGCGTGTAATAGCGGGCGGTGGCTGACCATCGACCATCTTGGACCTCCCTAGAGGTTCTCTCACCTCCACTTGAGCGTTGTCAGTCAAGGCCAGCTGAAGAGCTGTAGCGTGTTGAGGTCTTTGGCTAACATTATTAGCTAGCTGGGACCTTGAAGAAACTGTGCACTTGACCAGGTTGCTAGCAATAAGTGACTGCCAGGCGTGTGTGAGGTGGTGGGGAAGAGGAGAAGCCAGCTTTCTAGGGAGAAAGTGGAGGTTTTGCTTTTCCATTTTTTTGTGGACGATCAAACAGCGGGCAAATGCAAAAATGCAGCAGCGGCGGCAGCACCTGCAGCATCAGCAACTGACGCCCAACATGGCCCTTTTGGTTCCTGCCATGGAACTTCTTTGTTGGTACGTACCAACCAACTACCGCGCTGTAGATACAAATTTCCAACTTCACTTCTTCACATCTCTTTTGCTTGCTTCCACTCTCACATGCCATGTCATGCCATTCCATCGCCTGTTCTTTTCTTCAGCATCCATCTCGTGCTCCCACAAACCGAACGGAACCCCATCAAGCTAAAACAGCCCTTGCTTGGACAAAGCTCAAACAAACCTGGGGTTTCAAAACCGACCGTCTCTCTCCACCTTGAACCCAAGCAGGGCTAGCGATTTCCCAAGCGCCACAACTCTCTCGACAACGGTCTGGGCCTCCCCGGTTGGCCAGTCTAAGCTGGAGGGCACGCGATAAGACGGACAAGGGAGCAAGTCGTCCAATAGACGAGACGAGGCGTCAACCAACAAGCCGACGCCACCGTTATAAGCTGCTGCCCTCGATTGGCTTTTGACGTTCCGCATGAGCAGCAGACGCACGCGGCCTTGGGGAAGGGCTGCCAAGCAAACACGGCTATCGGGGTCCAAATTGCGCAAATACGGCTACGGATTGAGCGATGGAGATAAAGCAAACCGCCGGATGGATTCGGCGTCCCGTCGCGCATGATACAGGCCGTTGCTCTGCTCTAGCATCAAACAAGCATGCTTGCTACTGTATACTTGACATGCATGCAGCTGTGAATGAGGAGCGGGCGTCGTTTCCTTCTCTCCCCGTTTGCATTATCGGCGTGCATCTGCTGTGACGAGCAAATCACCTTTCACGCTTTTATCCTGGAGCCAGCCATCCCGATGTGCAGCTCTGAAGGATCATATCGGCCTCAACCCCTCCTCTCTTGCTTCATGGATGCTACTATTACGACTTTGTTGCCTGGGCAAGCTGGGCTCTATCAGTCCACAAGATCACAAAAGATAACCAAACTGAGCGAATCAGCAACCGGTCCGCGCACTCACAAAGGATAATTCGATGTATCACATCCACCACATGCCCTGTCCCGGGAGCGTGGTTTGCGCGGGTAGTAATCAATCACTAATACTACTACTACGTCTCTATCACCGCTAGCACCCATACTGTGCAGCAGTAGTTCTTTGGCCTGACAGACAGCTGCCAGTGTGATACGATATGTGCCCAAAACGCGGCAACATCACCACCTCCGATCAGGGCCAGCCATCGCTCAATCTTTCGGTAACACGGCCACTTAAGCTATCAAGCTAGCATCGACCCTCTTCCCTTGGCGACATTTCTTTTGGAGGGGTTGTCGTCTCCCAACGGAAGAACAAGGGTTATCCGATCCACTGCTGACGTACAGAGCGTACGCGTCCGAACTCTCAGTGCCGACTATTTACGTATTTGAGCAGTTGAGACCGCTCCGTTTTCTTGCCAAGGCGGTTTTAACGGAATGTCGTGATGATGTTTGAGCAAGATTTCGAGACAAACCGGCCGTGAGAGCCGGTAGGGCGCACAGAAAATTATTAACAAGGCTTTAGGGTTCGTTGAGTACTCGTGTTACGAGTACTCGTATGCGTGTAGCGTGTCGGCGCTCATCAAACCCCCAGTGACAAGGGATTTACAGCTTGCTTTCAATGGCCGAGTGCCCTGTCGATACGTCAGAGATCTCCAGCATGCCGGTAGCATTAATTGCAGAGCCTAGTGGGGGTTTCGCTCACACATGCTCGTTACTGTTCAAGGTATCCATCCACTCAACTAGGTAGCATCCCCCTCTTCCCCGCTCCCCAGAGTTGGACATTTATCTTTCTGGTCTCGTATGGAGTACGGAGTGCATACTGTTGAAGTCATACATGCTTTATCTGATGACGGATCACGACTTCGGCTGTGGAGGAATATGATCCAACTCGCAAAACGGAATAATTGTTGCTTTGGTTGTCGAGTAGGTCGGACAGCTTGGCACTATCGTTAGACGACGACGCGAGGAGTCGTTAGCGTCCTGTCAGTGCACCTGTTAATAAGCTTTACTCATTTTGGGTCCTGCGAAAGGATGATCATCTTCGCCTGGAGACGCATTGCAGCAGAGACTCTGTGGGCTACACATCTGTATGAGTACGCCCGCGTTCTCGGTCCTTGCAACTGGCGTTTATGGGGAGGAAGAGGGAATAGAAACGCCAAGATTGACCTTGGGCAAGATCTATGACTGTTATACTGTTATCTTGACTTGATCATAGCCGTCTCATCTAGACAATCTTCTAGAGACTCATCCTGCTACTCCCTTTTTGACTAGGCGGACCATGAGTCAGTTTGGATTGTTTGCGAGATGCTTTGAGCGCCGCTATGGCGTCTAGCTGCCCGCGTTGATTCTCGGCTAAACAGACATCAAAAGCAAAATATCGCTAGGGGATTCCAATATTCAGCTAGGCGAAGATGCGAACACGACGATATGATATCCGAAAGATGAACAAGCCGAAAAGGAAGGCGAGATGTCGGGCTCCGCGAATAGTGTCTACTCGCATTCGCCAAAGTCCGGCACGCGACGGAATTATCAGCGTGTCTGTACAAGTCGTAATCGCCGACTCCCATGCCATGTATCGCTGCCCCCACGCACAGCGAAAAATAAAGCCCATTGCCTAAAGCCGAAGAGTCTAGGGACCGCTTCCGCGGAAGGATGAATGACAGCCTATTAGTTGCTTACTTTGCAATCAATGCCAAACAACAAGGACAAGGCGCATCTTAGCACATCAATTGCCGAGGAAGGGCGCGCCAGACCGGTAGCATGATGACCGATCTGGGTAATCGGGCCCTTTGGCTTGAAATAGTATGTATCTACGGAGAACGAGTACACGATTCACAAGAATTCGACGTTGTACAAGAACAGCGGGGAGCATTTCGGACAGAACAACATATTTTCTTTTCTTTTTCTTGATCTAAATCGGATCGCGTTGCTTGGTGCCAGCCCTATTGAATTCGCTCCTCAGCCGCGCCAGCCATGAAGATAACGGCGGTATGTAAGCATCTTAGCCGGACAGGGCAGTCAAACGATTTTAAGGTTGCTGACGACTCCTCTCTTACCCCAGATTTGGGTCTATCCTATCAAGGCCCTCCGCGGCATCCCGCTCCACAATGCTCATCTTGGCCCCCAGGGGGTCAAGTATGACAGACGCTTCATGCTCTTCAAAGTCGGTGACGGCGGGCAGCTGGCCAAGATCCAGCTTGACCGGTATCCCGAGTGCAGCCGCTTCACCCAGGAGATTGTAGGCGATGAGATTCATGTACGATATCAGCCCCCGAGAGATCCGCTGGTGCCGCCGTGTCCGGAACAGAGCGCCGTCCTCCGCGTTCCCCTGGACCCTGACGTCTCGGGTCTCGACCGGCAAGTCATCAACCTTCACCAGGCCATGGTTGACGCTTATCGAATGGGGGCATATTTCGATGAGTGGTTCACAGCCTGCTTCGGCTTCCAGACTATCCTTTGCTACATTGGTGACGAGCGTCGCCCTGTTTTTGGCACCTTCTCACCCAGATCTCAGCCCGCTGTTTCTGCTGCGCCTCCCGCCAAACAGGGCTGGCTTCCTTATCTATCTAGTTTCGTATGGGGAGATCAGTGCCAACAGCAGCAACCCGAGGCAGACTGGTTGGCCTTTTCCGATATGGCTGCCTACCTGGTCGTGACCGAAAAGTCACTCGGCAACGTCAACGCCCGTCTCTCCAGCGGTCCCGTGGATATCGTCAAGTTCCGCCCCAATATCGTCGTTGACGGCGAGGGCGAGGGCGAGTTCGAAGAGGATTTTTGGGCTGAGCTGTCCATCAGCGGCCGCCCTACCCTGGCTATGACGAAGCTGTGTAACCGGTGTACTTCCCTCAACGTCGATTACGAGACGGGGCGGTTCGGCGAGGGCGAGAAGGGCATGCTCTTGAAGAAGCTCATGTCGGATCGACGGGTCGATGCAGGGTCCAAGTGGACGCCCGTCTTTGGCAAGTATGCGTTCTTGGTTGATGGCTTGGACGGAGTTGACGTATCAGTTGGAGATGAGGTGGCCGTGACGAAGAGGACGAGTGAGAGGCCAGTGTGGGATTGGCCGTACAAGGATAAGACGATTGCTCGCTACTACCGATATGCGTAGATCAGTTCTCGGAGGTTGCCTTTTCTTTCTCAAACACGAGTAGCACTACCGGCACTACTCTCTGACTACTCATCCAAAACCTGCTTTTGTCCAATCTTGCCTCGGATTGAAGTAAGCAAACTATTGCATCCGTCTACCCATATGACCTGCCCGTCACAAGGCTATTGCTGTTACATCACCCGCTCAACACGGGGAGATCCCACATGGCACAGAATAGATCGCCTCGCACGGCAAATCTTTGTATCACAGCCTTTTTTGGCCTCCTTTTCGGTCTTCCCGCGGGAGGAGTACCAACGTTGTGTTCCACAGTAGACGCAAATCTATAGAAACAGGAAATCAAGGATCGAGTAAATCTCGGAGCTTTTTCTCCTCTTTAGTATTCCGTCTCTCCCGATTAAACTAAATTTCGAGTCAAGTTTATTTACTCTATTTCTTTTCACTGAGAGTGAACATCTCGATTTCTTTTTCTCCTCTCTATCAAAGGAAAGGCATCTCTCCCCTCGTCTTGCTTGTCTTCCTCAAATTAGTAGATTGTTAGTAACCAACTGAGATTAAGTGTAGCAATGGAACACGTACATGGTTGTTTCTATCCCTTGCTGGTGGCAACGTAGAATAGCACGGAATAATCTTCACGGGATCATCTTCACAGAACGAAAGACTAGCTGGTAAACCCTTGTCAAAGACAAAGCCAAATCAGCGTGTTGTACCAATTTCTAGGGGGCCGTGAAACGGACTCGCATCCAGACTTGCGAGGCCCTACTGCTGTTTAACTGATGATCTGTACGAGTATGTAATTGTTCACCAATACCAAAGAATTACACAAGATCGTATGACAAGTGGTGTGTTAAATGTAATCATTGTGTCCCATGTCTATTTACTATCTATGAAGTCATGCTCACGTCTCCAGATTGGAGTTTCCTTGCCTTACGACAAACCAGTCTATCCGTGGGGTTACTCGTACGTCGAGATAGCCCCGTTCCATCCATCTAAATCTCAAATTGCGCCGGTCGACGGTCATGAGAGAACGGCACTGACCCAAGTGACAAAAAGCTAACCCCAAAACCCAGGTCCTTCAACCAAAAAGCAAAGACCAACCATTGTCCCAAAATATCAAGACTCCAACATACCAGTACCAGAGGGGGAAAAGAAAGCAAAAGGGAAATAACACGTCCGGTGACCAAGACAAAGCAGGGCAAGCAGCTATTGCAGCGCAGAGCGCAGCACTTGTCAGACAAAACCCTGATCATGAACGGAAGGCCAAAGCTCCGCCCAGCACCTTGTCCAAGCCCTTGTCCATTCCAAACGGAATAGGGTAAACGGGAAATACGAGGGCGAAGTAAGTCACCGGTGAGCATGATGAGGACGAAGGCTGCCAGGTTGCAGTCACCACACACCTCCCCGCTTCCGATTCTAGAGTCGCCGAATCCCGTCTTGATGCCCTGGAGAGCCATCTCATAGGTCCAAGTTGTGTCCACTAGCAGAGTAACATCCGGAGCAGGGGTGCCTTGTACCAGCTTATGGGGCGCGTCGCCAAAAAGGGAGCTGCCCACGTGGGACTTGCAGTTCCAACAACATGGAAGTTTGTAAACGATGAACATGACCGGGGGCAAACACCGCCGCTTCTGCAGGTAATACTGCAGGCAAAACCAATTCTGGCATTGTGGCCGTATAGCTACTTGCAGTTGTAAATCGGTTTGCGGAAAGGGCAAGGATGGGGATGTTGCTGAGTAAGATGTGCAGTTATAAAGCAAAACAAAAGAAAAAAAGGTTGTCAATGATGGTCATGATTCGTCGAGGCCGTATCAGTTAAAGTGTTGTTAGGGAGCGAGTAGCTCGCCAAGAGTGAATTGGTCGTCGTAATAAGGGTAGTGGGCCGCATTCAAGATGGAATGAACATCATGAATAGCGGCGGCGGCATCACCAACCAGGATTGACCAAGGAGAAAGAGAATCTCCCCAGATGGCCTGCCATGAGAAAATGGTCAATCCGGTAGTTTTTGTCGATACCAGCCTTTGCTGATTCACTAGCTTAGGCTGCCTGTGTGCATGGGCGGCAAAGATGAAGCTTGCAGTATGTGCATTCGTAGATGGCCCAGTGAGGTCCCGACCGGCAATGCTGGCAAACCCATTGAACAAGAGTATTGTCAGACTTGATCATGACAAAGGAGTGAGCGCAAGAGACTGCCATTGTCATTGGGTTTGCGGTTGATGGTCGGCTTAGCAGAGCCTTGTGATTGAGTCAGGAGGAGTTGGTTGGCTATCAGAGATGAAGTCTCTGAAAGAGATAGATTCTTTGACTGATTCTATCAAAGAACAATAAGAATTCGGACAGTGTGAAGCCAAGTAGCCTTGACTCAAGACGGCTGATGCAAATAGATGATGTAGTAGATAGAGCCTTGGTATGGATGTCAGACTGTGGCGGCTTACAAGAGATGAAGGTGTCTCTTTAAGTTTTCAACGGTGGAGAGTTTCTTAAAAGATAAAAGCTTGTTAGAGATAAAGAAGAGGCTTTGAGTGAACAATGCGTGAACAATGTGTGAACAATCAAGGTGGAATATAGAGGTGAATGGTTGAGTGTTGATGGATGTGAACGATAGACCGGAGGGCTGCGAATAGCAGCCTTATATGTATAGTATCGGCGTACTGAGCTCGGCAACCAGTTCTACCCGCGTTTGTCAAAAAAGCTCCTAGCAGTAGCCTCTCTTTCAAACACTACCACTGGGCTTTCAGGGATATTACATACGCTGGGAGGCACGGGACGTGACAGCAGGGGGAGGGTTCGATAAGCTGGGCGTGGCCTGTCAAAATCTGGAGCAGTATGACGATGTAAAGCTAAACATCCGTGCCCGGGCGATTGCGACCAAGTGACGAAACAGCCTGGCCGGGGTATATCAACAAAAATAGAACAAACCAACAAGGCGTTTGTTTGATCCTCGCCGGGAAGAAAACGGGGATGCGGGAGCGGGTGCCGACAGAGATGTAACACCGGAGCCAGTTCCGGCGGTAGACAAGTGCCGAAGTGTTTCTGGAAGGCGACGAAGCGGGAGTGTGTTTGACGACAATGAACGGAATCAATCAATGGCAGGCAAAGTGAACTGGCGGGCTGCTTGCCACACGAGCCTATGCAGAAGGATATTAATTGTCAATCACGCCTTTTCCTGTTGGTAATTGACAACAAAAAGTGCAAAACCCGTGCAAGGATGGTCGAGGGGGAGGGGTAGAGGGAGGAGGGGGAGGAAGCAGAGGAGGAGGCAGAGGGGTTGAGGACAAGGACGAGGATGAGATGATGTGATGATGGAGCAGAAAAGAGAAGGGAATGGAAACGCTGAGGAGGAGAAGGAGAAAGGAAAGGAAGGGGGGCGTGTGGTTGAAAACGTCAAGCAAGGGATGAATTGGCTGCATGTGAATAGAGACAGCAGGGCCAAGGCAAGGATGCATCAATGCATATGTACACGCAACTTAATATAAAAGGTACTTACTTACATGCAGCCCACAAAGCAAGGCAATGCAAGGCAAGGTACCTTCTCTGCGCACTCTGCATCCCTCGAGGTACCCAGCAGGTGCTCTGCAGCCCAACTGTCCATCTGGGGCTTGAGGCAGCAAAGATCAATGCCTGATAGAGCGCATCTAGACTTTGAGGTTAGCTATACTGGATCAAATCGCTTCACTGGATTTCAAATGGCTCGAATCTTTTCTCTCTTCTCCTCTGATCTGTTCTTCTCTCTTCTCTCATGCAAGCAAGAAAGAGTACATTGCAAGGTGCCTCCCTCTGTGGAGATGCAAGCACGGCGACCCGGCGGGATGGAAGGATAATCAGATCATCGCGCATAGCCCTCCTGGCCCTGGCCCTGGCCCCCTCCAGCCCTGGCCCTGGAACCGTCGACGGCCAAAGCAGATGATGCGCTCAAACACGCGCGGACGGACGCAACTCTCCGTTTGAACCGGAAAGATCGCTGTTACCTGTCTGCTGGTCACGCTGCGGGCGATTCGACCGGGGCTAGCAGCCAACAGAGCCTCAGCACAGGGGTACAAACATTCCAAAACGGTCAAGGCCAGACCCCCGGTTTGTCAACGACTAGCTCGGGGTGGGAAAAGGCCATCGTCATCATCACTGCTCAACTCCGTGTTGTATGTATAGAAGAGAAAACGTACACCCCTCCGAGCTGACCGACCCGCAAGCGCCGCTCAAGTGTCTCCCAAAGGAAGGGTCTGACTTGCCCGGAGACACGGGAGCGGGCTTTCACCCCTGGACCTGTCTAGCACTAGGACGAGCGTGAAAGACACCACGGGTCACCTAAATAAGAGCTACTACAAGTAGCAGTAAGCTAAACTGCGCCCACTTGCGACTCTGGGAGCGGCCAGGCCTAATTCTCGGCAAGAACTCACATTGGTGCTTTTTGCTGCCATTTGTAATGCAGGTGGTGGTGAGTGTAACTGGCAGCTTGCTTGGGCTGAAGTTGTATGCCGGCCACGTCGTCCCGAGACAGGCTGATTCATGCAGCAACTGGCTGCGAAGATGTGCGTTTGGGCCTCATACATGGCAGACCACGTCAACGTACTCGTACGGGTGCGGGTGCTGCATGTACATGCAAACACATGACGCACCTTGGGTATCTGGCAAGGAAGCTTCTCTCCCGGGGCATTGCGGAATCAACCCTGGCAGTCATACACGACACCTGCGCACCTGCAAGTACTCGGGCTCGTATGCTTCAACAAGAACGGCACAGACATACGACTAATCTCCAAAACTCGTACGCCGCATGTAGCCCTACCGGCTAACGGAATGGGGCCGCTCGAGGGAAAAGTTCCCAGTCCCAGCCAGGCCCGTATTGACGACACTTGTCCTAGATGGGATCAAGATGCGCCGAAAGCGAAAGTGAGAGGGTGAGACGAGCGGGTGAAAGCCTACATGTATGGACTTGTATGACCACTTGCTTGTTCCGGGTGAGCAGTTTACCGCACGTCTGCCGTCCATGATGTGCGTCGTGGTTTGGTTCTCTCGTCTCTTCCCTCAGCCGGCCCCGGCGTGGACCTTGACAGCGCCTCATGTCGGATGCTGTTTATTTAGGGCTCTTCGGGTGGGGACCTTGCAGGCAGGGCTTTGCGTGTGTCGGCGCCGTTTGGAGTCTGGCACTGAGCCGAAGCTGGAAGCAGATGGAGACGGGCGGCCAATCCCTGGAACGAGACCGAAAACACGGAGGAGGATGAAGCAGGCCAAGATGTTGACTGAATCAGTCTTGCTGAATCATTTTGCCGCGCCATGAGAGCGGTGTGTTTTGTTTTTTGCCAGAAGCGTTGCAAGGCAGGTGCTCTCGGCGAAAGGAGACGAGGTAAGTAAGGCAGCAAGACTGACTAGCACCAATAACTCCATATAACTCCATATAGCCAGGATACGAGTACGCTGAGGCTGAGAATCTGCCGCTGCTCTTTGCATATGGAAACAAGGCTTCTCATACATTAGCTGCGCTCATGCATGTACGGGCATGCACTCCGTATCTTGCCTCGTTACAGGTACAGACGTGTACTTTTCCAGCCCGTATGGGGGTAGCGGTTGGGTACTAACTAAGGCACCCTTTTCCCGAGGTAGCATCTCGCAAGCTCTGCCTGCTTCGAAGTATGCAAAAGCAGGCTTGATGAAATTGGCCCTAGCGAGGAGGGAGATGCCGACCCACAGGATTCAATTGCGAAGCGAGGGAGGACGTGAAGCTGATGTGATTGATTTCTTTTCTCACTGCCCTGGCTGCTAATCTAGTACTACGAGTACTAACATCTCTCAATCTGGTGGCTTGAGTTGGCCCAGGTACATCGCCTAGGCTCTTATAGCGGGATGGCTTAACAGAGTAATTCAGTGCACCAATTGACCAATGAGAGGCGCTCCCCCAAGACCAAAGTACATCTGCACTTGCATTTCATTAGGGCATCTCAACCAACCTTGGGCAAATGTACCGAGTCTGGAGCTAGCCGTAGGACGATCTCGCGCTGCTGCACACGAGTGCTGTAGCCTGCAGTAGAGCTTGCAGCAGCATGCAGCTTCTTTTCACCGGTATGCAGCCCAATAGCCAATGCGAAGCTCAGAGCTGTTGTTTTCTCACTCAGCTGCTGTAGGCACCGCCCGCATCTTCTGCTCCCTGCCTGGGGCTTTCACACCGGCGCCAACAAGCGAGCCAGCTAATGCAAACGAGGCCGTTTTGGGTCCAATGCGCAGCATCTCTCACATGGGAACACCCAATGATGATTTAAAGTAATTCTCTTGTTTCCTACATGTAATTTATCATTCTTTCCATGCTTTCTTGCATGCCGCATTGATTTGCCTTGGCATGGAATTCAGAGTCTCGACCGCAGCAACATTGTCATTGAGCTTAGCCAGACGAATGGGAGAAAAGACGCCCTCATCTCTTCTGTGCTGGCTTTCGCATTTCGAGGCGTTTGTCTTGGACGAATAATACTTGGTGGTCTCGTCTCAGGGCAGCGTCTCAGGCTGCTGCTGGTTTTCTTCCTCTTATCCTCTCCAATGGATACTCAAGGCGTTCTAGCTTTTAACCCACCCCATGGCCTGCAATGAGTTGCCTGATTGCTCCCTTACCATCCACACCACCTACAGAGCCTGTTCAGTACGAGACGTGTGTATGTTTGCATGTGGGATGAATCGTTTGATGGCCAGGGTACGTGTAATGCTCGAGGGAAGACACAAAAGGAAAAAGAAGGAGACAAGGACGCGGCAGTCCGGAACCTCGCATCAATTCCCGCGGACGCGGACAGACATCGGGGAAATGCTGCAAGATGTCCCGGACCAGGTGTCTAGTGCTCTTGTAATACTTGGTAGTGTGATTCAAACCGTGGACCTGGACGTGTTGCAATTTGAAGTGTTGCCCGAGAGCATTGCCCGACGGGGCTTATGTAAGGGGAGCTTACCAAGAAATTCAGGCGTGTAAGGTATTGCGTGAGATGGATTACCTTGACGCCTGGCAAATATTCCATGCTTCATGTTAGGTTGGGACTCAAATTAACCTCATCCAACAAGGGACACGGAAATCTGTGGCTTAGCGAGCCTTGTACGTACCGTGTTACTGTCAGGTACTGTAGGCTGATGGACTGCGTGGCACGCTGCGTTAATACTTGCAAAAGTACCTGCCACTACTTCGTATCTGTAAAACTTGTTCGTATCGCACATGTACTACAGGGCATGAAGCTCTCGGCAAGCACAAACAAGATGACAGGGGGCCTATTTCCTTTTTTGGTACACGAAATGTCAGCGAATATAATGCCCCGCTATTCCACGACTGCTTCCTTTGTTGGTTCTGTGAAACTGCTGTTTTGGTTCGCCGCCCAAGTTCCGTTAGGAAAAAGGAAAGGGCACGGGAGAAAAGGAGGAGGAAGGAGACAACAAGAGTAGCCCGCAAAAGGAAGTAAATCTGATAGGCTCTAATAAAATGACATGTGATAAATAAAGGAAAAGAAAAAAGAAAGAAAAAAATAAACAAGTAAACTCAGAGAAAAGAAAGAACGACTGCTTGTATTTTAGGCCTATCATCATTCTCTCATACCTTGGGTACACACACTGACTGCATTACCCATGTTCTCTCCTCTTCTTTGTTGTCACCACCACCTTGTCTCTTCTCTCCCTCCCCATCAGCTTGGCCACATTTTGATACGTTCACCCTTTCTCCCTTCAACCGCCATCTCGTCCAATATCATCTTCGCAGCCGCAGCAGAACGACCAATCATCGCTGTATGCCCTCTTTTGAAACCCCGCATGGCATGGGCCGACAACAAACGCTCCGCAACCCCTGCCAAGTTGCTTTACCCAGTTGTCATCCATGGTACAAGAGGTGCTGGGTATGATTGATTGATGTGCAGCGCTGCAAGACGAATACTCGCACATGCATATGCCTGCGCCTGCGTCAGTGCCAGCAACGGCATTGAGGCAAAACCACCTTTGCCCGGGCGTGGCTGCGCAACACAGCACGGGGAACCGGCCTGCCCTGGTTCGCGCCCCATGCCATGTTACAGTGAACTCATCTCGCTGTGCAACAGGATCGTGCTGATTGATACATGTCGTCGTACATGTGGCACTCACTCGCTGCCAAACCCAGCCGATCTACGATTCGCCGTGCGCCACCGCCTGCCTGCCGCCGGTAGCCTAACGGCTAGCGAATCCTGGCGCCGTTTCTGCTCCTGTCACATCTTACCACGTACTCCGGCCTCGATGCTTTGTTTTATATGCGATTTGCTCTTGTTCCACGCACAAGGCCCGCCATCAATGGCCATGATATCAATGCTGAGATGATGCCGTGGCTGCTCAGCTCCCGGGATTGACCAAGTGCGTATCAACTTGGTACAAGCAAGCACGTAATATCGTCGCACTAGCAGCACCTGGGATGACATTGGCTCTGCTCCCACCCCCGCCTGCATCCTACTACTCCATGGACGCAATCTAGCCCGCTCCCTCCATACGACTCTGCTTCTCAAAGCATTCAAACTTGGCTTGCTGTCCTTGCATGCAGGACGCCTGAGCTATTGCCGCGGCCGATATATGACTGCTCTACCCATCCGTTCTTCTTATGGGGCCCTGGTTAACCCTTACATGAATTGTACGGCAGGCTTGTCTCGTAGGTGCCACATCCGAGCAGTCCATTGTAACCACGCAGTCCAGCTAATCTATGCTCTTAGCAGCATGGCATGCTGAGAAAACGACATGTCGTCCTCCTCCACGAATGATTCCCAAACATGACTTATCTGTCCAAGGTTGCAGGAGGGTAAGCCACCTGCAAACGTAACCATGTGCTCACACCATTGCCATCGCCGACCTCGTATGGGCGGCATGACCGGAAGCCATTCCCGGCAGCACCAAGAGCGTTGCATCACCGAGACGCATGCTATTTGTACTCGCACAGATCAACTAAAGCAAGCTGTTGCTGTATGGTTAGCAACTGCAATTGACCACCAACCAAAAGTCACAGGGCTATGCCGATCAACAATGCATTCATATCTTGAGCCGCCAGCCTATCATCCCCAGCCCTGGGCATACGAGTACACTTATCAGAAGAATGGATTTCGCATATGTGTGCTGCGCCATAAATCATTGAAACACGTAGCTAAGTGTTCCAGATCCAGCAATCCCAGCCGAGAGGGAGGAGAATGAAATCGGCAGAGAGCGACGGCACTGCAATCATAGTCGCATGGGCCTCCTTGCTGCTGCGCTCCTACCACCTCTCTTCCGACACCCGGCTTTCTACTGATACGGACTACACACTCTGCTGCCTCAACTTCTTCTTGCTTGAGTCTCAACCTACAATCACGGCTACCCGCTGAATCCGTATGATAGAAGCCCGCAATAGTTCCAAGCTCGGCCCTCACGGGGGAGTTTGCTCAGCAGCCGTCGCATGTTTTCCTCAGTCTTGCCTTGTTGTCTTTAGCAGATGCAGATCTTCGTGCACATTGACGACACCAGCCTTGAGAGTCATGATGAGTCGACCAAGGTGGTTGACCACAGTCCGACGATCTAGCCATTAAAGCACCGGCACTCGATTCCGGTTGGTTCGCATCACATCGCACCTAAAACTTGCATGGACGGGCTTTCTACATATCAACCCAGTCCGGCTATCGGCTGACAGGGCCAGGGTCTGGCCGCCGTTTTACTTGTACTACATACTTTATTCCCGGACGCATGAGGCCTCTGAATGCTGGCTGGAATGATGAAACAGCTCCCCCGGCCGTGGTTATTGTCCATCTCTTTACCCTTACCCGCACTATTAGTCTATCATGTGACTGCTACGGTAGGAGATGAGCCATCTGTTCCCAGCGCTCCGTGTTCCCTGTTCAGCGTGTTGATCGAGTCATTTGAAGATGATGCAGCTCCGGTGTTCTCGGCGTTACCTACTCCCTACATATGAGAGGACGCACATCTGGCACCCGAACAATGGCAGACACGCCGCTGACAAGCCCCACTGTGTTGGCTCGAAAAGGTGAAAGGACGGCGCGGCCATGCCCGGAACATGGCCTTCATCCGACGCCGGCGCATAAACAAGTTTGAAGAGAATCTTTCCAAACCAATGGCGCTCTCAGATGGGACGACTTGTGGCCTGTACAAATCTTGATTGCGGGTGTAGTGGCATAGACGGCGCCCGTGAACATCGACTTTTACTGCGGCATCTGCGCCATGTTGGTGTTATTACGGACTGACGGCTCTTACATCAAGCCCCGTTGCCGGCGAGCATGGCCCCTTGCAACATCTGGCGCTGGCGTTTTAATAGTCTCGCTTGACGTCTACGGTTGTACTCCAATTTCGACATTTCAACATGCTGTATTCCGTATTCATTCCCGCTTTGTAAGCGATCTACCTCGGCGTTACTGCCGATTTCAATGATGTTTCGCTGTGCAGCACACGCCTCCTGGTACACGAGACAAGATATTTCGATTGCGGTCAGCTAGAGCATTGGAATTTGAAGGCATAGCCCAGAGTTCCGAAACGTTCATACGTGCGTTATGGGCCATTGTAAAAACAAGCTGTCCTCTGGTCTCATAGCCGGTCTCTATCGCAAGACTACCAGTGAACGGTCTTGGGCGACACGGTAGACAGGTATATTCTAGAAACCGACTTCTGGGGTACTCTTAGACACGATCGGGGATCCCGGCTAACCGCTCCCGTTTTCACAGCACACCTGTCGGCTACCCTGTTCATCGCGCCGCCGGCTCGGCGTTTATGAAAACAGGGCGGGCAGAAGCTATCCGTCAACGTACTAGTCCGGTCCGCAACTCTACTTGTATCTCAGCTCCTTGAAAGCGGCTGTGGCGTATGAAGATGCCCATGTATTGCTGAATATCTGTTGCTTCGGAACTCGATTACTCATTTCAGATCTTATACCTTGACGCGAGCCTTCCACAGCAATCAGTTGCCATATATGGCCTACGGAGTTGTAGTGCTTACCGATGCCGACGAGAAGAGCACGACCCTTGGGATCTTGCGTACTCGAGCACTGGCAGGGCTCAAGATAGATATGTTCGATGCAGCCCTGAGTCTGTTAGTCTGCTGACTCGGCCTGTCAGCAATATGAACGAAGTGCCGAGGACCACGTGTTTGGCTATGGCAGCACCGCCAAGAGCCCCGTCAAAGATGGGATGGCATGCCACTACGCACTCGTAGCAGCATTAATTCCAAAAGCTCTCCGCAATACCCGTACCCAAAATACAGGTACTTGGCATATCACCCATCACACCCCCAGGCGGCCGCTCCGGATTCCTTGATGGGTATCAGGGAGCACTACTGCAAGTTTGGTCATGCTACCAGCACCGCTGCGCCGGCACGCTAGACAAGGTCCTGAACCAGCGCTAATGCGCCTCCTCCCGTGCCCAAGTTCCTGGGTCTGACGCTGATTGGGGAGCAGCTTTTGCCATCTCTGGACGGTGAGACAAGTCATCCTCTAGGGTGTTGTACCGAGCGCGCCCTCGAGGCCGCTGGTGGTGGGTGGGAAGCCGGCTCAAATTGTGTCTGCCTAAATCACAGCTTGGACGGCCAAAGAATGAACCCGTTTTCAGCCGTGATGGGAACTGGGGTGCAGGGGGTTTTTTTTTTTTGTGAAGTATCGATGGCTTCGCGCATGACTTTACGCATGACTTTTGGCTGCCAAGAAATGCTATTAATGGTACTGCTCTGCTGCCATGACGTTTGATGCAAAGCCGTGGGGCCATTCTCTCATGATAATGAGAGAAATGCTTACTGTAATGGTCAGAGACAAATTGTTCTTCGCATGCTCTCAGGAGGGGTGACTTGACATCATGTAACACCGGAGATGTCTTCCCATTGGCCCGCCAATGCTAGGATAATTGAGAGAATGGCATTTACATAATAATTCGTCGTCCATCTGCACTACTGTAAACTTGGGATTATTCGAAACAACGATGAGAAATCCTAGAGGAATATCACCATCTATTGGTTCTAAGGATAAAGACTCGACGAAAGAAAAACAGCCTAAACATGCAAAGTTTCCATCTATATGCAAACCCCTCACCCCTCCTCCCCCTTTCCCTGTAACCATTCCATATCCTTGATCCTGGAGAGACAAGTGTAAAGAAGAAGAAAAAAGCCCCCTATCTAAAATGCTGTTATTCCCGACTATGCATCTCACTTGACACATGGCAAAGGCGTTTCTCCCACTTCGATCCCGATTAACGCGCGCGCGCGCGATGCCCATGGACTATGCGATCCTTCCGTTTCCCCCGACCAAGAGGCCCCGGGCCCTGACACGAATATTTCCGACATGTCACAACGGAGGCTGAATCAGAACACATGACGTTTGGAACATGTTCTGTAGTATTGGCGGCTGTGTCGGCAAGCCTCGGCTTCATCATCAGGGCGTGGCATGTTTCAACGGCTCTTAAACAACAAATATCGTCGTCAAAAAGTAGAGTCCGAGAGAGAAAACTGCCGACAGCCCTAGGAGGAGCTGTCTTATGTATGGGTACCCCAGTAAGGATAGAAAAACACCCTCACATCCCCTAGTAGAACGAGAAAAAAGGAAAGAGAATCAAGGTTATTCTGAAGCCAGCCAGGGCATCGCTGTCACCCCCACCGAAAGCATGATCGTTGTCTCGCCCTATAGGGCTAAACTAATCAAGCATTCAAGTGGGATTGACAATGGGACCCTCGTGTTCGGGGATAGGAGCAGCTTCGTCGTCGACGACCGCACAGCTGCTTTCTTCGTTGCCGGCATCAGCGGGTGCCTTATCCCTTACATGGGTTGACTTCATTTCGAGACCCCCTTCCTGATCGCTTCCATGTCTTTCGAGCTCTTCAAATGTGAAGGCATCTGACAAGTTGATGGCGAGGAACGTCTTTGGCAGTTTAACCCTTACATCATAAACATGNNNGCCACTGAAGTTTCTTGACGGGAACACTGACAAAACAAGAACAGAACAAGCNNNTACGAAACAAGAGCCGAAAAGCAACGGGAAGGGGGGAATTAAAGGGGGAATAACGTACTGATTGAATTTGGCGCGTAGGGTCTTGATGACCTGCAGCCAATCTAGATGGGGCGTGAGACTGCGCCGCGGCGCACATCCGATGCAGTGCCGGCTATCCAGCTGGACGTGCAAGGGATCAAAGACATGGCATCCAGGGCTGATAGTGATGCGGATGCTATAAGCAAAAGCGGGCTCGTCGCCCTCCTCGGGAGGCGGGTTGACTTCCGACTCATACAGCTCAAAGCAAATCTGCGAGAGGTAATCCAGCTCAGGGATGGTGCTGCGGTTAATCTTGGTCTCGATGCCGCCCTCGATGATGCAGTTGAGCAGGGTGTAGATGTGCGACTCCTTGGTGAAGTAGAAGAAGGACTTTGCGTCGTTGGAGGCCTGCATCTCCTCCAGATCCTGGACAATCTCCTTGAGGAGTGGCAGGGATGTCAAAAGTCCGATTTCCAGCTTCTCGCTATCCGAGATGCCGTACTCCTGCGGGCAGATGAAATCGAACAGAATCTTGGCCAGCCGGTACAGCTCCTGAAGCGGTTCGTTCCGCGGATCCGTCTTATCCGCCGCGCCGCTATTGCTCTTATACAGCCTAAAGTACTGCTCAGGGGGCGCCTCGTCATTCATGTGGCGGAGGCCATTGAGGAAAGATCTTCGCCGGAAGAGCTTGCGTACTGTTGCCGACCGGTTGGAACTGTCAGCCTTGTCTGAATTGTCGGGAGTTGCCCCTGTCGCCTTGCCATCATCCGCCGCCGACGACCCTTTGCCGGCAGCAGCATCCTCGCCGTCTTTTGTTTTACCATCTTTGACGCCATACTCCTCCTCAAGCATGCTTCGTGGCGGGGTAAACACCCACTCCAAAAATTGCCGGTTGTGCAAGGCGTCAAACTTCATCGTGTCGTAGAGCTCAGAGATCTTGCTAGGATCCACCTTCTCTGCGTCGCAAAACTCCGTAAAGAGCTTCTCCCACCTCTCGCGGAAGAGATCCGCGTCTTCTCCGCAACACCATCTGGGCTGAATGTTGGTGACTGCATTAGCCTGCGATAGTGCTGACGAAAGCGACGAACTAGATCCCTCCCCATTGAGCTTCTCGGTGCTGGAGCTTGAGATGGCAGTAAGGGACGTGGCAGCGTTGCTGTTTTGTAGTTTACCGTAATTGTACTGCATCACTCGGCGGTGGAAGTTCATCAGCTGAACGACTCGGTTCTGAACCTCTGACGGCTCTGGCATGTTCTCAGGCCAGGCAAACTGTGCTGGACGTTCATTGCCCTCACGCAACAGCCCCTTAAGCTTCTTCTTGACTTTGTCTGTTTCATCTTTGGCGGCATTAGAGTCATCCAAAAGGTCCTTGCGGATGGTGATGAAGTCTTCCGGGAGCTCTTTTTCGCCTAAAAAGGAGCATGCCCAGATCTGTGCGCTAGCAGTAACTCGCCTCTCGGAGCTGCTATAGATGTGGACCTCGTCGAGGATATCCCTGTTGAGCAGCATCAAATCGTTACGCATGTTCTCTCCCAACTCTTGTGACTGGTACCTTGCCGAATGGGTCGGCTCGCCACCCCATTTGACAATGAGCTGAAGCTTGTCAAGAACTAGGCTCTCTTCCGCGGCGGTAAACTTCGACATGGTGACTTCTGAAACTGAATCATGCCGTTTGGATGATCGCCCCTCAGCTTTATCTGCATCGTCTCCTGGGACCAGGGGCGTGCTATCGCCGGTTTGGCCCGGCTGGGGAGCTTCCTCAGCTTCCGGCACTGGCTCCTTCTTCTTCTTGCGGAACATGGGCTTGATCTGCACCTTGGTTCCAGCCCAGCTTCCCTTNNNNACAAGGACATTTCGGAGAGATCGAAGTTTTTCTCGGTCCTCAACACCTTGTATGTAGGCGACATCTACGGCCTGTATCACGCTCGCCAGGGCAGGCTCTCCAATAAGGAGCACTTCTTCCTGGTGGCCTTTGAGGAGGTCGATGAAAGGTTCAGTGTGGAAAGTAAACTTGTACTTTTGCTTGGGAGTCCTGTCCGCATGCCTGATAACTGAAACCATACCCTTCAACTTCCACGAGTGCTTTGGAGGAGGAGGAGGGGAGGCNGTAGGTTCAGCCACGTCTTCTTCCTGCGCTGATGGACCAGCAGGAGATTGTGATGCATCCTTGCTGGACCTGGGAGTTGATGACAAAACATTGGGTGACAAAACATCTGAGGGCGGTAGCAACGGCTGTGGAAGCAAGGGGCTCCCTGCCGAGCTCTGGCCAACGGACGTCCGCGCACTCTCTATGGTTGGCGATGCCGTACCGCTAGGGGGACTNAGTGCCGACTCAGCTTGACTAGGTTGTTCAGCTTGTGTCGTGCTGTTGTTTGGCTTCGCCGCAGATATGGGTTGGCTCGCGGTAGCCCCGGTGGTGTTTGTACCTCCTGATTGCTCGTGTTCCGTGATCGTCTGTCCTGCTTTTGCGATAGGGTCGGCCTCCGAAGACGGGGCGGGAGAAGCAACCGGCGGCGGTGTTATGCCGCCACGGCGAATTCGTTCTTTGATGAAGACATCCTTTAGAATGCTGGCGCAATGCTCGTAATAGTCCTCATTGTCCTTGACAAAGCTCCAGCCGTTGACATCAATGACATAGCTCTTTCCCGAAGCTCTGAGCAAATCGAATCCGCAGACCCTCTGTCCGAATGCAGTCGAAATCTTGCGAGCAATCTCTCGTTCTTCCGCACCGAGACTCGTCACATAGCGCAGCTCCTTGCCGTGCGTGTTTCGTCTAACGATGCCATCGACAACGGGAGACTTGCGGGTTTCCGCATGGCAGTACTGAGGACCAACAGTATAAGCCTTGACATCCTCCGCATTATCCACTTCCATAAAGCTTTCGTAGATGTAGCTGCCTTCGGGTTCGGAGATAGCTCTAGGGACGTTGAGCTCGGGAATGTATTCAGAGCTTTTGTTCCCAACTTTTCGGAACAACTTCCGTGCTCCTCCTCCAGAGCTCTTTGGAAAATATATGATAATGTTGTGATCTTCGCCGCTAATTGGTTTCTCTACAAAGGGCTTTTTGAGAAGGGCTCCATCGACGCTGAGAACGTCTCCATCGTCTAGAAGTTCAACCTTTATTGGTGGTGGAGTATTTTCCGGGTCAGCGGGTTCCAGTGTCACTCCGGACACTTCCTTGATATATTTTGACATTTCTGGGGTGAGAACCTTGGGGCCACCGTCCCGTGTCACTTCGAGGCGCTTTGGCGTGCGAACCTGAATCTTGTCTAGCAGACGCAAGCACGCACGCCTATCCCAGAGGATCTTTTGCATCGGCACATCGTTGACACAAAAGGGCTTCCTCGTCTTTATATATGCAATAGCCTTTTCTAAAGGAAACCCATCCGAGTAGAATGATATTAAATAGTCACTGAAAACTGTTAGCCAATATTGCGTGTTCTGTGGTCTGTTGTTTTTGTCATCTGGTTGATACGCCAAGGGGATCATGCCACTATCCTCTTTACGCTGACCGAGAAGGGAATTGCTCACCACATTGGCCAATTTTCAACCTCTATACGAAAAATTTTCTGTTAGTACCACCATCCTTTCCAAGAAAACATTGAAGACGATCTTTTTTTCTAATCTGAGCCTGGGGAAATCGAAGAAATGTCATACCTTCATCGAGAATGGTTTTGTCACCAAAAACCACCACATCGAACTCGCGGTTCGCTATAAGGCGATTCAGAATGTTCCGGCTCGGCTTGCTTCTGGCTTTGATATCGAGAGCGCAAATGCCAATAACACCTAGCGGCGCGGGTTTGACTGAAGCATAGTTGTCAGCTACAATGGACAATCCAACGCGGAAGACTTGCCCGATCGGCAATCGATTCCACACGAACCTTCTTCTTTCTCTCGATGGTGCGGTCCTCGTTCACTACTTGGGCTCTGGCTGCTGTATGCAGTGCTTCCACTGAAACGTCTCTTTGCTCTACTCCGAGAACGATCGGGTTGAGTAGTTCGCATGGTTTCGGATCGTTGGTTTCGCCTGACGAGATCAAGATGCGGCGGCTGCGAATCTCTAGCCGCGAGGCTGTGAGTATTAGGCGATCCATGTCCCGACTGGCTGCCTGAAGAGGTGGTGACGGTGACGCTAGACAATGCGGCTTCAGGCTGGGCCGAGGCTGGCCCTTTTCCGGACGACATCAGACTCGGTACCGATCGCGGAGGCGGTCCTTGATCAGACGCTGGATTGGCTTGCGATTGCGATTGCGATTGCGATGGGCTGATGATGACGCCACGTGCCGAAGCCAATGAATACAACGATGTTCCCGACAGACGCTTCGAACGAATTGAATGAGAGTCTGAAAACGACGACTTGGTAGTCAGAGCGGGTTCGGGGAGAGCCGAGTGGTTGGCTGGAACGTCTGGGTTGGGGCGCATCCGAGGAGTATCGTTGTCAAGGAAGACCTGGCTCTGCTGAGATTCTCCCAGGTAGAGTTCCTCAGTCAGGGCTTCGGAAGCGGCCGAGTGTCGTCGACTGTATGAACTCATCGATCGAGCGCCTTTGAGAAAATTGGAAGAGTGAGGGCTGCTAGAGAAGCTAGATCGTTCGGCGTGGATGTCGGAGGTGCCCGGCTCGGCATAGCGGCTCTTGCTGCTGACTGAGCCCGTGAAGGAGGAAACAGACACGCTGCGGGATTGCCTCGAGGGCTGGGACGGCAAGGTGGACGGCGAGGAATTGGCGGCACTGGCGTCGTACGAAGCTTCCGATGGTGGTGGCAGCGGAGCCTCTTCGTTCCCCATAGCGGGATCGCTGAAGCTGGCACTGGAAGGGTCCATGATATGATAGTGGCGGAGGCTTGCCAGCAGAAAGAAGCCGTCGATGGGCTGGCGGAGGGGAGACGGAGGGGAGATAGTCTATCGACTAACGATCTGGAGGTAAGCAGGAGGAAAAGAAAAGACTGGAGTCTTCTCGCCGAACGGGATCCGGGAGGAACCCACTCTGTGCGGTCAATACTTTGCAGGAGCTGGGCTGCAATCGTCCGGTGCTAGATACGGGCGGGCGGTGACATCATCCGAGAGCGGCGAGTTGACACGCTGCAGCAAGACACGTGGTGGCTGGAATTGGATCAAGATAATGAAAAAAGGCTGGATTGAAAGAAAGATGGCCTTTAGATGGGAGAAGAATTATTCAAATGGCATTGCCTTCCTCAGTGTATATTTGTACCTACATCGAACCCTATCAAAAGTGTAACTGGCTACTGTAGTCGCTCCAGAGACGGTCTCTGTGGCGGCGTCCTTGGAATAATTTTTTTTCTTCCTTCTCTAGGCTTCTGGACGGTCCCTTTTGGCGATTGCTGAGATATAATTGGCTCAAGCCACATGCAGCGTCAGCTAAACGAGGGGCAAATCGGGAGCTGAGCACCGCAAAAGACAAGGATATGCTTGGCACCAAGTCAGAGAAAAAGAGGGAACAAGCTACAATGGAGGGGCAAAAGTCGAATTGGCGAATGGAAATTGATGCCCTGGGGCTGCAAGGGGACAAGTCTGAGCAAAAGCAACCAACAGAATCGCTATTTGACGTCCAAATCCACTTAGCGGTGAGGCCGTCGTCGAGCTACCATGACAAGCCTGTGCTGTGCTGTGATGGTCTCTTTATCTCATTGATTTGCGCTGCAGTTTGGGGATGGAATCATATATTCGAGTGCTGCAATGAGGTTTTTTAGCCTGCAACACCCGAGAGGCAGCAGATGCCGTCTGTGTAACCGGCACCGACGATCAAAACGTATCGAAAAAGTGGTCATCCGCCACATATGGTTGGCTATATGGTGATCAGAGAGAGTTTGCTAAAGATTAATACGAAGTAGAAGCTCTGTGAGAGATCTTACAGTACGTAAGATTCGTATTAACCTGCGCATTCGTAATCTCTCAAGTGTAAACCGAGCAAAGTGTTCGCAGATTCTTCCAAGCAGCCAAGGGCATCTATCTTCGATCGATATGATGCTGCGCATATATATCACAGGGGAAGGGAAATAATTGGTGCCACACACTTGGGATGAAATCTTTACACACATCATCTACAGACCTGGAGGGCATGTGGCGGTGTCATGTGGCGGAGACATGCGCTCCAGCCACTTGTCATGGCTAGCTGCTCGTTAGGTAAGCGGCAGAAAACGGCAGTATCCATCACCGCCAAAAATTTCCAGATCCACGAACGAGTGAGTGCTGCTCTCGACGACGAATCGCGAAACGCTGCACAACACCAGCGTAAAGATGCCGCATTCCGATCCCGATGGGCCGCTGGCAAAGCGCCAGAAAGTTTCGACTTTGGCCAATGCGCCTCAAGCCTCAAGCAATTCCTCCCGAATCTTTGCTCCGTTCCGAGTACGTATATGCGATGCGCTCTTCCTATGAAAAATAGCTTTTAGTAACTAGGTGCATGTTTCTAACTGTTTACTGTGCAGACTGTCGGCCTCGTCTCTCCATCGAGTATTCCTTTTACGTCTTTTCCATTGGGAAAGACTACTTTCCAAATTACAACATCAGTCGGCCGGTCTCTGCAGACATACGATCTGCTCCGAGGTCTCAACCTAGTCTTTGTCACCCGGCCGCAGACGCTCGCGGATATCACTGCTACGTATGCCTGGGGAAAGAAGGTCTTTGCCGCATGGGGTGGATCGCAGGATGGCGAGCCTCAGGGCCTATGGGTCTTCCAAAGAGGTAGAAAGATTGATGAGGTAGCTCTCCCCAGCGACCTGACAGAGCCAATCCAGCAAATCACCATCTTTGGAACCTGGTTCATCGCTTGCGCAAAGACGAGGATTGAGGTTTACAAAACCGCGACACTCGAGCATTACACTACTATCCACACCATGGCTGCTGCCAAAGGCGGCCATGAGATCACGAGCGGTGTCGTCACTATGCCAACATTCCTCAACAAGATTTTCGTTGGTCGCAAAGATGGTTGGGTCGAAATCTGGAACGTCAGCACTGGAAAGTTGATCTACACCATTTTACCTCCTTCTCCCGACTCTGGCGCCGTAACTTGTCTCGAACCTACTCCAGCCCTCTCCATGTTGGCCATTGCCTACTCGAGCGGTACCCTAGTCATCACCAATGTTCTCACCGATAAGCGCGCTCTCCAAGTCGAAGCTGGAAGCCCAGAGGCGCCCATTACTTCGATATCGTTCAGAACCGATGGTATGGGAGCTGGACATGATGGCAGAAAAGATGGTGTCATGGCCACCGCTACACCGTCCTCAGGCGATATTACCTTTTGGGATCTGAATAAGGGAGGTCGTGTGATGGGAGTCCTTCGAAGTGCCCACAACCCACCTTCAGGTGAAGGCGGTGACGTCCGCGGTGGCATCAGCAAAGTTGAATTCTTGGCTGGTCAGGCAGTCATTGTGTCCAGTGGCCGAGACAACTCACTCAAGTCATGGATCTTTGATGAGACGCCGTTCTCTCCTATCCCAAGAATCCTGCACTCCCGAAGCGGACATTCTGGTCCTGTCAATTGCCTCCAATTCTTGCCCTCCGATTTCGATGGTGCTGAAGCTGGAAATAAATGGATCATCAGCGGTGGTAAGGACAGGAGTCTCTGGGGATGGAGCATGCGTCGCGATGGTCAGAGCACAGAGCTGAGCCAGGGTAACATACGGAAGAAGGCAAAGAAGATTGGTATTCTGGCTAGCAATGCTCTCGCGCATGGCCCAACGACAACATTGGAGGACCTCAAAGCCCCCGAAATCACATACATTGCCACTTCACTTAACCGCGATGGTGGTATTGGCGCCTTGCCTGGCAAGCAAGAGATTTGGCAAAAGGGACGGGACCCCAAGAAGAAGATGGACGCAGAAATTAGTGGGATGACGGGCTGGGAGAGTGTAGTCACCGCTCATAAAGGTGACCCCTTTGCCCGCACCTGGTTCTGGGGTAGAAAGAGAGCTGGTCGCTGGGCATTCCCAACTGGCGATGGCACCAACGTCACAACTGTTGCTATTAGTCCCTGCGGAACGTTTGCGTTGGTCGGCTCGGGGGCTGGTGGTATCGACATGTACAATCTTCAGTCTGGTGTCCACCGCCAACGCTTCCCCTCCAAGCTGACGCCAGCACAAGCCCGTCAGCTGAAAATGCAGCAGCTTCGACAGGCAGATGACGTTGTTCAGCTGCAAAGCGAAGGCAATCGAAAGTACCCTGCCGGCGTTGGCAAGCATACCGGGGCCATTACTGGCCTGGTTGTTGATTCTATGAACAAGACTGTGGTCTCTTGTGCGCTAGACGGCAAGATCAAATTTTGGGATTTCTTGACAGGAACCCTCTTGGAGCAGTTGGACTGGGCGCCCATGACATTCCCGACTGGCTGCCGTTACCACCCTGCCAACAACCTCTTGGCCTTTTCTTGCGATGACCTGTCCATTCGAGTTGTCGACCTGGAAACAAAAAAGACCATTCGAGAATTCTGGGGTCCCAAGGATGTCATCAACGACTTTTGCTTTTCAAACGACGGAAGGTGGATCATTGCCGCCTCTCGCGATTCGGTCATAAGGATATGGGATCTACCTACCAGCCATCTCATCGACGCTATTCGACTGGAGAAGCCGTGCAAAGCTGTGGCCATGTCATACACAGGCGAGTACCTGGCTGCTGCTCTTGAAGACAGCCCTGGTGTTACGATATGGACGAACAAGGCTCTGTATAAACATGTCCCAACTCGCCAGATATCCGAAGCTGAAATCGACTTGGTGACTGCACCTACGACGTCCGGAGAAGGAAACCTCGGCTTGCTGGAGGCAGCATTTGAGGAGGACAAGGCAGAAGAAGACGTTGGCGTCGTCGCGCCTACTGTCGATCAAATCAGTGCTGACCTGATGACGCTCAGTTTGGTTCCTAAGAGCAGATGGCAGACGCTTCTCCATCTGGATCTGATCAAGGAGCGCAATAAGCCGACGGAGGCACCTAAGCTCCCCGAGAAGGCGCCCTTCTTCTTGCCATCCACATCCGGGGCGCAAGTGCCTGGGGCCAAGGACGGAGAAGATGAACCAGAAAACGGGAGCAAGTCTCGTATCAGTAGATACGACAAGGCTCGATTTGAGGAAACATTCACGTCGAAGCTGCGTGCTGGCGCTGCCGACGGCAACTGTAAGTTCTTTGTCCTTTCCAGACATTACCAAGCTAAAAACACTGACATTCTCCTCTTCTACCCAGACGATGATTTCATCGAGCACCTCAAATCTCTCTCTCCTTCAACTGCGGATCTTGAGCTTCGGTCGCTTTCCCTGGGTGAGGATGACGACTCCAACGAGCTCCTCCACTTTATCCGAGCTCTTACAACACGGTTACAAGCGCGAAAAGATTACGAGCTGACGCAGGCGTGGATGACGGTGTTCCTCCGACTTCACTTTGATATGGTGATGGAGAACAAGACGCTACTCAAGGCTCTTGAGGAGTGGAAGGGACAGCAGGAGAAGGAATGCAACAGGCTGGATGATTTGGTTGGATACTGCAGCGGCGTGGTGAGCTTTTTAAGAAGCCCAAGGACGTGATGAGCTGTGATTTTTAAAAGGTACATAATAGATGGATAGATGAGCGGATGAAAATAATGCATTTGGTCTGTCAAAATTCATTTATGGTTTGACAACAATATGTGACTTGACCAATGGATGATGGAGAAACTACCTAGTACTACTCGCCCAACGACTAATTGAATACAAGACGCTGCAGTTCACCAAGGCATCCGCCGAGCACTACAGAGATAGAGACACCGACATCATAACAACCACGTTGCATGTCACGAACTGGACGCCGCAGCAACCTAGCATCGTCGACGAGCAAACCGAACGCGAGATAGCAGAACTCGAGCTCCTCGAAGCTAGGAACCTATCGACGTGAAAGAAGAAGGAATATCAACAGTGATGACAGAAATGCAACACTTCAAATTTCATTCTACACATCACGACCTGCCACATATTTAGTTAGGTAGGTAGGTGCCAAGCGTATTTCTGTTTGCTGTTGGCCGTTCTGCATGACTCTGAGATACCTCCCAGCACAAGCCAACAGCTCCCTTCACATATTTACGAAACGTCTTCTTCGTGGCTCCCGCAAGCAGAAGCAACACAATGAAAACAAAGAGCCGAAGCTTTAAAATCAAAAATTGCGCCTCCCATGGCCCCGAAGGACAATGGAGCAAGGAGTTGACTCCGCGATGTGCAATGCAGGCCCTCCATACTAGCACTCCGAATTCTTGATCTCGGATAAGGGTGCTGGAGCAAGGTAAGTATGAGGAAAGGAAAGAAGAAAAGAGAATTGAAAGGGAAGAGGGAGGAGGGTTATATATAGTCGGGCAGAGGTGGTCTGTGTGCGAGAGAATCTGGGCGGTGAAGTTGGGCAGGTGAGGCTGCTGCCTGGAGGGCTGAAGTGAAAGTGAATTGAAGGTATAGGTACTGTAAGTGATGTATCTTTGGGTGGAAGATGAAGTGAATGTACCTGCAGTTGGCAAATCGTGTTTGTAGAGGGACTTTTTCTTGCGTCAACTGGAATTGATGACATTGCTCCTGAGGTGAGGCTGAAATGGATGCCTGATGAGAGGAGGAGGGGGAGCTTCGGATCGCCGATGGTTGGGGTACCAAGCGTTCTTCAGGTTGTCAGTTCCCCTCATTGCTCAAGAGTGATTAAAAAAATTTTGTATTTGAAAGTCAAAGTATAATAAGTATGCTATTCAGGAAGGTAGAAATGAAACCCATGATAAAGGATGCCACTGGTGGTAGAATCATGGGATAGTCGATGATAGATCAGGCAGACTAAGACGATCAGCTGATATCATAAAGCATATTGGTACAGGAGATTGCAGTTCAAAGCGAAAGTGTTGAAGTTTCAAAGAAAATTGGTCAATGTCTTGCTATGATTACAATCGAAGCAGTCATCTGGCGCTGGACGGCAGCTGGCCCTGATGGTTGCGCCCATCTTTCTATCGTTGTATCAAGGCAAAGTTCGATGAAAAGTCGATTCGATGAATAATCACCAGTATTTCGTCGATCACTTCATGACAATTTGAATCCGGTATCCAAGAGCTGATCGAGCTCAACTCCTTCCGCCATGTTTTTGGGCAAGATTTAATGACCTCGATATCGCTTGCCAGCATCTCCTTGGTATCAAATATGTGGTGAATCGAGGAGAGGGGCAACTGAAAGCATGTTGTAGTGTATCTTTTAACTCCTATCTGATACCACATAGTGATTGTCGAGCCGGCCACATTGTCTGGACATCTACAACCCTTTTATAGTATACATGGCTTGAAAGACAACGGCAAGCAGTATGCCACACCGAACTCATTTGCGGCACCACCGGGCCTCTTTTTCAACAATGACTGTTGATACAAGAACTAGAAAGTGTTTGAAAAAGGAGTGCCAAGTGGGATCTGGCTTTAGATGTAGGTTAGAGAGTGAAATTACCCTCATCGGGTGAAGCTTGCCAGGCGTAGATATGAGAGCCCCAGCTCTTGATTGAAGAGTATCGTACTCCGTAATCACGGAAGAGATACCCTATAGGTGTTATTAAAAGCCTGCAACAGAAGGCGTGGAAGTAAACCTGATCATCATTTTTTTCTGGATGAGTCTGCATCCACCATCCATGTCCACAATCCATCCATGGATATTATTTGAATATTACAGCTGTAGGCATCCATCATCAATCAATGGATGGATCAAATGTTACCAACCTGCATTCCTTAGCGCCCTTAGTCGTCTAAGTTTGAGGTTTGGCGCCACCCACCCTCTGGCTTTAGCGCATTCTACCCGCGATACAGCGGGGCATCCAGATTTTCTATCCTGTAAAATTTCCAACCATCACAAGCTCCAAACGCCAGCAGGTCAAATCGCAACGATGGGCAAGAAATTCAGAGTGAGTTTCGTCAAGGAACCAACAGATTCAATTGAAAGCAATTGACAAATACTGATTCATTCTTTCTCATATACAGGGAAAAGGACGTCGTGGAGGCGGTGGTGGACGCGGAGGAGGCGGTGATCGCGGCCAAAGCTGGAGGGACTACCCTGCTCTCAAGAAGGAGAATCAGAAGCTCCAGGAGTTTTACGATTCGCTGCTGCAGCTTCCCGAGGAGGAGAAGACGCAATTCTGGGACGCATTGAAGCGCGAGCTGCCCAACAGCTTCCGCTTCTGTGGCTCCAAGGGGTACGTTGTGCTTTGCGCGCTCATGCTGATTTTTCCCAACTCTTCTCTTTGCGTCAGTCTGACTCCTTGCGTTCAACGCTAAACTTTGTCGCATAGCCATGCGCTCGCCGTCGAGAGACTTCTGCGATCCCGATACATTCCCGAAATCGTCAAGATTGAACACCAAGATGGCCGCCCCGTCGACCCTCCCAAGCCAGTGTCCTGGTACCCCGACGAACTTGCTTGGTGGATGACTACGCCCAAGAACGTTGTTCGCAAGTTCCCGCCCTTTGCGGCCTTCCAAAAGTTCCTCGTCTCCGAAACCAGTGTCGGCAACATCAGCAGACAGGAAGTTGTCAGCATGATCCCTCCTCTTCTGATGGATCTCCGACCAGGCATGACTGTGCTGGACATGTGCGCCGCGCCGGGAAGCAAGTCTGCTCAGCTGCTGGAGATGCTCCACGTTGGCGAAGAGTCTCGTGTGAGGAAGGTTCTGCGAGAATTCGCCAAGGAGGATGGTTTGGACCTCGGTTCCGAGACTAAGGACGAGGCCGAAGCCGATCTCGAGGCCGACCCATCTGATAACGGTCGCGCCACGGGCCTGCTGATCGCCAACGATGCCGATTACAAGCGTGGCCATCTTCTTGTCCATCAGCTTAAGAGACTGTCATCACCTAACCTCCTTGTGATGAATCACGATGCCACCCAATTCCCCTCTATCAAGCTGCCTTCGACCGACAACAAGCCTGTCTACCTTAAATTTGACAGAATTCTGGCCGACGTTCCCTGCTCTGGAGATGGAACAGCACGAAAGAATGCTAACCTGTGGAAGGACTGGCAGCCGGGTAGTGCCCTGGGGCTGCACGTCACCCAGATTCGTATCCTGGTCCGAGCCCTACAGCTCCTCAAAGTCGGTGGCCGCGTTGTGTACTCCACATGCAGCATGAACCCAGTTGAGAACGAATCGATCATTGCTGCTGCTATCGAGAGATGTGGTGGCTTGGACAATGTTGAGATTGTTGACTCTAGTGACCAGCTCCCTGGTCTCGTGCGACGACCCGGTCTGAAGACGTGGAAAATCATGGACAAGAGCGCTAGGATTTGGAGCTCATGGGAGGAGGTCGAGAAGTTCGCCAAGGAGAGCAACGAAGGTGTGATTCCTGGACGACTTCAGTCATCCATGTTCCCAGACCCTGCGGGGACCAACCTGCCCTTGGAGCGCTGCATGCGAGTCTACCCTCACCTGCAAGATACCGGTGGCTTCTTCATCACCGTTTTGGAGAAGAAGACTGAGTTCAAGGCGAAGCCGGAGAACGAGGCAAAGGAGACTGCCCGGGCAAACGAAGCCTCTGAGACCCTCGCCACTCCTGCTACCGAGGCAAAGCCAGAGGAATCTGCCGCAGCGGAAGAAAAGAAGGAGGATGAACCAATGGATGATGCCTCCCCAGCCGCTAGCAAGCGCCCCCTGGAGACTGACGATGGTGCAGAGCAGCCAGCGAAGAAAACCAAAACTGGAGAGGAAAGCTCAGCAGCCGCCACTCCCGTTCCCGCCCCTACCACACAACGCGAGGATCGTCCCGGCAAGCCCAAGAGAAATGGGCCGGTTGAGGAGCCCTTCAAGTATCTCGACCCCGAGCATCCGACCATCCAGAACATCAAGGAGTTCTACAAACTGTCTAGCCGCTTCCCCACCAACCGATACATGGTGAGAAACGAGATGGGAGAGCCTGCCAAGGCCATTTACTACACCACCGCCTTGATGCGCGACATCCTCACGGAAAACGAGGGCCGAGGCTTGAAATTCATCCACGGCGGTGTCCGCATGTTCATGAAGCAGGACGCACCCTCGGCCGAGGTTTGCCGCTGGCGCATCCAGGCCGAAGGCATGCCCATCCTTCAGGGCTACGTCGGCGAGACCCGCATCGTGCGGCTCCGCAACAAGGAGACCCTGCACAAGCTCCTGATTGAGATGTTCCCCAAGATCAGCGATGGCGGGTGGAAGAACTTTGAGGAGATTGGCGAGCGGGTGCGCGACATTGGCATGGGATGCTGCGTGCTCAGAGTCGAGCCCGAGGGCGATGACCAGGAGTGGCAGGAGAGGATGGCGCTTCCGCTGTGGAAGAGCATTCATTCGCTGAACCTGATGCTGCCCAAGGAGGATCGGTCGGCGATGCTGCTGAGGGTGTTTAACGACACTTCGCCGTTGATTAACATTAGTCTGCAGAGGAAGGAGAAGAAGGAGGCTGAAGAGCAGCAGCAGGAGGAGGAACAGCAGGAGATTGACCTGGAGGATATTCCCACCCCAGAAGGATCTGATTAAATGGTGCGAAAATGGGATCATGATAACAGCTACAACCCCTGAGACAAGGATGAAAAATGTACAATTGGAGCTTATATGGAAGAAATTGGTAGAACCATCTATTTAGGTACTTATATCTATATGTTTATTTTCGTTTTATCCAATGGTGTCTTTCATCAGGGTGATTTTGCATATCACATCTATTCATACAAGCGCTGCCATCCCATACATATCGTACATATCCAGTTTTTTAACTCTATCTATAACGCAACAATTCTACTCGTCCAAAAGACCAACAGTCCAGTGAACAATCCGGTCAACTCCCTGGCCATGAATCGCACTGACCGGAATAGCCGCACAGCTCTTTGTCCACGCTCCCTCAACGCCACTCGGATGCGGCTCTCGTCCCTCCGTCACATCATCCAGATACGTCTTTAGCTCCCGGAAGTTGTCCTGCGTGTCCGCCAAATCCGCCTTGGTAGCGACAACAAACCAGGGCTTGCCCGCAATGTGCAGCGTCGGCGTCCGGGTTTGTGCTTCCTGCATGGGCAGCGGAGTGCCGTATGAGGCGCCCATCAGGTTGACGGGTCCGCGCGTGACTTGGGAAGCGAGATCCCAGTCGACTCGGGCCTCGATCTCGCGGGAGCGCTCTTCTTCCTGACGCATTTCGGCGTAGAGGCTGACTTCGCGCCAGAGGGACTGGAGGGCCTTGACGGCGTTGCCAGCGTTTAGATCGATGACGAATGCGAGGACGCCTGCGCGCTCGACGTGACGGAGGAAGGCTATGCCGAGGCCGCGGTCGAGATGGGCTCCTTCGATGAGACCTGGAATGTCTGCTACACTGAACCGTGTCCGCGGTTCTCCCAGGTTGGAATCGTCGGTACTGGCTTCCTGAGACGAAGATGGGTAACGGTGGCGGCGTGGTTTGACGCTGGGACGGCCAGAGTACCTGTCCAAAACGACGGTGCCGATGTTGGGTTGCAGAGTCGTGAAAGCCCAGTTGCCAACCCGCGTGCGACTGTTGGTGAGAGCTCGCAGGAGAGTGCTTTTGCCGGCATTGGGCAAGCCCACCAGACCTACATCGGCCAGGAGCTTGAGCTCCAGGGAGATTTTCATAGTCACGGCTTCATCGCCCTTTGTGGCGAAGACCGGTCGAGGGTGGTTTCTCGAAGTGAAATGAGGGTTACCGAGGCCGTTGATGCCGCCTGCGGCTAGCAGGATGGGCGTGGGTGTCGGTCTGGAGAGGTCGAGATAGACTGGCGCAGCAGGCTGCTGGAAGAAGCGAGTCCGCTTGGGCAGCTTGGGGAACTCTGCTGATTTCATGTCGTTTTTGGACATGCCAGGATAGAGAAGCCACTTCTCCCGCTCCGGATCATCGGCATCTGGATCGTAGTCGTCCTCGGGACTGTATTTCTTTGAGCGTCGCTCATCCATGACGTCTTCTTCTTCTTCTGCTTCTGATTCCGCTTTCAACTCCAATTCCTGTTGCTGCTGAGCCAAAAGCTCACGCCGCCTCTGTTTCTTCAGCGCATTGTATGCCTTCATGGCCATCTCCTCTTCGGCAGCTGGGTCATGGCGCTCAATCTCTTGGACGATTGTGCCCACGGGAACGGTAATGACAACGTCCTCTCCTCGCATGCCTCCTTTTCCACTTCCCTGCCCGTGTCTTCCACGCCCAGCACGGACAAAACGTCTACGGGCTAATTTATGCAATGAGGTTTCACCATGCGCGGCTTGGATATAGACATTGCCCCCGATGCCGCCATCGCCGCCATTGGGAGGACCATCAGGGAGAAATGCCTCTCGCTGGAAGGAGACGCAACCGTTGCCTCCACGGCCAGCATAAAGCGTCAATTCGGCTTTATCAGCAAAGCTCGGCGCTGCATAGTCGTCTGGTGCGGGATTCAGTCGTGACTCGGGGAGGCTGTTGCTGTTCAAGGTAGATGAGGAGGACGAAGAGTGGCGAGTGAGAGTCGTTCGGAGCAGCACAGAGTGAACGAGCCGAGGGCGAAAGAGTGCCGGGTAGAGGAACGGTGCCAGAGGCAGCTGAGATGGGCCGGGACACCGAGGCGGCATGATAGGAATTGTTTACGCGGCTATAGTTGCTTGCCCATGGTTATATGCGGGTGTGTCTGATGATGCGACATCGATGCACCAGAAATTTTGACGATGCTGCGTCGCCGATAAGATAAGAACTCAATGGCTCACCCACTGGCCATGGAGGGGTTCTAGTGGTGACTACGGCCTGTAGCCGGCTTGACCCCACCAGCGCCGGCATAATAGCGGGCATGGCGGGGTTTGGAGGCCGATCAGAGGCTCAATTGAATCAAGCACCAGAAGCGTGATCAGCCGCTATAATAATAGGCAGAAGATGGGAGGCTGGATGGAGTTGCTGCTACAAGCTCTAGCAGTTGTTTGTACGACTCTTCAATGCACAGGTGCATAACGACGTACACGAATGAGTCAGTTTGCACTCATTGGATTTGTGCATTTGCATGTACCCTGTACACACGCTGCAGGTGTTGCCAACTCAGCGAGTCCAGCTGGCAGCAGCAACTGCGCTGTAATCAACACTCGACTTTTCTAAGCTTGATTCCATTTTGTCTCGCTTCCCCGCTTTGGGGCCAATCACTGGACCCTGGCTCTTCAGTCCCCCATGTCGAATCCGTGACAGCGAAGAGAAGAGGAGAAAGAGAAAAAGCACGCACGAGTGCAGAATTGAGGTCGGCAGCTTGTGATTTGATTTGCTGCTGCTATCAGATCGCCAGTGCCATGTACGAGTACGGCCAACAGAAGCACTCGGTGCCGGCATGCTTCTCGCGGAGGGGCGAAGCAGAGCAGACATGAGACAAGTCAACAGCCAGAACATGGCAGATCTGCCAGCCAGCATCGCATCGCATCACCAGTTTCTCAGCAGGGTCAGCGCATCGTGACCTCTGCTGGCTGCTAGGGTTCCTCTAGCTCCTCGCAGCCTTGTCCACAGGGAAGCAATCCGGCCAACGGCGGGCCTCGTCCATGCATGTCCCGCCCCTCGTGATTCGACGGTGCATGCTTCGAGCCCGCTTCCCAATGCTACAAAGTGCGGTGAAATCTCGCTGGCTGCCAGCTAGTCATCTAGCCTAGATGCCCGCTCATCGGCCTGGCTGTCTGATATGCTGTTACTCGCAGATTTGCGGCTTCAACGTCTCCATCCGCAGGTGACTTTCCCACCTGTTTGCCCGCATTCCCGCAGCAAGCACCTACATAATACATACAGCATATAGCCTACGGCACAGCACGCCCGCAGGCAACACAAGGCAAAGAGCAAAAGAAAAGGCACCGGTACGGACACGACGGGGCCGCTGCAGGCAGAGAATATCAGTGTCTCGCTAGGCCAGACCCGATTGGTGAGACGAACCGCCGTCAATCGGTTTGGCCCTCTGCCGGCTCCATCCGCCTGCTGAGTTTTCGCTGCATGAGACCAGCCCATCTCTCTCCTCACCACGGTCAACAAGTCAGCGGTCGGTCCACCAGCCTCCCTTGTGTGTGTGTGTGTCGTGTCTTGCTTGTGTGACACCAGCGGCTCCATTGCTGCACGGACAACGAGACGCCAGCGGCCACATATCCAGACTGCAAGAATCGACCGCCACCTTTTAGATTACAAGTACGAAGTGCTGCTACGGGACGACGGACTGCGACTCTGCGTCTCGGCCACGGCAGATACTGTACGGCCTGGGGATACTACACGTACGTACGAAAACCAGCTGGCATTGTTCTGCATCTGTCTGTGTCTTTTCTGGCAGCCCAGCGGAATTAATTACTCAGCCCAGCCTGCTCTTTACAATCTCGGATTTTCTCTCTTTTGCCCTCCCCAAGCCCTCTCGCCACCACAAAAGAGACGTCGCCTGCTCGACAGTCTCTCCTCTCCTCTTTGGGCACCTTCATCTTCGTTGGGCCAGTTCGCTGCTCGTTAGGCTAGCCTGCATAGGCTCCTCGATCCCGCATTCGAGCCACGACAGCTGGTCATCCACCTGCCGCCTCCTCATTCGACCCCCAGGACACGCTCGTCGTGCTGCAGCTGCCCTTTGGCCTTCCCCACGCTTCGGTCCCGGACCTTGAGATCTTGTCCCTCCCAAAGGCCCTCTTTCTGGTCCCCTCCGGAAAGCTTCATCCTGGGCCCGACGCCGCCAGAGCTGCTTCGTGCTTGTGCTGTGCTTGTGCTTGTGCTTGCAGGATACATCCCAACTCACCGGCGAGACAGCGTCAGCCTTCTGATCTAGCACAGCAGCCGCTGCTTCTGCTGGCATTTCCTCTATTCCCTTTACCGCTTGGCGTGACTCTATCGTTGCTTCTGCTTGTCTTATCCTTTCCTCAACCAGGTCAGTCTCTCTCTCTCTCACTCTCTCTCTCTTGCATTCTCCTTCTCTTCCATCCCCTCCCCTCCCTCTTCCTCTTCCTCTTCCGCTCCTCTTCTCTGCCCATATACCACATCTTCCATCCGATATCTGCCACAATCTCCCGATTTTCCCACTTGCATTCCCCATGAAGCCCGTTGATGGGCTTACCAAAGGGGAGTGAGGCCTTGCTACTGCGGTTGATTGCCTGCCAACAAGCCCACCGTGCCCTTTCTCTCGCGTGCCTGAATGCTTTCTGTGTAATACTAGCCCGTATTCTGTTTCCTATCCGTCTCTCCCTGGGATATTCTCTCAATTACACCTTCCAACCTAAACAACGCCTCCACGCCAAAACCTAAAGATACCCCATTGCTAAGATGCATACCAGAGATACCAAGGTGCGCAAGTCCTTCATCAGGATGGACCCGGACTGCGCCATATGCCATGCTCCGGCCTCGATGGCCTGTGACTGCGAGGCAAAGGGCCTCGAAGTAGCCGTTAAGCAGGCCGAGGAACGCATGATGCGATCCATATATAGTGACATACGGTTGGTTTGGCCCTTTTCATCTTCTTTTATACTGCCCTACCTTGACCGCCCTTGATGCTGAGGCTTAGCGTCCACTAATACGTGAGATAATAGTTCGTGGGTACGGGCCCATGCTCAAGATTATATTCTTGAGTATTTCCGTCAACTTGCCGAGCGACGAAAGACGGCCCACTCGGCACATCTCGACCACATCACTGCTCACGCATTCTACCATTACAATGCGCCGCCACACCCAAACCAAATCGCCGAAGCTCAGGCAACTCTGAAGCGAGGCATCGATGAGGATTGGCAGGCCAGCGTGCAACGTTATCCCGAAGTCCTCGAATACTTCTACAGCCTCATTGAACTTACCCTTCCCGCCGATGACGAGGCTGCCGTCAAGAATCCTCCCCTAACTGCTCCTCCTCCTCGAAAGCCGAGCCGTCGAGCCGGCTCAATCAGTGCCAGCGCTGGTTCCGCTCCTCCTCCTGCCATAGCTCCCCCGTCTCAATTTCACGCAGATCGCGATGCCCTCATGGAGCGTCGTACCCCTGCACCCGCCGCAGCGCCCCGAGACCGAAGGACATTCAGACCACCACCTCCCCAGCACCACCCATCTTCATCATACTACGCACCATTTGGATAAGCGGAAGAAAAGAATACCAAAACAAATAAGCAACTTAAAAAAATTATGATTGAACCATTTTCTTTCACCATGACATGAGCGCGCCAGAGGCACAAACAGTCTACATATCATTTTGTTTTCATCTCTACCACCTCTGCGACAAAAGCATCACGACATGTACGATCACCATTAGGTTTCATTTGTCTGGAATGGGAATGGCATGATTGCATGGTAGTTGGAGTGGCCTTACTTTGGAACCCCGGACGTTGGAACTTTTCCCTTTTTTTCTTCTTCTTTTTGGCTACATTTACAAGATTTTGGATATCTGTGTTTAGACGAGTTTGGAAACACACACACATACATACCATTCAGCCTGGCGTATAAAGTATGCATCAAAGGAAGCGAATGATTTTGTCTGGAGCACAGCATGACCACGGTCGAAATGTGAGTGGCTGAGCCATGAGGGGAGCGCTCCTACGCACTGGATTCTTTGTGTCTCGTCATGAAACCCGTCTAAAGTGAAGGATAAAACCGGTCCGTATGAGTCAGTCACTCCGCGCAGAGATTCTCGTGATGAGCATTTTCGAGTGAGATTCTCAAAATAGTTGAAGTTAGCTGAGCAAGGCGAAAACATCTAAACAATGAATGAATACCTCCTATACTACAAATAAAGCTTACAAACGCGGTGAAGAAGAATGTTGCTCAACTACCTTAGCTTGTTCATGCGTTGAACAGCTGTGGATGCGGCCTAGTTTAGCTTCAATTGGTGCCAGCCAATTCACATGTGATCAATTGTATGTCTTTTGTGTTCCCCTAGACGCACTCTCATGCAGCCCCTTCTTGATGGCCTCGGATGCAGGCCGCTTGAGAAAAGCAGCCACTCAAAGCCATCACACTCACCGAGAATGTGCAAAAAGATTCGGGCATGTACAAACTGCCGGGCGTCACATGTCGTGTTGCAGGGAGGAGAGAGTGTGTTTCCTTTGAATCTCTTGTTTTCTTGTTACATCAAATCATGAGGTGTATATTTCGTGCTTGGGCCTAAACTCCTTTTCCCATGAGAGGAATAAAGATAGATATACCTAGGTACAAAATAAAGAGATGACAAAAAGCTAAAAAAAAACTAGATAGAAAATTTTGACAAAAAAATCAACCCAACACGCGGGGCACACGTATAACGATATAGGGGGAGATGAGGAGAAAAAAGAGTGTCCGAGATGGAATCACCCTCTCCTGCCCTCCCCTTTTCAATTCTCTCTTGTTTCCCTTGCATGGACATGTTTTATAAAAACAGATTCCTTCCTTTCTCATTCCCAAGGAAAACTCCTGGGATTCTACATTCTTGAAGCTGACGGTGTAAGAGGTATATAATATAGCGATGTATAAAGAGACGAGAGCGGAGCTGGGAACGAAAGATGAGGCTCGTCAGCTTGATATGATGAACGTAACTTTTATAAAGTTAAAAAGAGGTTACCACCGGCTGTCGGTGGTTGTCGATAGCTGTTTTGACCTGCAAGGGGGAACAAGAGACTCGGGAAGAGCCGTTTATGACTCCTCCTGCTTCTCCTTGTCCTCGAGGGAGGCGTCCTTGAGATCGGCGGCAACCTCCTCAACCTTGTCACCGTTGGCCTCAGCCTTTTCAATCTCCTCGAGCTTCTTCTTGGCCTTCTCAATGTTCTGNTTAAGGAGGAAAAGGGGTAANNNGTCTATGCCTCTCTGAAAAGATGCTATTTTNNNAGGGGTTAAAGCACTTACACGCTGGGTCTGGGCAGCCTGGTCCTCCTTCCAGTGCTCAAGCTTGGCCTTGACCTTCTCAATCAACTCAGGCACGTCCTCCTTGCGCATGGGGGCNTCGAGAGAGAGGAACGTGCAGTCCTCAACCACGGAAGGAGGGCAGTTGAAGCCCTTCTGGGCGGAACCGGCGTTGTTACCCTTCTTGCCCTTCTTGCCCTTGGACTGGGCAGGGGCGTACTCGTCATCGCGGTCCTCCTTGCGGACAAGCTTGGTACCCTTGAGACCAGCCTCGTCAACGGTGCGCTGAGCCTGAGCAGTCAAGCCAGAGTTGGCCAGCAGAGGGGTCTTCTCAGCCTTAAAAGTAGGGTCGAGGAAGACCAGCAGGCTGTTAGCACGGCGGATTTCGTCGAGGTAGGCGGGCTCGCTGGCCTCGGCAAGGACACGCTCGGCATCGGCCTTCTTGCGCTCCTGGACGTACTTCTCACGCTCCAGGCGCTGGCGCTCGCGCTGCTTCTCGCGGGCCTCACGCTCGTAGGCCTGGTAGGCCTTCTTTGCGCCATAGTACTCGTCCTTGAGCTTGCGGATGGCGGCGAACTTCTCCTGCTGCTCGGCCTGCAGCTTGGTGCGCTCGTCACGGAGGCTGGACAGGCTCTTGTAGGCCTCATCCTGCTCGGCCTTGATGGTGTCGATCTCAGCCTGGATCTTGTTGTACTGCTCGGACAGGGCCTTCTGCTCGGGGTCCTCCATGGAGTCCTTGATCTCCTTGATCTTGGCGCGGAGATCGTCAATCTGCTTCTGGGCCTCGTCGAACTGGCCAAAGTTCTTGCGGAGCTTGCGAAGGTTGGAGATGTCGGTCAGGGCCTTCTTCTCGTCGACGAGCTTCATGGTTCCCGAGTTGACCTGCTTGTCGAGAGTCTCAATCTGGCGGTCGATATCCTCGGCGCTCTTGAAGGGGACCTTGGCCTTGGCAGTCTTCTGCTCGTTGATACGGCTACGGAGCTGCTCGTCGAGGCGCTTGATCTGGTCCAGCTTTCCGGTACGGGCATTCTTGCCACCGGCCTGCTTCTGACGGATCTCGTTGGCCTGAGCAATGAGCTCCTGGCGACGCTTCTGGGTAGGGCTGGGCTGGTCCTTGTTCTTGTTGGGCAGAGCAACGTCAATCTTGGCCTTGATGGCGTTCTAGTCAAGGGATGGTATATTAGCATAAGTCCGGCATCAATCGACAATCTGCCTCTTGTCATTATCCTTTTCTCCTCTCTTTCTTTTCCTCTTATTTTCTCCTTTGTATCTTCTTCATTGTGCGAGTTGCCAGTTTTTGTTGGGGAGAGCATGTGGAGATCGTGTCACTGCACACTCGAGTAAAGCCTCTTATAAATCGAAGAAGAGAGGTATAAAACACCAAGGGAAAAGCAGCCAGGCCATGAGAAAACATACAAACTTGTCCATAGAAGCCTTGTGCTCCTTCTCGGCCTTGGCGAGCTCCTGCTTAAAGACATTCTCGTCGGGTCGAGTCGGGCGAGTAGAAGGCGCAGAATCAGCCGCGGGGGCAGCAGCAGCAGCGGGAGCGGCCATTGTGCTAATCAGAGCCGATGGGCAGAAGATATTCTCTGAAAAGGATGAATAGGCCAGACGAAGCCGTCACGACTTCCCTGTGGAGAATGGAATGGGAACCGGGGGAAGGGGGAGGGAAAAGGGCGAAGTTGACGATGGTTGGTGCGACGTAGCAAGAGGAGGAAAAAAAAGCCGGAGTCGACACTGTCCAATAATTTGGTGGTGAAAAAAAATTGCCCTGGACGCACCACGTTTTTCTTCAATGGTCTGGGGCCCACACCCAAAAAAAATCAATATAAAATTCAAGGCTGTTGAATCCAGCGGATTCTTACGCTGGGCAGCAATACAATTGGATTTTTACAGGTATATTCTAGCGATTGGGATGCTACAACGTCCACTAAAGGTCACTGCTGTAGAGGACACTGTGGTGCCAAGTCAGGGCGAGTTTTAGTGAGAAACTTTAAGTGCGAGAGTTGGAGCTGTTCAAAGCAGCAGTATCTTGTTTTGTGAAGTGCTAAAGTGCTTCTGGTTTGCTGCGGAGGGTTTCCGAAGTGGGATTGAGTGGGGTGGAGAGCTGTGGGGAGCCAATGAGAGCCCTGGAGTTGCTGTAGAAGCCAGTACATATGTACGAGCACATGTATGTAGCTATTCTGCCCGTATGCAGCCTCAATTGAGCAATTCACTGCAATGTTGCATTTTCTGTCTTGATTCTGCTTAGAATTCCCAAGCTAGGCTATCCACGAGGCTTAATTTGGCCCTCAATCCACAGAGCTTTATATGTACCTCCCTCCTCTACGAATTTCAGTTACAGGCACAGACACATGGCCACACTACCTAGTATTGCTTACTAACTTATCAGCCAAGTCACATGACACTTCCTTATCAGCTCCGAGCGGCCCCAGCAAATCGCCCAGCAAGCCAGCCAATGCAAGGCTGCGCAAACAATTTTTGAACGACCGCCCATCTCTCCTGCGCAGCGGATCTTTGGAGCAAAGAAAAAACCACCATCGCGACAACGCGCAGCCCGCCGTTCCCCGACCTCTGGCCCTTGTCGATCTCTCTCTCCTCGTGTACCTCTTTCGAAGCGATAAATCACACAGCTCGCCAAGATGATTGACGATTTGCCCAACGATGCCAAGTCCAAGGAGGTGGTGAGACTCTGGCGCGCGTGGAGGACTGTCCACGAGATGGTTGCGGACCGAGTATGGCTCTTCTCATCCTGCTGTGCCTCGTTCTTTGGCGTATCATATCCTCGAAAACCTCTTGACNNNCCGTGTTGCCTTGTTCAGGAGTACGAGCTCGCCGAAGACGAAGTCACCATCTCTCTCGACCGGTTCCGCGACGAATACTGCCATCCCGACGGCACCGTAAAGTACGACCAACCTTTCCGTCTCCCCTCCCTCCCTCAATTCTATGAATATCATTTGTCTACGNNNCAGAGTCACAAAAAGGCTAACAAATGCACTCACACAACAAGCCGCGCCAAACTCCAGTTCTCCGCCCGTCCCAGCGACTCCATGCTCCGCAAAAACACCCCTCCCGCCACAGCCTCCAACCCGGACCCCGTGCCCGACTGCGGCCCCATCTGGGTCGAGTTCCTGACGGACAAGCAGTTCGGCGTCGGCCAGATCCGCCAGTTTGCAAAGTACACAATCTCCAACAACTACAAGACGGGCATCATGGTCACCCACGTGCCCCTCTCGCCCGCCGCCCGCAAGTCCCTCGCCAGCGTCGAGAACCTCGCCAAGATTGAGTGCTTCCTCGAGGACGACCTGCTCGTCAACATCACCCACCACGAGCTGGTCCCGCGACACGTGCTGCTCTCCCGCGAGGAGAAGATTGCGTTGCTCAAGCGCTACCGCCTCAAGGAGACGCAGCTGCCGCGTATCCTGCAGAAGGATCCCGTTGCGCGGTATCTGGGGCTCAAGAGAGGGCAGGTCGTCAAGATTATCCGAGTCAGTGAGACGGCGGGTCGATATGCCAGTTACCGGTTGTGTGTCTAATGGGAACTTTTGCTCCTTGAGTCTTCCAGCTTTTTTGAGTAGAGACATTGGGAGACAGGGGTTGAAGCGTGTGACGATTTGAGGGAGGGCATGCTCGCGAGAGAGTAACAAAAAAAGCAAAATTTTCGAGTTGGATTATTTCAGCTGGAGGGGAGCAGCGACGATGCTGTTTGATATATTGTTTTGCATTTGCAGTGTCAAAGCTGGCGTTTTGGGGGATTAATTAACTAGAATTACGAAACAAACCAATTCAATAAATTACCAAGTACATTTCACAACGTCAAGAAGAATTCGCATGAATGCCACGGACTACTAGTAGGCATGTTTCAATACAGATAGATATCATGGCACATACGAGCACATCAAGACTTATGCGAACACACAAAATGTACGTTTAAATCGTTTCAATTCTCAACGTATTCATCTACCACGTCTTCTTCATCCTCATCATCAACCATTGCCCTCCACGTACAGGGCATCCCCTCTTCAAAAACGGTGCTAGTCACCGGGGTATATGCTTGCCAAAGTACCTGGCAAATAAAACAAATCGCATTTGCCTCCCGCTTCGTTCATCTCTCTCATCGCTTGTCGCCCCCTCATCTTCATTCCAAAAACTGGATATGCCAAAGCCATCAAAACACCATCATTTCCGCCGAGGTATCGTTCTTGATGCCGGGAAAAGAGAAAAAAGAAGAAACAGAAAAGAAAACAGAAAGGAAGTGTACTATATGTATATATATGTGTATATGTATACAGCGAAAAGTACTGTCGTGAACGCCATGCCTGACGGAGTCATATCTAAAGATATAAAGATAAAGTTGGAAAAAAAGGGCCAGATAAAAAAAGTATTTCCCAGAAGGAATTAAGAGATTCGTGATATCAAGTCGTAGATTAGTTCGTCAATTAGATAAACGGCAGGTGGGTGCGGCTGCCGTAGAGTGCGTCTTCGTCTCATGATCGTAAAAGGCCACCGGGGTCCATGAGAACGAGATCTGACGCTGCGCTTCCAGAAGCATGATGCTCCTGGTGAGACTGTGGGATTGGTTGCAATTCAGTGCCAGTTCTATGCTTGGAACGGACTGACGACTTTGAGTTCAAGGGGCCTAGAAGGCCACCCAAGTCTTGCAACAGAGCGGTTGAGCCACGTCGAACGCCGTTTGTGCTGGCTTTTCGGGACGCCTGCGGAACGGCGGCCTGAGAGGTGCTTGCTTCCTGAGAAGACGAGGTAAAGCTACTCCCTCTTCGGAAGCTTCCACTGCTGGTGGCGGGTCCCTCTTCAAGAAGGCCACCGACATCAAACAATGAAAGTTTTCGGGATTCGTGCTGAGATCCGTGATGGGATTCGGTCTTGTAGATCAACAAGTCCTGGCTCGCTTGAGCACTCTCCTGGGCACTTTCATGCGCACTCTCGTCTTGTTGCTGCTGCTGCCATTGCCGTTGGCGGTCGTGTCCGATAGAGCTCATCGGCTGGATGGGGGCGTAAAGATCGGACGACGGGCTGTCTGGCTGCTCTCGGAGCTCAGGTTCAACGGCAATCCCAACATCCCTGACCAAGTCTTCATCGCTACCCCACTGCCTGTGAATGGTTGGCCTTCGGATGGTGTTGGTGCGTTCGAAAGACTCGGCGGCAGTCGACGTTCGTCTGGGCTTCTGCTTCTTGACACCTCGGTCTCGGACGAACGAGCCCAGAACAAGGGCGTTTGCGGATGCAGTGGCGAAAATCAACTCGACTGACGCCAAGAGCGATCGGTACTGCTGTCGGCCGTCGACGTCGATAATCCGCGGCACCCTGTAGAGGGTGACGGCCACAACGGACAAGCTGAGAGAGAAGAGGATGAGGAGTTGGAGCTTTCTGCGAAGCGGCATGTGGCTCTGGATGATGATGGGAATGGGAAAGATGACGAGCATCAGGTCGGTTAGGATGTTGCAGGTGGCCATGGTGATGAGCTGGACATAGCCTTGGCGACACTGACCACCGGGGTCAGGCAAGACCTGCCAGTAGTGCTTAAAGGGGTTGCATTCGGCAAGATCGCTAATGATGACGGCGATGAAGGTGAGCCCAAGGGCCCATCGGATGGCGATTAGCGTGTACTTTTGTGACTGTTGCCATGACAGGTCGGTAATTCGCCTGAGAAATTCGAGAACAGTGCCCTTGAGGATCCATAGTCTGTAATTGGGATAAGTCAGTCAAATTCGTCTCTTCTCATCCATTCATCTCTATCCATCTTTCCACCCATCCCATTCACTCCACCATTACGCGCCGAGTAACATTAGAAGCATGCGGACTACTTACGTCGCGGCATAAAGTATGCGGCTGAGGAGAACAAGGCCGCTGGCCACGGATTTCTTGTGAATCTCGTCGGGGGTAAGGGTGACGCCGGTGAAGTCGGCATTGTTAGTGCCGTGGGTGAGGATAAAGTGGACGCAGCCCATGCGCAGAAACAAGGGAACCAGGGCGACGGCGGCGAACTTGTCTTCGGAGAAGAGCTTTTCGGTTCGGATAAATCGGCCGGCGATGCGAAACAGGATCATAAGGGCGCAGAAGATTGTGGCCCACCAGCAGACAAGCAGCGAGGGCTTGTCCTCAGAAAACGCTCGCAGCGCCGGGGGATCTGAGTAGATGGACATGGCGGGCTTTTCGCTGCTGTGGCCCGCGCCCGTCGACCTCCGCAGAGGGCTCGACGAGCGAGGTAGGGCGGGTTTCGGGGGCGGGTTTTTAAGAGAGTCGCGATGCTATTGTTGGTGTTGTTGTTGTTGTTGTTAAAGAAACGCAGACGCTAGGGAGTCTCTGTCCAGCGGGCATTCGGCCTCTGCTGCTGGAGGGAGCGCTGTGCTGGCGGGAGCGTCGATTCGGATAGCGGGATTCGGAGGGGTTGCTGCATGAACGCTGTAAGTATAGTGGCCGCAGAAGGCGGTTACATCGGGGAAGGGCCTCGTCGGGACAGCAGCAAGGAAAATATAGAGGGAGAAGAAAAAAGAAGAAGACCGATGGGGGTTGGCGAGAAATGAGATTCTTCCTTGTTTGGAGGAGGGATCGAATGTATGTATGTATGTAATGGGAAGAAAGGTGTGTTAGGATGTGGAAAGTAGTAGATATGGATGGAGGGAATGGCGGCTGAGAAAGAAGAGTGTAGTGCGTGCATGTACTAGGCCTAGTAGCAATGTAATGTAAAGCACGGAGCAGAGGTACATGTATGCACAAAAGCGAGGAGTCAGAAGGCAAAAAATCCGCTGCAAGGCCAAGACACAGGGTTTCCGTCGTTGATAAGACTGGAGCAGCAGCAGCGCGGGAGATGGGACCTGAAAGGCAGCGCAGCCCCGGATGCGGTGGCGTGCGAGGCAATACCTAGCACCTGCTAGTGGGATGGAGGGAATTAGCAGTACCAGCACCTGCACCTGCACCAGCACCTTGGCCGACTTACTGTAATTAGAGAGTACCTGGCGATACATTCCATGTCTTGGGGCGATGGGGGGATGCACACGAGCGCGCTGGTGCTAACCCGTTGCAGTCGCACCAATTCCGTGGCTGGGCCAGGATTTGCTACCGCGCATCAGGTCGACTTCGCCAATTAGCCGCGACTGGCCTTTCAGCACTAGAGCAGCTGCAGGTTCCATGCAAGTACTGCGCCGTATCTTCTTGGGGCGAGGCGAGGGGACGGAGTAGGGGCTAGACTCTTTAATGGTTGATTGATTCACCACTGCGCGTTGATTGATAGATAGCGGTGTCTGTCCTTTTGTCCTCCACGTCTGGCCCCCGAATTATCTGACGAGAGACGGACGGGTGGTGCTAGGCTATGGAATCAATAGAATGAGAAGACGCTTACCTATTTACAATGCTTGCCAAGTCTTTGCACAAAACACAAAACACAACAACACAGACGGCACATTCCGCAGGTAGGTACCTTACAAGTACACTGCCAAGTACACCACCGTACGTGGGTACCTGCTCGCTGCAGTGCTCGTCGCACAACAAGTCGCCAGGCCCCATAACGCGGACCCGAGTCCTTGTTCCCTGGTGCTGGTGCTATTCATGGAGCCCGCCTGTCTCTCATGGGCTTGTCGCTAGCCAGCGTCATTAGCTCGTGCCTCATTGGAATTACTCGATCCAGTAAACTGGGCAGGGGTTGTGGAGCGCAGTGGCGCAGCGCCATTGGTGCAGCACACGATGCACGATTTGCAGCCCCATCCAATCCAACCCTCCTGATCCCAAATGCTGCAAGCCTTCGGTCCAGACGCCAGACAAGAGAGGGGGGCCTGTGCGACCAAGGCAACCTATCCGTTCACTATTTGCACCAGCTGGTTATCTATCGACCGACAATCGATGATTTAATATTGGCCACCGCCTCTTAGATGCCCTGCAAAGTCAGCCACCGGCTCTTTTCATTGGAGACTTCGTATCAAGTAAGCCAGGCAGACTGACTAACTGCCAGCTTACATGTCCTACTCGTGCCCCGTGCTCAAGACGAGGCTCCCCAGAATGCCTCGCTGCAAAAGGATGAAGAGGCCGCATGCCAGTGTCAGGGCTGGCTGTTGTGTAACGGTCTGGCGCCATATGGAACATGTTCGGAGCTCGGTAAAGCAAAAGGCAAATTTTTCTTTCAAGGGTGGAGGGGAGAGACGTTATTGTGGGAGAAACAGCCACAAAGCCACAACAACAGCCATGGACGGCGACCACCCGAGGAAAAAAACTGGAGGCTATCAAGCATGTACTTTGTACTGTACTCCGTACTGGCACCATTGATGGCCCCACGAAACAGAGCGCGAAAGGGCGAGATAGGTATTACGGGGCTGCCAAATTGCGTGTCGCTGCTGCGATAATGTTGCCAGGAGTTAGGCGCATGGCTCCGCCCGCCGATATCCAAATTAACCTACCGATGCTTGTCTGTGAAGGATGCGATACCGTCCCTCATCTCTGTCTCTGGAGCACCGGTCAAGTACCAAAGTGTACAAGTGCGGTAGGGTATCTCGCGTCGTTATCTCAGCCCGCCACTCTTCGGAACAGGTAGGTACTTTGGTTCCGAACGGTAAGGATGCTGCATCAAATCGCTGTTCTGTGCATCCTTTTCAGCAGGTCGCTGTATGTACATCTTACTGTACGCAACATGTGGTTCAACAGGGCAATTCGTGTCTGATGTGGTGGCTTTTCGCCTGTGCCATGCGAGCCTCACGTGTGTCAGTCTCTGGCCCTCCGCATGCCCTCTGAGACATTGATCTAAAGCTAGCGAGGCTTCCAAAGTATGGAGTACGAAGATCCTGACCTGCAGGAACCTAGTGCGCTAGCTGCAGCCCGCAGGACGCGCAAGTACCTGCGTCGGTCAACCAATGTTGCAGTACATGGGCCCCGGCTTTTGAGAGTTCAGGCGGCGGCGGGTGGCCACGAGGCGAGAGTTGGGAGGTGGCCTGAGCGGATGCTTTTTGCTGTTCCAGGCTCTTACGACAAGACAGCCCTGGCGCCGCCGCCGGAACGCTCGAACTGGCTTTGCAAAAGAAAAGCGCGGTACCTCGGCCCGGCGTTTGTCCAGGCGCAGTCCCAAGTACCATGCAAGAGTAACCACACCCGCAGTAAAATTTCCCACGCTCTGAGTGACACAGTGCATCACATGCATTCCCATGGCGATGATTCCCCTCGGCGCTACTACCTACTCATCTTCAAAGCCAAGATATGTATGCAGCTTCGCAGGACACAACGCGTACGGAGCACATTGTGTGCATGCCTGTCTCATGCAAACACTCAGCTCTTAGACGAGCACTCGTACCTCTTGGTACCTACAGGGACAAAGAGAGCATGATACTGCCCACCCACCAGCGTCATTTCGACTGCTGAGGATTGGCTGGCAAGGTAACCCAGCACGCCTTCTGGGGCTGAAGACCCAGTCCAACCAAGCACAAACTTGCGACAGCATCCAAGGCCGTTCCGCAACGCTGGGAGCAGCCGAGGCCATGGAGCCCCTCTCTCGCAGCGCGCACGGAGCAGCATGAGGCATCGGCCTCCAAGTGGGCTCCTAGTAAAGCTCTCCCCGCCGTCCGTCAATGAACCCAAGAGCCGGTGCTGGCAGATGGCACAAGAGAACAAAGCTTTGGATACGATGTGATTGAGATCGCGATTTTGATCGTGCGCGGGCCCCTCGTGTCGGCTTTTGCTCCCCTCCAACCGAAAAGTCGACTGAAACGGGCAGCCCTAAAGAGGAGGGTCAAAAGAGCAAATTGCATTAGTGCCAGAACTCAAAAGTCGAGCCAGCTTCCATATCGGATAATTTTTAGGGGACCAGCTCATTCGAGCCTTGCAGATTGCTGGACTTTGCTGCTTCTCCCCTTGTCCCTTTTCTAACCCTCTGCTTTGTGCAGCACGACGGAAAATTGAGTCTTGACTGGAGGGGATGCGGTGAGCGCAAAAGCTAGCCGGCTCGATGCATGCGGGCGCCGGGTAGCTAGCGGTTTACCCTAATTGCCCACGAACTAGAGATCCGTGCTGGGGATGAATTTCAGCCAGAATCCCTGATTGGCGTTCTCTACGAGGTACGAGTACGCGTTTTCTGAGATTGTCGTCGTTGTTGTCGTTGTTTGCAGGCTTACGGTTTGTTGATCTCTTACTTGGACCGTCAAAGCAGCTTCTGTGGGCAGTGGAGGCCCATGGCAAAAGACAATGGGTCTGGACTGCAGCCACCGACGGAGCACGGGCACCAAGTACGTCACGACTTTGGTTCGAAGTCAATTGATTAGCGGGGCCCCTGTCACTGTGTGCCAAAAAGCTGGGCCATCATCACCGAATGCCTTCTAGGCGTTGATATGCACAGTCAAGAGCCTTATCACAATGCCCAGGCAGCAGCATTCTCTGCCGTGCACATTAGTTCTTGGCATAATCCATCAAGATGGAAGCGCTCTAGTGGTGGTAGATGCCGCCAAATCGCATGTACGGAGAGGTACCTGTACTGGTATTGGTACTTCAAAGTTCGGATACGAGGGTACAATCTGTCAGTGGAATCTGGGTACATTGCGCTCCCGCCCTTTGGCACGCGCAAATGTTAGCGCCTCCCGTGCTGTCACTGCGCAATCTCTATCGCCATCACGTGGCCATGGCTTGTCACCAAGCGCCTGTGCGTGCGACGGACGTAGCTCCGTACCTCTGTGCGAAGATGTCTTTTGTCGCTCGCCTCTGCCTTGTGCGCCATCCGCCACAATGATAACGAAGGACGAAAGGAACAATGAATTAAAAAAAGATTAAAAAACAGAGAAACAAAAAATCCTACAGTAGACCATCCTTGTACACTTTAGATTCGCCTATCGTACCTATCACCACTCGATCCACCGTTGCGACAAGCACTGATTGATTCGCTGTGGACTGTATCATCCATCTGTCTCATTTCTTATACGGAGAAGCGGGTACCGGCATGAGGCACTGCATGTACGGAGCAGGAGCGGTCCGACGTGTGGAAACCAAAGTATTACAGACAACTGGAGCCGTTGCTTTTTATGGAGTCCTCCTTACGAGCAGGTACTCCATCAACTCCGTATCAAGACTGAAATGACGAGCGTCGATGGAGCAATCGCCGATATCCAGGGGTGGGAAAAGGGCCCCTCAGGGAGCTGTCAAATTGTTTTATTTGCTTTGCTCTCGGAATACGGCTCCGCATGAACACGCGCCATGCATGATTGACTGCCCCCTTTCGCCCAACCTTGTTGCCGAAAAGGGACCTGTCAAGTACAGTAATCTAGCATCTTCAGCTGGCTGCGTCGTGACAAGAAAATGCGAGCTGACGGGCTTGACAGTGGCCATTTCCATGAGCTTTTACTGTCTAGCTGGGCTGAAAGCTTTCAAAGTCAGCTTGCACGTGACTTTGCCTTCTGTCAGCTCTCCACATTACTAATCTTGAACGGCAATTGTGTCGGCAATGCTGCGTCTCGAGATAGCAGCAACTTCCTACTTTGTACTGAAGCAACGGCAATCCCAGCAAACCCTTGGCGCCACCAACAGATGAAATTTCTATCCGCCGGACCGATGCGCATCTCGTGCGAGTTGAGCTGCTTACTCCGTTCCCAAAATATTCTTTGATAGTGGCCGTTTTCTGTCACTATCTCAAGTCAAGGACAGGCTGGCATTGTTTGTCGCTACTGTACTGTTGGTCGATGGCGAGACCTGAAGCGTTACAGGTCCACCAACAAGTGCCAAGAGCAGTCAAGATGGATTCATTCCAATATGAAACCATTCATCCATAGCCTCCCGTGGCATTGAGACAATAACAACAACAACGCCTTTTCCATTCACCCAGAAAGTCGGGAATAATGACGAGCTACCTCCGAGTTGTCACTCCACTTCACCCAACGTCCAGATGGCTAAGAGGCGCCACGCCGCTCTAGCTGAACCATGTCTATCAGATTTTTCTTTCTGATCTCAACTCTCATACTTCTCAATCAATACGGTACCCTGCAGGTACAATATGATGGAGCGAGTTCTTGAAACGTTATATCGAAAGGAAAGGTACATATCCATACAAACGGCGTGGGGGTAGCTACCGGGTTCGCCATCCTGGCGCTCCATAAAATCTTTCGCTCGGTGAATGATACGGAATAGACGCCATCATCTGCATCGACACTCAATGAATACAGACAGACATACACCGGATTGAGTCTGCCACCATGTCTGTGCGCAATGTCTTGTGACCGCAATAGTGCGACACGGCTTGATCAATGTCGAGCGTCAATGTTTCCCCTGTGCTTCTTGCCCCGGACCCTGAAGGCTCTAAAGTTCCGATTCACGCCATGTGCTGATAAACCTCCTATCATCACTAGCTCACAGGGAGAACGTGCGAGATGGCATCAGCATCAGCACCTAATATTGCCCTTGCTCTTTAGTTGGGCAGGCTCTCAACCGTGTGGCAGGAATGCGGACCGCTGCTGTTTGTGACCAGCCATGTGAGAGAACGCATTTCTGAGAGAAGCAGCAAACATGGTTACAATGCTTCAACTTTGACTCAAGGGTCGACTGGCTGCAGCTTTCGTTTCAATTCTGTGGATGCCTGGAAAATGAGCTTCTCACCACCATCCTGCAAGCATGGTTCGTGCGTGCGATAACACTGTTTGCCGGATCGGGCGATGTGCATTTCCTTACTTGAATCTCCAGCCTAAACGAATCTCGGTGGCGGTCTCACCACAGGGGATCATTACAAGCTCCCCATGTGTTTACTGTATCCTAGCGGTCCGGACTCGACATGTGGTCATATATCTTGCAATATGTAGTTTCGGATAACGCCATTTTCAACGTTCTTATCAGGGCTGACGGATGCGTGCTGCCGTCTTTCGGCAGCAAAAATCCCCAAGATCCAATCCCTGCAACAAAGGCTATCCCAGCAACATTGCCAACAAAATCCTGGGGTCAAAGCACGTTGCCACCAAGGTTATCGCTCCACGTGTTTCCTTCCTGGAAAATTACCACCCTGCATCGCTTCGTGAATGGAACGACAAACTATTGGATCGACTAATCCCAGACCACAGGCACGGGTACGCCACGCTTTCATCGAGCCCCTGAAGTGGTAAACCCATGATTCAGGGACATTCATTGTTCACTACTCGTTCTACTACATACGAAGGCTTGATACTACTAGAATCTAATTTCGTCGCGACGTACATGCCTGTACTCCTCCTATACCGCTTGGCGTTCGCCCGAGTTCGAGGAGAGCATCGCAAGTTTTAAGCCCCTTTGAAACCAGAAGCAATTTTACTTTTGCCTAGAAGCAGGCCAGACGTCTTCTACGACAGGTGGCGTCAAATTAGAAGTTTGCGACTGACACATTGCCACCCCAGTGAGGCCTCACCGCATGAGTCGTTTGAGCAATTACGCGATCTTGCCTTTGACTTTTTGACTTTTGTGATGACTTTGTGGTGGCGGGAAACTTTATTTGAGCATGGCGGTTTGAAGTTGTTCCAGGCTAGAAGGGTGGCTTTCCTTCTAGCCGCGAGGTGAACGTCTGGGGTAGAGGGATGGCTGTTTCTAGCCTGTAGGGCGAGCCAGCAAGCGCTGGAGATCACGACTCATTCGTTCAGCTCAGTCGATCCCATTATGTCAAGAATACGGAATACGGTTCAGCTCGTGTACTAGCCCCGGCTCTCAGCTCCGTAGGAGATGCCACCCGGCATCAGTTGTGCCGGCAGTGAAGTTTCACGCCAGCGAGCGTTGCCGTTTGCAAGAGTGGTTCTCACTCATGGACAAGAATATTGCATGTTCTGTTAATCGGGATGACCATTCACTGCTCGATTATCATATATATCTTTTTGGAGAAACGTCCAACTAAAGGCTGAGACTATTGAAACTCAGAATGCCAAACGAACGACTTCAGCTCCTCCACAATGTGAGGGATCAAGCTAGGGACCACGAATGAACAAAACAAGCAAGGAGAGAAATCACGCAAAGGGACCAAAGGCACTCTTCTGGCACAATGACTTTTAAGGAAATTGGTACTGGACCAAACGGATTAAGATACTATGATGGATTCGGCAAACAGAGAGAGCTATACTTCAGGATCTTAAAAGATGTTTGTGACCAGTATCGACGTGCACAGAATATTCTTTGTTATTTTGATTTTGAGATAATGGAGGACGGCAAACCTTACGATACCTCATATATTGGGTGCCTGACAATTGGTCCCTTTGAAAGAGAATGACTTCATATATTCAGCATCCCAATTTTGCTCTCCCGCATCCCGTATCGCAAATAATACTGAATACTAGACAAATATGGTTATAGTAGCAGATACTAGAAGAATATAGCAATAGTAGGAGATACTAGAAGAGTGTAGCTCCAGTAGTAGAAAGTAGTAACAATAGCAGATAATTCAGGAACAAAATGTTCATTTGATACTTACTTAGGCAAGCACCTGCAGTAATAAATAAACGGCCTTCATTCATCTTCGGTTCCGATGCGCAAAACTTCCCACTATCGCTGGGGTGCTGAATGGCCAAGTCCCCTTTGAAGACTTTGGCAAAGCATCGAGTCTTAGAATCCGAATGATATGGAAAGATGATGATAAGTGGTTATCAACTGTATCACGTAACTATGCTGCATTTTATACTCCTCCCCCTTGCCCCCTATTTAGTCATTTTTCCTTCCGGCGGAAGCCGAAAGCCAACGGTTAACGCAAGAAGCAATCTCGAGATTTGATTCAGCTCCAGCAAATTCAAGAAAAGAGCGTAAAGACAGCATTAATATTCCAATAGTAACTATAAATTTCCAGCAATAGGCTTAAAATGCTGGATGGGACGCGGATACAGAGATACTAGACGACTGCCCCTTTAATCAGGATTTTAATAACGCTGGATGACACACACTGTGTGCCAGATAGCCACTCGCCGAGCCCAGACCAGATTGACGTAGCCGGGCATTTTTCACGATGCTGACGAAGACAGTAATAATAACGATTTTGAAACAGATGCTGAAAAAGTATTAAATATAATTAATTACATTGTTAAACAGGTAGGTGATAAGCCTGGGGATTTATTTATTAAAAATAGCGAAGGTAATGAGCGTAAACCTCTGGTAACCTAAAAGTAAGTCGACGGCGTATAAGGCACAGAAACTTACGCAAATATTATTCTATCTACAGTTGACGATAAATACCCCGATAATGACGTAGGATTTAAAAAAGACGAAGATGGAAATAACGAAGATGCGGCTGTCTTTATTACAATTTAGAGTCTAGACACACGGCTTGCTTGATCGCATTTAAACCCTGCCGGCCACTCAATGGTCTCAACAGAAGTGCGCATTCTACGTCCTTTATGCAGTAGTCCTGTGGGGGAGATATACGCTCTGATACTTGGATTTCCGCTTCACTTGGATTTCCGCTTCGCTTGTTAAAATATATTGTACGAGGCTGTTTGCGCAGGCTTTTGTGGTTCGCTTCCCTCCTTCTTCTGAGTATGCGTAGAGTTCGTAAGTCTGTCGCCAGTAAGGCTGGTAGAGAGCTAGCCGTCCAGACGCGCTCAGTGAACTGACTGTGTCTCGTTCTCTGCGTAGACAAGCAAGCAGTCGAATGGCAGGCTCTCTGTAGTTGCTATCACATGAAGTCTCATGTCGTCAGGGGGCGTGGGTCAAGTTAGAAGATCACGATCGTCAGAGATGAAATATGAGATGTCTTGGCTTTCTCTTTCTAGAGCTCAGTAAGGTACTAGGTAGTTGTCTAGTAAACAGAATAGAGTAAGTACAAAGATGCCATGTAGTCTCTTATAAAGTCGGACGCCTAAGCCCAAAACCTAGAGTTCTTTTGTTGAAAACACATAATCTCGAAGATTCTCTTGTTTAAACCGCCCAAATCAATAGTGATTGCACCTTCCAACATTACCAAGCTGGCGTTGAGTGATTAAGAGCGGTGGTAAGCTCACGAATCATCTGCAAAAGAGCAGTCTTTTCATCTTCCAAGGTTCTAATTCTCTCTCTCAAAGCCGCGATTTCAATGGAAGGTGAATACCGACCTTCATTGGCGTTGGGGGTAGGGTTGAGCTGAGGAGAGTAGGTTGGACTCCCTGGCTGCGGTTCGGGAGTTATTGAAGGAATAGAAATGGGCGTTGTGGCCCGAGGACCAACGATTTGTTGAACCGACGCTGAATTTGGCTCGACTGGTGCTTCACCAGGAGGAAAACGCGCTGCAATGGTGGCTGGCGATGAGAGAAAGGGATCCCACGCTTGACGAGCCCTAAGAGGAGGGACAGCAGGAGCAAATTGTGGCTCGTTGGGAGGCGGCGTCATTGGCCGATTGATGGGGGTTGCACCAGCAGAAGGAGTCTCATAAAGTTGATCCATGGGCTGGTGTCGTAACTGCTGAAGCAGGACCATCTTCAGTTGGAGACGGCGTCGAGTGGTGATAAAAATGATCGTAGTGTTCTGAGTAGTCTATAATTTCGAAAACATCGCCAGCGCCTTCAACATTCTCTCGAAGATGAGAGAGCTTGGAGATGCCATAAGCGGCAGCCAACATGACAAAGCGAGCACGAGAATAAACATTCTCTGGGTCCTTGAGATATTTCCACAGTTTGTTGTTACTGGGCGTTATTCTGCTCGAGGGACCAGTTTGGCGTTCCTCACCTCCAGTTGGGCAATCTGTTTTCCCTGGCTGGTGATTGTTTCTTGCTGAGCTTGGCGTAGCTCTCTTTCTGTCTGGAGTTCCAATTCCAACGCCGCTATCTTGGCACCCTGGGTGAGCCCCCATCCTCAAGGGTTCTGAGGGCCGTTTCCGTGGCACTATCAAATGCCTGCCTGCGGGCTGGGGGGACTGACATGTTTTGGCCTGCGACATGGCGCTTCACTGCTTCAAAATTTGCAGGCCTGAACATTGAGTGGTGGAGCAGGTACCTTTGTCTGATATTATCAATTGCCTGCCGGCTCGAGCTTGAATTCTACGTTGTTCCATTCTGGGGGAGGGGCCTGACAGACAAGGGTCAAACTTGGTCGGTGCCCATTTTGCCTTCTTGCCAGCCTGCTTTGCCGTAGGCCCTCCCTTTCGTTTTGCGCTGAGGGGTTGATCATCCTCGTTGTCTGAGCCCTCCTCCATGCTAGTCCCCGAGCTGGAGTCAGACTCATCCTCTTCGTCGTAGTGGTCCTCGCTGCATGCCTTTCCCTTCGCTCTCTCCCGGGCCTTTGACTGTTCCCTCGAGATAGCGGCAAGGTGTTTCTTCTTGTCGTCGGACAGTCCATGGACCAGCACCATTCTCCATCTTGTTAGTTCGACTCTCGCCTGTTCCCGTGGGGTTGTTTGGTAGCGGTGTTCCCGCGAACCAGGTCGGGGAAGGGTCTTCGCTGTAGTCGTCGTCTGGCAAGCGGAAGCGGGAGGTGGTGACTTTGAGTTTCTTTGGACGTCGATTGTCATCTTCTTTGTCCTTGCGCTTGTTCGGGGCATCCTCTGGGTCATCGGGCTGTTCCCATCCCGATGCTGGCGCCCATGTAGTGTCGCTGTTTTCAGGATTCTTCGAGTGTCTCGTGGCACGACGCCGACCTGTCCGCGTGTATCCAAGTCTCCGTGGCTCTACAAAAAACTTGTTTCCCTCAAGATTTGAAATGGCATACTTATGTTGGCCATACTCTTTCGCCTTTCGAAGAAAGATGAGTCCTTCAAGGCGCATGTCGTATCCAACAAACGTAGCGTCAACGCAAAATTCCCCGTTTTTCATGTAGCCAGCGATCTGTTGATACAGGTTNNNATTGCTTCCTTCGGGTTTTGGAGCATCAGGTAAAAATTTCTTCGGATCCCACATGTGGCAACAGCGTGCGTAAACCTGTGTTGCGAATATGTCACATCCAAGTACGTCACCGACAACGGCGTTCAGGCCTGAAGTATCTGGGGGTGGGCTNNNTTCGCAGTAGACTCTCAGCGGATTCGAGTAAGGGAACGCCAGTTGGGGACAAAATGACAATGCAACCGTTCTNNNCCACGCATTTGTACCATTTTTGTTGGCTGCATAGTTGCGGACCATTTCAACGTATTTTTCTTCCTCATCCGGGGTCATTGTTATGGCTTGTCGGTGATAGTAGTCCACCGANNNAAAAGCGGTGGTGTACGATTCGTGGGTAATGCTGATCTTGATGTCATCAAGATCCAATCGATGAGGTCTTTGATATGGGTATTCGCTCGACATTGTGATAAGAACTGCTAGAAAGACCAGTTAGATAGGCGTCAATAAGCCATCAAAGTGTGATTTCGAGGGGCAATCATTACCTGTTGAATATTTCTAGAAATATAGGTAGAAGGTGTCTGAAGATGTTGAATCTTTGTATGTAGATGGTGAATCTAGATAGATGTTGAATCTATGTAGATGGTGACTCTAGATAGATGTTGAGTCCAAATTGGTGTTGAATCTGAATGGATGTTGAGTCCGAATGGATGTTGAACCTAGGTAGATGGTGGCTTTAGAATGATGTTGAATCTAAACATATGGTAAATCTTGGTAGATAGATGTTGAATCTTGATGAAAGGATGTTGAATCTTGATGGAAGGGATGTTGAATCTTGATGGATGGGTGTTGAATCTAGATGGATGGGTGTTGAATCTTGATGGGTACTGAACATGAACTAGATGTTGAATCTAAATGGATATTGTCTAATAAATGGTGACCAAAGACAGCGAGGATCAACAGGCGTTGCCAGATGTAGAAACCACTGGACTTAGTAACAGTAACGAGGCAATGCTGCGCGGTATAACACTTGATGTTGGTTGTGTGCTGACTGGGTGGTGTAAAAGGCAGGCCGCCCAGAAGTAGGCTCTTCCATCGTCAATAACGGTGTCGATGGGTAGTAACAGTAGTTGTAGTATTCTGAGAAATCGCAGATTTTGAATAACTCATCTCCATGTTCAACGATATCTCGGGAGACAGTATATACTATAAATACTAGTCAGCAGTAAGCAATAAAGACGGCATAGAGTCCTGTTGGTTTAAAACTCTGGAACCTTCCAACTCTGCACGGAAGGCCACAGGAGAAAGTGAGCTGGCACGGATGCAGGCTTCCGGTCAGAGTGAATTAGCAATGTAGATAGCTACTTTTTGTTGAGCTGCTTAAGCATGTAGCCTTTTGTTGAGTTGATAGATGGAGCTGGATATTTCACCCAAGTAGCCGGATCATTGTTAGATTTCTAGGCCATTCGAACAAAGGCTGCTTGCTCGTCTAGGGTCATCAATGCAGCTTGCTAGTAATAGTAGTCGACAGCCTGAATATCGATAAAGTTCATTATTAAACAGGCGATGCCGTAGATGGAAAGACTGGGAGAACATCAACGAAACATCAATAGGCAACGAGTTTGCCGTTGATTAGTTGCTGTAATAGTTGGTGGTTGGCGATATTGGATACATGCGACGACCAGGATTGGTCGTCAGCGAGAATAAATATGTGGATGTCTTTTAGAATGGCAGACAATGAGAGACGGTATTCGATGCCTGAAAAGGAGATGCTGGCCGTCGTCCGAGCGTTGCAAGAGTGTCGCTGGCTAATATTACACTCGGTTACCCCATTAAAGTGTATACCGACCACAAGGGCGTGGTGGAATCGGTAAACAACCTCACCGAAGTGCATGGGAAACTAAGCCGGTGGATGGAACTATTGTTGGAATATGACCTGGAGTTTGTTAGGTATGTTGATAGTGTCGATGGGAGACAATAAAGGTTATCGGGTTCGAGCAAATCGCCAATCTAGAAAGAAATGAGTAGTATCAAGGCGAAACAATAATGGTGGAGAAGTAAAAGAGGAATACAGAGAGGCGAACACCGTAAAATTGTTATGTATCTTGGACATTCCATCATGGTCAGCATGGGTGGTACTCTCGGGTCTGATGGAAGCCAATATAGGCTGTCTGTATTTCTTGCTCTTCTCGTGAATCAATTGTTCAACATTTCTCGGGCCACCTTTTTCCCCGCATTATTGCCACATGTGCGGTGACTGTTCTTCGCCCTCTTGCTCCTCCTCACGCATCTGCAAATCATTGCGAGGGCTCGGTTCTTAACGTCTTTCGTTGAATAGATTGCTAAAGGCGCTCGTGTCAGGCACGGACATGCCAATGCGTTGGTGAACGAAGTGAAGGTGAAGAAAGTGAAGATAAAGAAAGTAAAGATGAAGAAAGCGAAGTCGAAGAAAGTGAAGATGAAGGAAGAAGGAAGAAGGAAAATTTTCAGCAAGCTTTGCAGAGATTTTCGCGTTTTATGTTTCTTCAGTGACAGTGGCAGGCGGTCCATCCCTTTTTTATTTCAGGGCCGTCGCCAGCTGTATACATTAATTTCTTGGAGCTGGCAGCCGTTAACCCATCTGTTTCTTCACACAGACGCTTGGTATTGGTTTCGTCTATCAGTTATCGTAAAGAACTACATTAAGTCATACGCATGTCGATACTAGAAGAAGATGATGGTGGTAAAAGATGATATCGACAGTAGAAGATGATATCGACAGTAGAAGAAGACATCGACAGCAGAAGAAGACATCGACAGTAGAAGAAGACATCAATAGTACAAGAAGCTATCAATAGTAGAATAGAATAGGAAAAGTATGGCTACGATGCTATCAAGGTAAGGTACCTATGTACCAACCCTACACGGCCTGCTATCAACAATTTACCACGACGTAGCTCATCAAGAGTAATACATGCAGCTACAACAAGCTCAAAAACCCTCATTTGTCAATCTCTCAAAGACATTCCTTAGGGCTTCTTCCCTTTAAAAACCAACAATGCAAGTAAATCACATTCCCCTTCAGAACAATCTTGACAACAGCCATCTCGTATCGATCCCTTTCAAGTTACGACTTATCCCCGCTCTGCTCTTCACCGAGAAGGCTCTTGCGCTTCGTCTCGGTTCCTTTGTCTTTCGAATTAGACCTCTCGAGGAGATTGGCCTGGCCCGACTCCGGACAAAACGGGTGAGATATGGCTTCGCGGCTCGGATGCTGGCTACCAGTCGTGACGCTGCCCATGCTGGAGGGTTCTCGGGCCTTTGAAAGGGCAAAGTCTCCGGAATCGAAGTAGGTCCTTCTCTTTCGTGAGTTGCAAAAGTCAGTCTTGGGACCGCAATANNNGGATAGCAAGAACTGGAAGGGGAGATTGGATGGCCATACCTCTAGCTGGTGGTCGAGGAGTTGGCCCCGATTTGGAACTATTCCGTAGATATGTCGGAGATGCGTTTCTCTGTCGCTGTCACGCTTCCTGGACGCCTCGGTTTTGGGTTCCATAATGATCGTTATAGTTACAGATAGGTTTTCAAGTATTCGTGAGAGTTGAGTTGATATAGAGGAAAACAGATTCGAGCGTGCGATGAATTGTTTGGGCAACGATTCAATTTATTTGGCTGCTCTGAAGAGTGGTTGCCTTGGCTGGTCATTGACGGACATAATAACCAAGACTGCAAATTGTTAAGAGAGACAATATTATACAAGCACTTTTGTTCCCATATTTATTTGAACATCTGTCTCACTTGATAATATGACAGACATTCCTACTTACTTATTGCTCTACAGTGGGCATCATGCAGGTATTTTGTCCACCAGTCAAACTGACAACTCGCACTCAATTCATTCTGTCCACTGATTGCTGATTGCTAATTGCTAGCTCAACCGTGTGACATCATTTCCATCACGCCCACTTCCTATTACAGTTACTCATGGCTTGGTGGCATGTCGTTTCCATCCCCGCATTCTGTCTCGACGGCGTGGCTGCCGCACCCAGTCACGCCAGTATTTACGGTGGCGATAAATGTCACCTCTTTAGATAGACAGCCATGCCCGTCCAATTTATTCCGATACTCTTTCTTTATAACTTGAAACTATAGAATAGTGGAGTTATCTTCTTTGTCATTTTCGGTTAGGCCAAAGAATATTCCATCTACCTACTAATCTTAATGGTGGTCGGAACATAGACAACTAGGTAGTTATGCTGTATCCATGACACAAGCTCCTCTTAGTAAACAACGTTCTTAAACAGCTTTAATCTATCAGTAATAGTACCTCTTCTTAAGCAGCTTGTAATCTATCGGCAACAGCACCATGGCAAAGTCTATTCCAACTTCAGCTCCGTCACCAAAGCCTTGATCTGACTCTTCTCCGCACTCGCCCAATCCACACCCGTCAACCCATGCCCATCTACCTCTCCTTCATCCTCTCCCTCCGCAGCTCTGATCGCCTCCTCGCCGCCCACAAGCCCCCAAATCTCATCAACCACAGCACTGCGAACCTTCGGCCACGGATGCGACATGAGCGCACCGAGTCTCTTCCGCGCATCCTTAGCTCCAGCCTCTACATTCACTCCTCCATTCGCGGTCCCAGCTGATGCAGCAATACCGCCGTACACTTTGATGCAAGCAATCACCTTGCGCACGTTGCCCGTCTTGTATCCCGCCTTTTGCGTGTGCAAGCAGAGGCCACGATAGCTGATACCCTGAGAGCGTTGGAAGAGTCCTGCGTAGAAGAGAAACGCGATAATCTCCAGAGTGGGCACAATGATCCGGTCTTCGCTCTGGCATGTCTTTAGGTTTTGTACTAGCGCGGAGCATACTCGTTGCAAGTTTTCTGGCGATTCTTCGCAATACTCTGTGAGCGCAGCTCGACTTGCAATGACCAGCTCCTCGTTTCCGGTGTCTGCTGATGAGACGAAACCGGCCATGAGACCGGCCATCCAGTTTTCGTCGCTGTTTACTATGGTCATGATGTGCGGGTGCAGAGCGTCCTTGGGGATGAGATTAAGTAGTAAAGCAAAGTAACCCTTTGATGAAAAACTCAAGAATTTCGTAAAGTAAGTTTTTCTTGATGGCTGATTCGAGTCCTTCGATTCATCAACGGAACTAAAGGTGAAAAGACGAGTTAGTATTTGATACTTCACCAGNNNCTCGGGGAATAGGGGCAAGAAAGAAACCCACCTCTCACTCATGAGCAGCGCAACAACGTCCTTAGCCACACGACGGACACGATCCAGTTTCTCTGCAGAGAGCCGCAGAATGTTGAAAATCAGCTTTCGGACAGACGCCTCCACCCAGTCTGCCTGGGCCGTAGGATGGCCAATATCTCCCCAAAGAACTGCAATGGCTTTAAGTGTCTGAAACCGCACCAAGGAACCCTCGTCGCCTCTGGCTGTCGTCGTGTAGTCGTTGAGGCCTTCTGCAAGAAGATCCAAGAAAACCGTCGGCCTGTCTTTGAGAATGCGGCTGCTCAAAAGACTATGCAGAATGGCAACCCTAGTCTCAACCTCACTATCGACGCTCCATCGCTCAAGGAAAGCATTGCACACGACGTCGCTCCCAGAAACATCTTGCAAAGTGTGAGAGAGAGGTTGTGCCATTGCCATGACGTGAAAGTAGCCGTTTCCAGTGACTGTCGATCGGCTTCCTGGCTTAGCTGCGATCAATTTGGCCCACTGCTCCAAGATCTTGATGCGTTCTTCCGGCGAAGAGAGCAAAAGGAGCATGAGACCCGCTGCGGAAGCAGAATCGGCAGTCTCCTGCTCGTTTCTACTGAGCCAATTTGGCATCACATCTCGCAGCCTTGAAGTCAACGTCTCCATCTCGGCAAGCTGCTGTGCTGAGTCAAAGGCCGATGCAATGTCTGGTAGCCCATTCGTTTTCTCCACAGACAACACATCGCCTCCCTTTTCTAACTTGTCGTAAGAGAGGTCGCTCAGCGTTGCAGTCTGGATGAGAGGCAAGGAGGAAACAACCAAGCGGCTCGCTGCCTCTACAATAAGCTCAGGCCGACGATACTCGTTGTTCTTGCAATCTTCAAGAATTCCAGATATGTAGCCCAGGATCTTGCGGACAGTAGCTTGGTCTAGCAATTTCCCCTGGGCTTTCTGAGCAAGTTCAGGAAAGCCGTCCACGACTCCGGCAAAGCATGCCAGCAAACCGTGTCGTTCTTCTACCTGTCTTTTTTGCAAAGTGCTCAGGCGATCCATCACCAAGTCGATCGATTCTTCAAAGCGAGAAAATGGCGTTTCCGAGGCCGTGTTGGACAATTGTACTATAAGCGTGCCAAACGCAGAGCCAGTAGCTCGCCTCGAGCCCGTATCCAAGTCTCCAATCCCCCGCCAGCTCAAGATGCCATCAATAACAGCCTCACCGTACTGCGGTGATAGCTTTGTCGCACCAGTAGCAACCTCCTGAACGGCGCGCGATCTCCGGGCCACGGCGTGATAATCCACACACTGAACAACTCCAATGCCATGCTCCACGGTATCTGGGTGTCGGCCAATGAGTTCCTGTAGCGCAGCCGAAGCTCCGCGCCTGATGTTTCCTTCCGGATCCAGGGATGCCGTCGTTACCAGCTCCGTACCCAAGACTTGAAGAATGGAGCTAGTTGCAGGGTGGGATTTGGCCGCGTAGACGGACTTTGTGGACACGGCAAGGAGTTCGTCAGTCGTGTATCGGCGAGCAAGCGCCCAGATGCCAAAGCACGCTGCGTCGCGAACGTTTGATCCCACACTGGCTCCAGAGACACCGCGCTGCTCAAATGTCAATCCTAGGAGAAGAGAGTGAAAGATGTCGGAGAGCTGGCTGGCTGGCGGAGATCGCCGATAGAGCAAGTGCGACAAGGTCATCATCAGGCCATGCCACTCCAAGGGATTCACGGCAGATAAGTCGCGAACCGGTTTGGCCCCTGTCTTGGCTGACGTCTTGCTCCAAAGCACATTGCGGTTCAAGGACTCGAGGACAGCTTCGACAACCTGGGATGCCATGTCCGGGTCCAGTTTCAGTGTAATAATGCTAAGCGACTTGCTAGCAGACAGACGAACCGGAGTGTCGTTATCAGAGAGACTCTCAAGGAAGTAGCCGATTGCATTCTCTACCAAGACCGTGGTCTTCATATCCCGCCGAGAGGAACGCAATAGCGAGACAACCAGCGAGCGGATGACTTTCAGCATCATCTTCCGTGCTGATGACTGCGACATGATAATTTTTGAGATTGAGTCTTCTCCAGTCGATAGTTCAAGCACGGATTCAAAAATGGTAGGCAGATAGGCGTTCATATCAGACGTCTCGGATGAAGACCGCAGTATTCCAGCCAGAAAAGAGAGAATACCAATGTAAAAATAGGGATTCTCAATCTCAGTCTCCCTTTGTGGCCGTAGCGATTTCAGAGACCACTGCACGAGGCTCTCCAGAATACCAATGTGCTGCATATCTCGCCGCATGGCGAGTCTCACAAGGAGAGCCTTGGCCGCATCTCGTTCTTTTCCTGCTGAAGCAATGTACTTTGTAGCCAGAGGAATAACTTTCATCGTAAGGCCCGGTACATTCGCAGGCCAGTTAAACCCGGGAATGGACGGCACCCCTCTNTCATCTAGATCGGCAGAGGAAATAGTCGACAGGTCAAACGGCGCAAACAAAAGGTGGGAAAGCCAGAGCAGCGCAATATAACGCTGCTCCCACGACCATCCATCACCGGAATCTCGTTCAGCAAAGAAATCCTTCTTTTCCTTGCCGGCGTGGACTTCAGCCTCTTCGACAGCTGAAAGGATGAGCTCCAGATACTTGGTCTCGACGTTGAGAAAGCGCACAATGACCTTTTCGCCGCGGACCTTGCAGAACGAATAGAGGATCCTGGAAATTGCATAGTCCAAGGGGGCAAGCAGGTTGGTCTGCTCTGGAACCCTCTTTTGTCGATGCCGCGTCTGCAGATACTCCAGATATGACTCTGCCAAGTAGGGAATCCACTTGGGCAGATGCGGATCCAGCAATTGAGGTAGTTCTTGAAACTGATCCAAGACNNNCAAAGACAGAGTCACTCGNNNGCACACACTCGCTCTCCGTCTCTTGCAGAAACTCACAGCACAAGTAGCCTTCATAGTCTCCCTAATCCGCACCCATCGCCGTATACGCGTTCCCCCCGGNCCATCCGGCTTCCGCAAACAAGTCACCAAGCTCTGATCCAACTCATCGAGCAAAATCTTGGAATGCTTGTGCAGGTACACATCAATGTCATTCTCAGAGGCATCCATCTTGAAAAAAAAAAAGCGATTGCTATCGCCCAATATCTTCAAAAACGAGTCGGGTTGAGCATCCCTTTTACATCAAAAAAGGATAAGAAAAAAGAGGGACGTTAGGCACCACTTTATGAGCGTAGCTGGAGGCGGTGACGATGTTTTGTCGTTGCAGCTAGGCAGCTGAATAAAATCACGTCGGCTTACAGATGAGATTTCTTGGTTGTGAGTTCGTCTTGGGGACCGCCAGTGACCTTTTGGCGGCTGCCTGAATATCAGGCTCACATCAGTATCGTGTGCATCTTGTCAAGTTGCAATCTAATCTGGTAATATACAGTACGCATACTGTGAATTTCACCGTTTGCTATAGGGTAGGCTCCAGCTGAGTGACGCTGCACTTGGTACAGCTTGCTGCCTGTCATTGTGCATTTACCTCGGCAATGTCAATCTGTCTACGGAGTTAAAACGGAGCAATTATTCCCAATTAACCGCTTCCAGATCGCCATCTTGCAATTCGGAGCTACATGTCAATTAATTTTTAAGGTTTTGACAAATGTGTAAATGGAGTGTTTGATGTAAAGTATGATTAACGCTAGATCGAATCTATATCTTATCGCCAAATCGATAGGCTTTTCTGGGATCTGCACCTTTTTATCCGTCTGCGGTGCTCACTCTATGCTGAACTCGTTATCCTCGCCTATTAGATTTCGATGCTTGCAGAAGCTCGTATTCAAAGATTTCAGTCGCTAGAGACATTTCGGCTCACACATTTTTTCTCTCGGTCGCATAAAGCTTGGCAAAATGATAAAATTGCTTAGCTATCACTGGCGAATCATGACCTTGCCACTGTCCAATATGAAACACGACAATGTGACAGGGGCATTTGCCATGTGCCCCATATTAAGGCACCGTCTCAAGCGAAGGGGGAGAGGGAAAAAATAAAGGAATGTTTCACAACATTATGATTTATCATTAATGATGCCCAAAATGGTTGCGTGCCCGTCGCGCAGATTAGAGAAATAAAAACTCCAAGCCCACACAGCAAACGCCTGGCTCGGCTGTGACCTGAGTAAGGAGTCGTACTCCTGAAATGTTGTCGTCACCAGACGGTCCAATTCAAAAGCAGCAAACGATGAGAGAGAAAGGGGGAAGTAAAAAAAATATCAAATTGCCAAGACGGGGGAATCAAGGTGAAACTATGAAACAGCAATCGCGGCCACTAGGGCATCTAGAGCACTGCTGTGGGACGAGCCAGTAGCCGCCACGTAGGGTCCAGTCCAGGCGACGCCAAGCATGTTTTGGCTGTTGCGATCATTGTTCCAAATGGACTGAGCGTTGCGGAGAATGAAGTTCTTGAAGGTGCTGCTTGGTGCTAGGTCATTGAGGTATCGCAGGTTGCGGATGAAGGCACCCTTGAACTGTTGACCATCTGTGCCGCAGTTGCCTGGGTTGAGCTCGCACTTATCTGCCTCGACGAGGATGCCATCTGAGTTGGAGAGGGCGTTGATGGCGGCGTTGGCAATGGCGGAAGCTTTGGTGAGAAGAGAGTTGTCACCAGTAGCCCTGGCGAGCTCGCTGAGACCACCGAGGATAACACCCTGGTTATAAGACCAGGTGGTCAGGCCGTTGTTCTTGCAGTTGGAGTCAAGACCATCATTGATGAGGTTGTTGGAGTTGATCATGCCACTCTGGGAGAACCACTGCCATTGAGCCTTGGCAATCTGAAGGTAGGTGCCGTTGGATGGCACCCGGTTGGCAAGAGAAGCGGCAACAGAGAGGTACAACTCGTTGGCAATGGCGTTGACGTAAGTGCGGTCCTTGCTCCAGTAAATGCCCCCACCACAAGGAGTTCCTTGACCGGTCTGCATATCGTTGAAGATTTCAATAGCCGAATTCAGATAGTCCTGATCGCCGGTGGCGTCGTGAGCGTGAATCAAGGCGAGAGCCCACCATCCCTCGTCATCGTAAAAGTCATCGAGGAAGTCGGCAAAGCCTCGCTTCTGGAGGCTGGTGGGCAAAGAGGCCGCAAAGGAAGCAGAGCATCCCCTGCCGTTGATGCAGTGAAGAGTTTGGGGAAGACCGGCAGCATTCACAAACTTGGCGACAGAGACGCTTGTGATCTGAGCCTGGGCGTAAGTGTTGCGTAGAAAGCCGCCAACGTTGAGCTGGTTTGCCTCATTGAGACGGAGCTGTGCAAAGTCGGCCAATGTGGTGAAAGCATTGGCACTGTTCCACCAGGCAGCGCTCCAGAGACCAGTCTCAACATCATAAAAGGCATTGTTCAGCTCCCGAATAGCTGTGACGGAGTTGGCGACATAGTTTGTAGCAGATAGAGAAGTAGAAGGAGCGGCGGATGAAGGGTTAACGAGTGACGAAAGTACGGCCGAGTAGGCAAGAGCGTGCTTCCAGATCCAGCTTGGAAGTGCCATGATGTAAAGAATGTTGCGGTGGGAATAAAAGGCAAATCGATCCAGCTGGGAAGCCGGGAGCTGCGTCTTAAAAACAAATGAGTGGAAGGGGGTAAATGGAAAAGAAAGGAAAGAAGATACCGAGACATCAGGAAGAGCTGCATCGAAATCGGGGCCGCGAGCAGTTAATAAACTTAATAAACCGGAGACTAACAATGCAACGGACAGCAACACGAACACCAAGCAAAGCTTGTGAATCAGGGACGCGAGGGAGAAGCTCCGTGGCGGGTCCGGACAAAGCTTGGGACTGGCATATGAAGGGCTAGGAGACAGGGGTCCGGATTTGGATCCATGGTGGTGATAGCTCGGCGGCTCGGCAGGGCTGCCGCGATTCTTTTCGGACTGGTCGCAAGCGGCTTGACAGAGCATGAAACTGGTTAGCAGTAGCAATGGATTCGGGCTNNNCCATGTGCCCCT
>JARWZN010000001.1:2987308-3005577 GCA_030015385.1 Trichoderma sp. BMH-0061
CACTGAGAGCACATCAATGTATCTTTTCTTNNNGAAAAACTTACCATTGTCCTTCACTGCTTCAAGAAAGGCCGGCCCATAGTCGTCAAAGTGCTTCTTGCATAGCGGCTCAATCTTCTTTAGAGCACGCTCGCCTTCCTTCAGCAAGGCTTGGGAGGCCTTGAGCATGGGCTGCGTATCACCCGCATTCTGGATAGCTGTTCTCCCCTTGTCGACGATATCCCTAAACGGGGTGAGGATCAGATCGACAATGGTTTCCATCTTTGCTGTCCCCGGGCAGAATTGCTCAGGCGAGCAGCGTCAACTCGCCGGCGGGGCGAGGGACTGGGGGGTTTTTGTACGATGACAGCCTCGTGCAACCGACTTGGTGCAAGTCGGTGCGTACGACACGTGCGATGTTAAGCGCAGGTGGACGCAATGCAATGGGAGGCGGAGATTAAAAGAGGATAAAGATGCTATAGCAAACTGATAGTCTTGGACGGTGGTTGCTAGGCGTGGCGCTTTATAAAAAGGGTATCAGCACCGAGAGACTCCCCGCGTGGGGCAAAGCCTGTGAGTAAGTGAGAGTGAGCCTTGGGAGGATCTCGAAAAGACTGTTAGGTGGAATGGGTAGCTGCAATTCGACAGCAGACACTAGTGAAATAGAGTGTAAAGTTGCAGAAATGTGAAGTTGGGAGAGGAGAGGTAGATGGAAACGGGGAGAAGGAATACAAAAAGTGGAAAAAGAAGAGAAATGCGTGGAGAGTGCGAGGAAAGAGAGGCGTATGTATCAACAAGAGAAGCTGAGAGAAGAGCTGAGCAACACCCTGACACAGGTAGCACCACTCGTGAGCACTGTTAGTCTCGAGGCTGAGGGATCCATGGAGTGAATGCCTAGGGCAGATCTTGGCCATGGCTGCAGCCACCCAGGCGTCGATATAGTGCCTGGTCTGGCTATCACGGACAATCAATCACAGCAGTTGGCACGGTTGCAACAATCAATGGACAGGTACCCGCCTAGCCTTGGTAGGGCAATTTGGATGCATGGATGCAGGTGGATGGATGCACGATTATGGGACGGAACGGAGACAGACAGACAGACCAGACATGCCAACCACAAGCACGACCAGCAACGGTTGGACATCCATGGAAGCGAACGAACGTCGGGTCTGCATCCCCTGAAAGATCCATGGACGCCCCATTCCGGGGCAGCGTTGCCAGCATGAATGAATCGACCGAGAGCGAGCGAAACCTGGGCGGATTCTGGCAACTGGACCCTCGAACATCATCTTTGTGAGGCTTGTGAGCACGAGGGCACCGACGATTGGACGTCGATTGGACAGGCTCCGTATGTCGATTGGTACAGGGCACTACAGGCCCCCCAGTGGACGTGCAGTGGATGGGCTGATTCGGAAGCGGGCTGTCTAGTGTCGCGATCCTGCCGGGACCCCCTGTAACTTGCAGCACTTGTAAGTAAATCCCTGCTCGGTCAGAAAGCCCGGGACTCGAGCTGTCCTGTCCACGTTGCGCAATGGCGATCGTGCATTGGCCGGAGCTGTCAAAGAAAGCGCTATTTTGGGAATAGCGGCTGGGCGCCAGTTAGCTCGTGTGCGCGCGCCTTTGAAGTTGGAACTGCAGCAGCCTCACTTTTTTGCAATTTTCTCGTCGAACGAACCTCATTAGTTACTAGTTTGGCCAATGCAGACAAGGAGACAAGGGTAACGGTTGCGGATATGCTTCCCCTCTTTGTCTGGAGCAAGCAATTCGTATACTCGTAATGGCGATGGTGGTTCCTCGTACGAGCGGGCATGAACTGTAAGAGCACTAGATAGATGGATATCACCTCGCGTGGGAGATGGATCCCCGTACCTGGATGCAATATGCAATGCAATCAATAAACCCCAACCTCGTTTCTTTTCGCTGCCACGCTGTTGCCAAGCAAGCAAGCAGAATAAGAAAGATATCGGTGACTACTAACAGTAGCGTCCCGTATCCGGTGGCGTTTGGTCATTGTTTCGCCTTGGCTTTGATGCGTCACATTCGCCTCTGCTTCTAGTCAAAGATCTGGCACGACGGTGCGGTAACGCAAACGGCAAAGGCTGCAATAGTGCAAAAGCTCTGAAAGGGGCCCCCTCCCCTTTCTCTCAATCTCAATCAAACCAAACAAAGCCGCCGCTGAGCGAATATTTCATCAATCTTCTTTGTGGATGCCAGCCCAGTTCCAGTCCAGTCCACACACAGTCAGTCTCTCTAGCAGCGTCCTGGTGCCCCTCCATGGATCCCGTTCCTGGATGGTGGTTGGGCTGAAGATGGAGAAGTTTGGAAGCCGCGAGTGTGGTGAAGAGTGGAGAAGGCAGATGCACAAGGTAAGACATTTGATCCCATCCATCCATCCATGTACGAGTAATCCATGTACATACAAGCATCCAGGTATGACGGGCCAACGGGTAATTGTTCTGTGCCCGAGCGTCAATGCTGTGGTTACATGACATGAACCCTAACACGAACTGCTGCCGCTTGAATAATACCCAATTGAGGCCCTGGGACATGGTTATCGGCACTCTCGAGACCAATTGAGTCCCCGCGAGTTATCTCAGCAAATCCCCCAAGGACTTTTGGGCCGTCGAGTTGCCCGTTCGAGAGTAGCAAGTAAGGGGGACCTCACGATTTAAGCAGATTAGCATCTCACAGTCTCACAGGGGAGACGCAGGTGTATCAGCCACTCACTCTCCATCCATCCATCACAAAAGTGACGTTCCGGGTAATGTTGCAATGCACACACCCCCTTTGGTTGGCCGATGTTGCTTATTTCCATGTGCCTCTAAAGAACTGGAAGCACGGTTCGTCACATTCCAGTGAGCACTTGTGTGGTAGCTCAAAACACATGCAGGCACTGTTGCTGATCGATGTCGATACGAGTGCCACACTAGAGCTGCTCCATCAAAGGACGTTGAGGCATCAACAACAGGTGTTGATCTGCATCAGTGAACGGGAGAGGATGAACGAATGAGAGACGAATACATGCATGAACTCGTAAGTACCAGGGCAAAACTCAGCTCACCCATTGGCCCCCGGGGTGTCATTCGCTCAACGTGATGAGCTCATGTATGCACATGTATGTAGTCTTACTGCCCGTACCTTGCATGTACGACATGTAAGTGAATGCACTCCAACCCCCATGTCTCGTTAGTCCGCATGCCATCCGCATGAACAGATCCTACTGGCAATCTACCCACACCACCAAGTCGGATCAGTCGCCTCCATATGGGCTAGCCACCCATCCAGGGTTCTCGACCGTCAAGGGTCTCATGGGAATGTGGAATATGTGGAATCTGGACCGGCCAGTAGGGCCATTTAGCACCACCTCTCCTCGGGAAGTTGACGCCGCGTAGCAGGTTAGCACTCATAGCTCCTTTTACGTTCTTCATGCAGCTTTGCTAGTATGGTAGCGAGTCGCGAGAAATTGCAACATGGTAATGAGCCGAGATGTGGCCAGCCAAGTACGAGCACACGTATCCAGCATCGGTTCGAGATGATGTAAAACATCCGCATGAAGCTCGCTTATGTAGTTTTATCAAGGTGACTGCCAGAGAGAGCAAAGTGCTAAACAGTACATAGACCTCCTACTAAGCACATCTTGCTCCATCAACATCAAATTGATCTCCTCCTTTGAGTGAGGAGAGACCAAGGCGTTTAGTCTATGTGCTATAATAGCCCGTACGAGTTTAAAGCTCTCAGCCTTAAGAAAGACCGAACCCTGTTAGGGCCCATGCCTCTACTACAAGGCACGTTCCAAGTTTATTAGTGGTTTGCATATGGTCAAGCTCGTAGGACTTCAGGTTTGTAGATGTGATGGATGCTGAACAGGTGGGGTCTCACAGAGAACCCGAGCCTTGTGTCTTGTTAGGTGGGGAAGTATGAGAGAAGCTCTTTTTTAACACAGAATTCGAAAACCCATCAAACTGTTAGATATCGGAACAATCACGAAAGCAGTTCCGAGGGAGACCATCGGTTCTACTACAGTCTCTTGGGAGACATCGGGCATCGTCCGGGCTGTTCTACTCTGGCCTACATACTTCGTACAGCTTACTGCATTCAGGTTAATAGACCGCTAATAGCCATGTTTTATCCTGTTTGATGACTGCATATCAAGTTTATCCGGCGGATTATTTTTCGGCGGCATCGTTGGGCGTAAGATTGTGTCGAGCTCACCATTCTACTATATCAAATCTTGGCAGATATGGCACCAGGATTAGTTTAAGAAGACTGCTATGACGAAACTCTCGCTTGAAGCCTCGACTAATATACCTCGATTTGTTAAAGTCGAACAGCCCTGCAAAGCCTCGGAGATTATGTTTTTGAAGTTTTTCCAGCTGAGTGGCGGGGGTACTTGCCCACGTTCTTGAGGAGCAAAGGATGGTATTGGCGGGGGCCGTGATGATAACTTCTGGGGACACGGCTGGGACACGGCTCGGCGGAATAGCTACGCGGACACACTTACGGGGCGGAGTGCGGAGGCAGTCAAATCGGGTAACTGCTTTGCATCCTTTGTAGCAATCATTAGCAGTGAGTTGACACCATTTGAAGAACTAGGGCTGCTTGCATTTATAGAAGGTTGATGAGGTCTCTAGTTCTGGTATTACACGACTCGGTGATCACAGGTCGAGAGAACACTGGCTGAAGTTGCTCGATACAGCTGATCACGTCGCTTGGCCTGTTCAATTGTATTGAGGCCGCTTATTAAGCTCATCTGTTAAGTTGAGGTTATACAAGTTCCATATCCTCTGTCAAACTCAGAGAAAATCCTCCAGCGTCAGCGTCGGAATCCTTACTCTCATATTCGGTGCTACTGCATGCTTGGCGCCCTTATATTTACTGCCTACAAGGCACCAAAGTATCACAATGACGGAATGGGCACAAAGGCTGTAGTCCCTCCCAAAATATGCGTCTCTTAACGTCAAAGACTCCATCCAAGCAAACCTCAACACAATTTTTCCCCTTTCGTCAGCGATCCAACGATAAACATTTTTCAACTATCAAACTCCAGCTCGTTTTTAGCCACATATTTTCAATAAGGCAGCCTAATCCAACTACTTGCTAGCATGGTATTCACTTGTCACATTTACCTGTGCGTACATGTTATCCTGAGTATGGGGTAAGATCGATTAAAAAAGAGATGACACGGAACTACCTAGGTGGATCGTGGGACCCCTTGTTCAAAAAACTCAAATTCTATCAACAATTACATACAGAAGCGCATCTTGATATCAGACTTTTCGGAACACGATCGGTTGAGCCATGCCGGGACCTGTTGAATGGGGCAGGCTTGCATGCTTTGTTGAGGCCAGTATTGATGCATGTTTGAACTCATCTCGAATCTATTGTTAGATCAAGTCTCCTCCAACGTCTCGACCTTCCCGCATCGAAGCGAAAAAGTCGGTGACAGTATCAAATCCCTTGATCCATGAATTTTTCTTGTTTGACTTCATCTCGAAATCTATTGTTAGATCAAGTCTTCATCCAACGTCCCGCGTCGAACCGAAAAAGTCGGTGACAATTGTAAGTCCCTTGATCCTTGAATTTTTCTCCATCGTCAAAGGGATTGCAGATCACCCTCACGTCTGTGCGCCCTCATGCAGAGCATCTATAGGTTCCATCCCATCCTTTTAAATCCTCTAGCTGCATCATGTGCGAGCATTGCGGATTCCTATTGTCCAACCCGCCGATCAGATCTGGCCTTGTTTGCCTCGCTCTCCCCTCGTGATCAATCGCCATGTTGGGCAAGATGGTGCTAGCTGCACGGGCTTCCTATTGTCTGAAGACGCAAGCGCGACTTTTTTTTGTCTGATCCTCAAAGGGGCGTGGACTTAGACAGAGGAGGGGTGTCTTTTGGCGTTGATAGTTCAAGCCAAGCAGAGCCAACGTCAACATGCTTGAATCTCGTTATTCCATAGGCGAGAGAGAGCATCCTTGTATAGATAGCATCAAGTTTCTACAGCACGAAACACACAACAACCTCATCGCTTGTGAAAAGGATTCACGACAAAACGCTAGCTAGCGAGCAAGCTGCTATCCAACCCAGCAAACAGTCTCCATAATCAACTTCAGACCCCCGTCTTCCGTCCTCCGGCTTCCGTCTTCCGTATCGGTCGCAAGCTCCGAGCACGTGCTGTGTCTTCAACATCGCCAGCCCCACCTTCGAACGCCTCCACATTGTCCCATGTCCAAAGTTGTCGGTATCGCAATGGGGCATATCCCCATTTCCAGAGCCCGCGGCAAAGGTTAGTCGACGGGGCACGCAGCGTATTAATCCGTACGGAGTCTTCTGTACGACGGCTGCAGGGTGTGGCCTTGGACCTGGACGCCAGAATCTCCGCACTCGAGAGATTAGTGCAGATGCCCCTGATGCCCTTACGCAGGCTCAACCTCAGGCCTTGCCACTAGACTGCTCTGCGATCAATTTCCGGCCAACCAAGATTGTATCCTGCATGCCTCGCTGGCGTTGCCAGAACCGNNNTCCATGNNNGCCACAACTGAGTCTGCACGACCTAGTATGCAAGGCTATCCAAAAGCCAAGCAAACAAGTTTGACACCAAATTTCNNNCAGTTCTTCGGGGGATCCATGCCCATAGATCGAGGCCAGCCTGGCTTCCTCCTCTAACGTTTGCCGAGTGATTTGCTCCGTCTTTTCGACCCCTGGAACCTCGACTGTGGCCTTCTCGCTCGCCACGTGGCCGACGGTCTCCTCTAAGAGCTTCTTCCTCATCTGGAAGCGTTCTTTGCGTTCTCTCTGCAGGCCGGGACTCTCCACCTTACCCATGACAAATCGGACAGTAAGCTGAGCTGCAAAGTAGAGGTGTTCAGCTAGGAGGATGCTCAAGAGAACACCGCCCGCAGTGATGTAGGATACGGTGCCGTCTTTCTTGTCGGTACTGCAGAGATAGACAATGGCAGCGCTGGTGACGCTGCCGAGCCATGAAAGGAAGCCCAGGGCCGTCAACCACGGTCCAATGGAGTCGGCTCGCCATGGGATGGGTCTGCGACAGCCAATGACAATCTTCAGAGCATCGGATCGCAGCTCGATCCAGTTGTTGAGAAGGAAAAAGCAGGCCGTAAGAGGCCATGAAACGGAAAACAGAGAGAGATAGCCTGTCGAAGTTAGTAAAGCTATTCCATCATGATAGAATGTAACGCAGAGTCTCAGCTCACCAAACTGCATTACCATCTCACGGTAGTCTGCAGTAACGTCGTAGACCTCGAGCCCGGTTTGATTTCGTACGCGCTTCAAGAACTCGGCTTCTTCGGGCTGGTCATTAGACTTAACCGCGCCATTGGACGACAGCTCCTTTGCTTTAACAGTAGCCTTGTGCTTGATGTAGGGTACAACGACTTCGGTAAGAGTATTGATAATTTGTGCAGTGACCGTGGTGTAGTACATTTGGTTGGCAATTCTCTGGGGGTTTGATTCAAACTGGCGCGTGGTCAAGGGAACCTCGCTCATGGTGAGAGTTTGAGCAGTTTTGCCCCAAAAGTGAAGGAATGGCTGCAGAATGCTACCAAAGGGAATGTAGACAAAAGCAGTAAAAATCAACGCCATATACGAAGTCATGAAGTTGAGCACAAACTGCTTCTGAACCAGAGCAGCATGGTGAGCNNNAAGAGCGATCCAATTAGTTTCAGTNNNGAAAGACTTGTATTGAGACTTGTACTTTATACACGTACCGTCCATGGTATCATAATTCTCTTTATCTGTCAACTTCTTAGCAGCAGACATGAGAATAGTCGAAAATGTCGGTGTCAGGGTGGCAAGTAAGATGGATGGCAGAAAGCCNNNCCGCAAACANNNGCATTGCATGTTGCAAAAATGATGAATAAAGATAGGATAGGGGGTNNNGAAGTCGAAAGATGGCATACTCACCAGATACGGCTTCCCTGGACCAGCATATACTTCGTTAATAAAAATCTCCAGAGAGTTTACCGTAGCCACAAGCCCGCCCAATACAACGATGCAGGCTAAAGCAAAAGGTATCTGAAGAAGCTGAGTTTGTAACCGCTTAATAGGAGCATAGATCTTGATGGGCTCTCCCGTAACCGCGTCCTCCGCCTCAAAATCCCACTGAAATTCCGCTCGTGGATGCTGTATCTTGGAAACGCCGCGAACACCCCAGGTGATGGACAAATCAGCTTCCTTGCGCTTCCAATACTCAAAAAACACGACAGACCAGAGACAGCTGCAGATGGCATAAAACGTAGAGAACTGTCCCATCAGCATCCAACAAGAGAAGCCTACCACGGCCGGGAATATCTGGAAGCGGAAGTAATCCTTGAGGAACGCAAAGTAAAAGGCAACGCCCTCGCCAAACTTGTCTCGAATGTCGTCTAAATCGGATTGGTCCAAGATGTACTTTTTGCTCCATTTATGCAGCCACTCCTTGTTGAATGCATTGTTATGGAGTGGGAAGATGGCCTCAACGTACTTCCACTGGCCTTGCCCCTGCGTAATGCCCGCGCCTCCCTCATTTCGAGACTCGGTAATCAGGAGATAGACCAATCGAAGCCTCTCAGCCTCAGTAACGGGCTCATCCTTGATTGCCTGCGTGACATCGCTGGCAGGGGCTTTGATGCGGACTCCTTGCAGCCAGTCCTGGAGGCGAGAGCTGTAGACCTGCCGGGCCAACAGATCATTCGAGGCGAGCCTGGTGAAGACGAGAAGAGAGTCCTTGTCACCGCAGCGAACAGCAGTGGTGAGACCGATATTTGTGAGAGCTTCAATGAGCTGAACAAAGGCGGCCTCTGCCTTCTCTTTCTCTAAGTGGTGTAAGCCAGTGCAGGAGAGGATGAGTTCAAGTATCAAGATGGACATACCCTTGGGTGGTATTCGGTAATGAATCACATAATCAACCCTTTATTGTTTTCAGCATGGGTCGTTGGTTAGATTATGAAATGGAAAGCTGCAGGTCATCATCACATGCTTACCCAAAGTTGCCCTCTATACCCTGATCCTCCCCTTACCGTACAAGCCCCGCAGGCTTGACATGTCGATGACGTCGGGCACGAGATAAGCACAAGAGCTCGATGAGGATGATTAGGAAGAGAGAAACGAATTAATATTTATAATTGACTGCATGCAGCACCAGGAAGAGCGCGTGCAAGTGGTACGCAGTTGTGGGGGGTTGCAAAAGAGAGAGAAAGAGCTGAGCTGCGTATGTGGTCAATCGATAGCAAGATTGTCAGGAGCTGTTGTGGGGATGGCGGGCAAAGACGTCACTGGGCTGTGTGGTTACCCTATAAGGGTTAGCTTGTCCAGAAAGACAAAGAGGTTGGCGAGTGCTCTGGAGAGAGAAATAGACGATATGGTGGAAGGTATAAGAGAAAAAGTGAAAGGAATTGGGGAGGGATGGGAAATAAAGAAGAAAAAAGACGACGTGCATCATCCATTACAGCTGAAAACCTCGTCATGTGAAGCCATTTCCAGCCATTGACGATCAGCTACTGACAGCTAGATCCCAGATTTCAATCTCCAGAAAAGCCGGGCTAAGCCTCTCCCGGGAAGGGCTAACACTCAGCCAATCAGCGAGCAGCGTTGACACCATGAGCCATGAGCTCATCCCTCTTGAGATGCGTCATACCTTTCAGCCCTTCTCATTACATGTACATGCAGCCTTTGATATGCAAAAACACCACAATGCTGACCAATCTCTATCAGATTTAGCATCACCATATTCAGTGCCAGCGCTACTTTAACGCTCATCATGGGCCTGCTCACTTTCCTCGGCCTTCGCCGGGAGAACCAGTGGGAGCGCCTCACTCTCCTCGACCAGCTTCTCCTCTCGCCATTGACTTTCATCACCGTCAGGCTCTACCACATCTTTCTCTTCCTCCGAGGCCAGCCATTCGTTCCTCCTCGTGGCAAACCAGCTATTCGGGTTGTCTGCATATCCGACACCCATGACCAAATGGTCGACATCCCCGCTGGCGACATCCTCATTCACGCGGGTGACTTGACTAATTCTGGGACGGCTGAAGACATTCAAAAGCAGCTGGACTGGCTGAAGAGCCAACCTCACCAAGTGAAGATTGTCGTCTGTGGAAATCACGATAGCTGGTTTGACTCGCGTAGCCGCCTTGACCCGGACGTCAAGGCTGGTGCTGTGGTGAACTTGGAAGGCCTGCATTATCTTGAAAGTGGCTTGACTGTGCAAGAAATTCATGGACGTAAACTCACCATTTTTGGTGTGCCCGATATTCCGGAATGTGGACCAGAGAGCTTTGCGNNNGTATGCCGGCGAGAAACATTGGTTTCGAGTTGGGACATTTGGAATGCTGACCCGAATATATTCCAATATGAGCCTACCAATTCACCGTGGTTTAGCAGAATCCCACCTCAGACCGATATCCTGGTGACACACTGCCCTCCGGTANNNCAATTCTCCTCTTCTATCTACTATGGACTCAGGTTGCTAATTTGTCTCATACTAAAACACCACTTGGATCTTGGTCTTGGCGATCCTAATCTGCTTAAAGAACTCTGGCGCGTCAAGCCTCGTCTCCACGTCTTTGGCCATGTTCACTGGGGCTACGGCAAGGAATCCATCTTCTTCGACGACATGCAACTTGCCTATGAGCGGTTGCTCTCTCGGCCTACTCGCGGGCCTTTCTGGGATTTTGTTCCAAATGCTGCTTGGTGGGACCACTTCTACGTGCTGTTGCATGGCTTTCATGCTGTGTTATGGAAATGGATCATGGGAGGCCCCGGAAGCAACCAAGGTGGCCTTCTTGTGAATGCTGCTCAGATGCATGGAAGCACTGGCAAGGTGAAGAACAGGGCGGTGGTCGTAGATATTTAGCTTGGATGTTCATTTTTTACTAGATACAAAACACAAAGACCGATTTATAATGGCCATGTTTTAAAATGAAAGAATTACGACACAAATGCTGTTATTAAGAATTTGTCGTTTATTAAATCTTAAAAGCTACATACTAAACAAAAGAAATCTCTGTGATTAATGTTGATACAATGCGCGCACTTTATGCTAGGGGTAATCTGTATACAAAAGAAAAAGGCCCCGTCCCGAGTGTTCATATTATGTTGTCTTTTTTGGTCTTTTAATCTTTCTTTTCGGATTTGAGGTTAAATGATTCTCATGATAAGAACCACTATGCTCAAACCCAAGATTGCCAGGTACTTCTCCAATCCCGCATCCATTGTTGATGCTCCTGCAACAAGCACCACGGGTGGGCTCAAGGGGGTGTCTGGGAACGTTGAAGGTGGCGGATGAGGTTTGTCATGATCGTCATTATGTGAAGGAGGATCGTGAGGAGGATCATGCCAATGGTCGTCGTGTGATGGTGACGGCCCAGGAGGAGGGTGAGGAGGATCAGAAGGAACCCAAGGCTTGGGATCAGCATGTGGTGCCCATGTCGGTGTCACAACAGCTTGCTTTGTCTCGGGGCAGTCAACGACCGTCTCCGTCACTGGGATCACAATCTCTGAGATCTCAGGTTTCTCTTGCCAGTCCTTTTCCTTGGCTGCTGAGGGGTCCCAAGAAGCGGATTGCTTCCAGTCGCCCTCATTGTGACCGTGTCCATCTCCTTCATGGTTGTTCCAATCGTGTCCGTCTTTGCTCTTGTCGTCACAGTCGCAATCGTCTCCGTCATGCTTCTCGCCGTCGAATTTCTCACCTTCATCTTTCTGCCAATCATTCTCACCATTTGGATCACTCCACTCATGGCCACCTTCATGCTTGTCACCCCATTGCCAACCCTGTTCACGAGAATCCTGCTCAGAAACCGGGAAAACAGTCACCTCAGCCACCTCGATAATCGTCTTAGACCATCCCTTGTCAGTCCAATTCGATCCTGGTGCCATCGCCGGCGGTTGTTCTAGCTTCTCGTCTTCGACACAGCCGTACACAGTAAGCGCATGCAGCGGCAAAGTCTCCGACACAAATTTCTTGCGTGGAGCATCAATGTCCCTGGGCGTAACTATACCGCCGCAGAACTCAAACTGGTTTCCTGGACACTGTTTGTTACATAGGCCCTCCTTTTTAGTGGCCAATGTTCCAGCATCGAGAGTATCTGCGCAGAAACAGTGGGAGTCGAAGATGCCAACATAAGTCTTCTTATTGCATAGATCGACGCACCGCTCGAGAGTCATGTCCCTACTATCAGCAACTTCGTGGAATGTTTCAAAGCCGCTGTTTGAGTAGAAGCAGCCGAGGTACGAATAGTGATTGATCTTGATGGGATTGACAGGTGCCCTAGTTGCTACCGGTTCAATAGCATCAGTCGTTGCAGCAGGAACCTCACCATCCCAGGGACGGTGAGGAACATGCCCAGTAGCGAATACCGTCACAGTCTCGGTCAAGCGAGTGTGCTTGTATAAAGTCGTTGTTTGCTCATCACTGTAGGGGCCTGGACGAGGACGAGGAAGAGTCAAGTTCCAGCTTGGCTTTGGCTGGGTTGAGTTCCAGCTTGGCCACGGGTCGTGGACACGCGGACGGTACTCGTAGGCATCGATATATTGCACGTCCCAGTATGCGTTGGTAAAGGCCTCTGGGTTGTTTGCCACGTATTCATCGCATGTCGGCGCAAATTGGTCGCATTGATCCGTTCTGCCCCAGACAGCATCACCATAGTCGCCGCAAAAGTTCTGGTCATCTTGGTCAGTCTCGAAATACTCTTCTCTCTCAAAGTCCATTGGTTGACGTATGGGTATGAGCGGATATATNNNTATACTCACAATATTGATAACCAATCTCATGTGCTTAAAGTAATTGTTAACGTTGCATTGCGATCCCCCAAAGATAGCAATCGGCTGTCCCCATGTGTCGGGGTTGGGCTTCTTGGCCTCGATATCTCTCGGGATCGACCCGCGAGGGAAGTGCCAAATGCGAATATGAACATTATCCCATTGCATGGCATAAACACCTCCATGAGCGGCATTGAAACCGTCACCATATGATGAAGTGTCGTCGGGTGAGGGATGAAAGCCGCAGCCAATGTTATCCGTGCCAACCGCACATTCTGTGTTGATTTGCTCGCCACTAAATAGTCCAAGGAGGTCATTGCCCTGACTACATCCGTCTGCCGTGTGGGCTGATATGATGTTGGTATGGGCTGTGTTGACTCCTTCAATGATGTCAATCTCGCCGTCGTACGGCCAGTTGTCACCATATGTCCAGACTGTNNNTAATCCATGGTCAGTCAATATCCTGAACATTTTGACCGTCGGTGTCATAAAGGATTCAAGNNNAACNNNCATGCGNGGCCACAATCCACAATGTGAAGGAGGCATGTGTAAGAAGTCGGCAATGAAAAGGCCCTGATCAAATGTATCTTTGCTCTCAAGTCGAATACTCGGCCTACCCCTATCCGAGACGGAATAGCCATTCGTGCTGTCAACCCCCAGTCTAACAACTCCTGTTCTATCATCGATTTGGTATAAGCCCATTGCGTGAGCATTTTGTCTATCTTGATAGCTACATAACGCAGATTAAGTGTCAGCTCATCAAACATAATCAATGGTCAGAACCACGTCAAAAGCACTTACGAAACAAATCCGTGAGAGGGATCTACCCCATCGAACCAGTTAAAGTTGGAGAGTAGAGACTCTCCAGCATACGTTGTGGATAAAAAGTACTCCATCCTCAATCAACTGCAGCACGACGTTTGATACTGCAGTTTTTGGTTGAAGACGGCTTGTCATGAGAGAAAGAAAAGATAGAAAGAAAGGACTTTCAAAGCTGAAAAAGGCATTTGCACATTATATACGCGAATATTTCACAAGACAGACCCTGGAATGTTCTCTCTGACCCATAACCTCATGGCGATCAAGGCCATAAATAAGTGAGACACACTATAGCCAGACTCAATCCGGACGCGCAACAGACATCGTGGCATTGAAAGGCATTGTTTCCCGGGGAGATTCGCCTCGCCTCTGCATTGTCTAGAGCGAAAAAGGAAAAATGCCAATTCCTAGAAGCCTCGTTGCTGGGATGGCCAAGACACAGAAGAATGGTGGTGCTGGCAACACACACGAGAGGGCATTCCAGAAGGTGAGACTTTCAATTCACAAAGTCACAGAAATTGGCTGCCTGCCGCGCAAATCCCAGGCTTTTGACGCGTGCCATTGAAAAGCTTTAATTGAAACAAACGCGCATTAGTAAGTCTATTTTCAGGTCGGGTATTTCGCCCAAGTAACGCCCCATGATATGCCTCCATCTACAGTTGCTTCCCGCTTGCTTAGATCTTTTGATGTACATGTTCCTAATCGTACATGCCGAATTAAACTCTGGCTGCCATGTTATAATATCCACCTCTTGTATATATATAATATCCTCAAGTATCTTCCCATAACCCCCTATGTGTTATTACAGGGGCTCCTTTATACAATGATCCTCCTCAGGCCTTCTGTGCCACCAAGGACACGTTTTCCGGTAACGGCGCATCGGCCCTGGCCACTCTCCCACTTGCCCTCGCGGTCTTCCATGAACTCTTCCTGTTTAGGATGCATGCCCTCAATCCATCGGTGGATGCACGTATAACAGTAGACAACACCCGTCTGGCAAACCGTTGGGGTGACGATCTCATCCACGCAAATAGGGCACAGGGAAGAGTCTTCTGGGAACCGAACAACAAAGATGGGGAGCATGGACGGCGTTGCAATCGGCGCCTCCTTTTCCGTAATGGCCACCTCTTTTGAATCTTCCTCTTCCTCCTTGCCCTCCTCCTTCTTCTTCTTGCCGAAAGAACCCTTGCCGGATACAATAGGAGGAGGCAACTCGATGCTCTCAGCTGCCTTTCGTGACAGCTGCTTCGCAAAGTCTGACTGGTACCACCACTCGAGGAATTTCAGTGCGAAAATGCTCATAGGTAACAGCAGAGAGAGGCTCGACATGGCCCTAGATGCCAGCTCCTTGGGCGTCGACAGCAGAGATCGCGGACCGGGCTTAGCGGCATTGCTCGCCGGCTCGGATAGCTTGTCGATGGCCTGGTAATCGGCCATGGTCATCCTTCGTATTCTCGTGCCGATAAGCCACATGAGCGGGTTGTGGTATTTGGTACGATCGAACAGGTAGGCTAGATTAAAAGCCAGCATGGCAAAGCAGTAGGCCGCGTTGACGTGCGGATAGACGTTGCGCAGAAACCATCTGTAGTAGTGCATGAATCGATCGCGCAGAGTCGGATTCTCGGGCATCCGCGTGTATGCCGCGCCCAGAAGCGCTCGGGGCGCATTAATGTCGTATGACTCGTCCAGCTTCCGCTTCAGATACGGCACGCCGACCAGCACGGCCAGGTTCTGCCACACATCCTTAGTCGTGAGCTTCAGTGTCTCGCGGACCAGATGCGGCGCGGCGAGGCTTGCTCTCGGGATCTCGCCGTGAAGCGCCTTTTCGCGTTTCAAGCCGTAAAAGTTCTCTGTGAAGGAGCCGCCACGGGTGCGCAGATAGTGACGCTCGACGGCAAGCATCAACAGCGCGTATAGCTCGTCGAAGGAGTTGAGGATTCGGAGCAGGTATCGCGGATGGCGGTGCGTGGCGACGGTCAGGAGGTATCGCAGCGTCGGCGGTAGCAGGCTGTTGAGCTGCTGCTCGGAGAGAACCTCGAAAAGCGAGGGCTTCTGGCCGTCGAAGGTGCCCCTGAGAGCCGTGATGAACTCCATGGCGGCGGCTTGCTAAGCTGCTGATGATGGTGCTGCCGTTGCTTTGCCGCTGCCAGTAGCAGTATCAATCCGATGCTGTCGCTGTCGCTGTCGCTGTCGATTAATGCTGTATTTCGTGTGTGATGCCGTGGATAAGAAGAAAACAGTAGTAGTGCAAGGATGGCGGAGACAAAAGTGTCGATATGGTGGATTGTTGATGATGAGGTGAAAGTGTCAGGAGGAATTGGTACATCTCATCTCAATAGCCTGGATTTCGGCATGGCGCGGTCCACGCACTAAGCCAATGACGCTTCAGCCATGTGAAGTGCCTCGGTAAAAGTGCCGCCGCCATCTGCCCCAGATTCCCCGGAAACGTTGATTTGATACGGGCACCGTATATCGGCTCTACTAACTGATTATTGATCGATGCAAGTTGAAATATTGAGGTGTGAATATATAATTATTTGTTCAAAGAAAGTCCGAGACATTCTCATAGCATGTTATTCCTGTCCTCTTCAGACGCTTCAGGGTACTTGCTAGCTGGTTGAATCCACGTCTACTCCGTACATAGAGAGCAATATCCACGCTCCTGGATGCATATACAATGCCCTTTAAATCAAAATCTTGATCTTTTAATAAGTAACGAATCATTTAGTTATTACCTCGATATCGGAGCAGCACTCAAGGTTTTTCTTTGTCTCGTCGTTCCAATTGTGTCCCGAATAATGCATTGTACAAGTATGGTCACTTTACAGCTGAATAAAGCCAGCATCAATCCGCTAAAAATTACAACCTAAGCTCCCGCGCTAGCGAGATCCAAACCGAGGTTCATTTCACTGCCCGATCCGACACTTTCCCATCTCGCTCTCACTCTCACTCTCACTAATCACGTCCACTTCGCCAGACATCAACTACCATTGCATTTGCGCAATTGACGGTCAAATTCGCTCCAAATAAACATCATAACATTATTATTCAACACTATCTATATACACATTAAATCGGGACAAGTTTGAAATATTTCCGCGCAGCCTACGTCGCGATCTGTCTCATCTTATCTCCCTTACACACCTCAACCACTCATTCAAGATGAGCAACAATAACGATATCCCCCACGAAGACACCGACGTCGGAAAAGTCGAAGCTTGGTTAAATCACTTTTCTCAGCAAGATGGCGAAGAGGTACGCTCAAACCATTTTTCTCAAGATAACACTACAAGTGCTAACGAGTTCACAAATCAGCGATGGATGAGTAACCTCATACCCAACATCAAAGTCCTATCTGCATCATCGGCTCTCCCCCATCCCTCGGTGAAGTTTTCTTTCACCGTCGATGGCAAGCACACCAATGGCTTTAACAACCTCCACGGCGGGGCAGCAGCATCGCTTCTCGACTTCTGTACATCTTTGGTACTTGTACTCGTTAGCAAACCTGGCTTCTGGCAGACCATGGGTGTTAGCCGCACCCTCAACACAACGTACATGCGCCCCATACCAGCTGGGATGGAGGTACTTGTGGAGTGTGAGATCCTGCAGGTTGGTAAGAGACTTTGTGCTCTGCGAGGCACCCTGAGAAGGAAAAGTGACAACGAGCTGCTTTGCATCTGTGAGCACAACAAGGCAAATGTTGATGTTGTTGAACCAGAGCCTTCTAAGCTCTAACAGACAGAGGTCATGGATTTTCTAATTTGACAAATATTGTTAATGAGAAATGGGATTTGGTATGAAAGCTTGCTAGTATAATAGAAAAAGAGATCCGTCATCCTACATAGACGCCATAAGCAATAGAAACAGTTCAAGCCCCAGATGACGGCTCTGGATGATCCTCGATGTGATGGGTAATCTCAATAATCTCCAATTCTGCATCCAATAACAGCTCTGGCAGCTCATTCGCAACCGGCTCAGACTCAGAATCATCCTCTTCCTCTTCCTCTTCATTCTCCATAGTGTACTCCATGTCACCCTCTGGATCAGAATCTTCCATCTGAATCAGTGCGCTCCACAGTAGGAAGTTTCTGGGAAGAACAGCGTGCGTACCATGCGCCGTCTCCGAGTCACTAGCCTTCCAGAAAGCTGATGGTCCACAGGGGCCATGAGGATCATAGTCTCTGCAACATCGGGTCAGTTGAGGGATAGGAATGATGGGACGCACAAGTGTNNNGACNNNCCTGTCAAACCAGTTACCGATAACTTTGCCACTTTTTGGACCACTGAGCTGTACACCTTCTGATTTCCAACGCTCGTGTCCCTGAAAGATGGACACTGATGTCCATCGAACCTCGCCCTCCTTGGTCAAACCAACAGTACCTTCGAAGTAAAGTCTNNNGCTNNNGCAACGTTTATCAATAAAACACCCACGGCAAATAAGATACATACCTCGGAGATCAGAGGACGCATTATCGTCCCAGGAATCATCAAGTGGGCGAGAGATGCCCTCATAATGGACGATTGGCAGATCTGAGGAGTACTCCGAATCCGGCCCGGCCTGCTCGATTTTTGTGACGTGAATCCTCATAATGATAAGACGAGTAGCTTCCCCAACATCGAGTGTGTGAAGAGGGGATTCATCTCGTTCGGGGTTGGTGAAGTTGTAACTAAAGAAGTCATTGTAGTCAAGGAAGCATACAATCTGNCAAACAAATGTTAG
>JARWZN010000001.1:3005583-3060013 GCA_030015385.1 Trichoderma sp. BMH-0061
AGGGCGGGCCATTCCAAGACTGGCTTTAGGATAGCATACTCTATACCAAGTGCCAGTCACGCCATATGGGTCCATGGCATCTAGTGACGACTGGTCGGTAACGGGGGAGGATATGAAGCTGCCTTTCCACGACCCAGAGAAAGGGCTGTCCCAAACGTCGTTGAAGAGTCGCGTGAGCTTCTTGGTGTAAATGTTACTTCCGAGTACAATCAGGATTGCCTCCACCTTCTCCCAATCTACTTTTAAATCCCCAGCTTCATCCTTGAACGGGCCCCATCGAGTCCGGTTAGTGTACTGCCGAATATCATAAACTTTAGAGCACGCATAAGGGTACGTCCGCGCGGATCGCAGTCTTCCAGTCTCAAGAATTGGCTTGCCGTATAAGCAGTGGAGCCTGGCGCTTTCTTGTTGTTGCTTCTTATCCAAAGCCGGGAACGGGTGGTGCTGAGTTCTGTAGACCCTCTCAAACAGAGACGACTTTTGAAGAAAAGCTTTCCGGTTGGATTCGTCTTCAAAGAGAGCATTGAGAAAGTCTGCATTTCTAGACGCATACTGAGTGTCGGATGTTTCCACAGCATGGCTTGCGGGTGAAGCATGCCTAAGTAGCCGAGTCACTACTTTGTATACAAAACTCAGCTCACCCTCCTTATTGTGTAAATTGTTGGTTAGCGCATGGTTATTTCTACAGATTAGCGAACCAGTAACATTAATACCTACCTTGTCTTCAACATTGTCACGGTGACAAATATTCTCGAGCTTGACGATGTCATGCAACTCAGTCTCCCAATCAAGTCTGTCGTCATCATCGGGAGGTGAATCNNNTCTCCCATGATTAACTCGTGCTCCCGTTACATCAAACCAAGGTATAGGACCCGCGAATTTACTCACAAAATGATGAATATAAATGTCTTCACACAACTTTTGATTCCCATTCACGAAGCTGTGAAGTGCTTTACAGACGCGGGGTAGCGACTCGAGGTCCTTGGGCGCCAGCCATTGCAGAATGTTGTGAAGGATCTCGTTTGGCAGCGTCGTTAGATGGGCCATGTTATCTTGTGTTTTGTGTGATGAACGGCAAGCTTTCCTGCAGTGCCGAAGCTGAAAGTTGAGGTGACAGGTTCCGTATCAGGAGGCGGGCTAGGTGATGATGCCATACCACTTGCCCGGCTGCGAGTTGTAGGCCTTATCTCCGTTCACACGCACTGTGCTGTGAGCACTATGCGGGGCGTTTCGGCGTGGGGGATCGGGTCTAATCTTTGTCCGTGCGGAATATAACTCCGTGCGGGCGGACCTGCGGCGTGCACAGTGCCGAGAATACTAAGGTACTTATCCAATGTTACTTCCAACACTGATGCCGGTTGCGGTTCTGGCCAAAGCTTACAGATACATGTATCCAAAAAGGCAAGTCTCATAGCCACTCATCCTCCAATCAGAACCGGCCGCGTCGGAATAGAGAACTTCTTGAAGGCCGGTGATGATTTTCAGCGTTCTTGGATCGGGCAGTGAGGACATAGCGGTTGATGCGAGCGTCCTTTATGAGTTATTCTTCACCCAACTCGTCTGCCAAGGACTTTTTTTTTTGCTCCGATGATAGCAAAACGCCCATACTCTGAGAGAACATCTCGAGCACACCTAGGTACGTTATTGCTTACCAGGGCATTCCTCTTGTAGACCGGGTCCGGGGTGGGTAAGTGACATTGCGGGTTATCGTCACGGTATACGGCTTCCTTGTTGTTGGCTGTTAGTAGCAACATCCCTTTACAATCGTAGTCAGGCGAGCGTCCTGGCCAACATGCCGTTCTGGTGCAGAGCTCAGCTGCAGACCTGTGCCCCTTCGAGAGTTGCGTTGATGAAATGCAGTTCACTCTGAATACATGTGGCCAGCGTCCCGGGGACTTCCGTATGCTGACATCGTGCAGGAAGAGGCGCAGTTTCGCGGAAAGCCTTAAGTAAACCGATAGGATGTGATGATCGTTCGGTTTGCTTGTAAGGGGCCAACACAGCAATGACAGTTGTCATGACATTCCCGAAACAGTCATTGTTCAGGTAAAGGATTTGGTGGCTGCTCTCGAGGTTCACAACAGGAGCTGATTCAAAGGCTCAGACCCGTGCCGATGGCGGAAGATGTTTCATGATAGCTCCTGGAGCTGAGCCACCTATCCCGTTTGCATGGCGTTGAAGGCGTCATCGTTGGGAAGCGTAGTATCCTCCCTCTTGCAAGTCGTGCGGCTGGGTAGCCGACACTAAGGCTGGCCATGCACGAGTGTCGGTGATCCAGGATTCAACCACGGCATTAGCTATTGAGCAACGGCAAAGTTGTCGACTGAGTTAATTAGTGTTTGCATATTTAACAACACAATTCAACGAGACTTACAACAACCCCCGCAGCCGAATATCGACGGTTATGTACATCTGTCGCCCCCAATCTCACATGTAAGGGAATGCCGATCTTTACGGCTGATGATGAGAAGATCCCACGGCATGTCTAATTAAGCTCGCAAGCCAAGTCTTCGGTATGCGAAGTTAATTGAATAATACCACCTTTCCCCTTGGCAAGGCTCGAAACGGGGTCGTAGTGGGATCAACGTGCAGCGGGGGTCTGAAGAGAAGGGAAAAGATCAACCCTGAGGTGAGGTACAGACAGGTGAAATTCAGCACACGTATTGCAGCCTTTCGTCCAACCACTGGCTTTATATGAGATTATACGAGAGAATGCGAATCGGCGCTACACTGCAATTTGTGATATGACTTTGGTCTCCAGAGCATGTATCCACCATTGTACTATGCCTGTTCTGGTGTTTATTACCTACTTGGTTTGTCCTCCGTATTGCTCCATATTACAAGAAATGTTCGAAGCATATTTGAAGCGCAACATAGAGTACATGATTAGGCAAAATGGCAAGCATCTTGGGCTGGTAGACATGAGGGTAGCACCAATAGAAAGTCACCTCATTATGTACCCTCGCTGTATTGTCACATCTTTTGTGGATTGAAGAGCCATTTACTCCTATTAGAAAGCCGCATTGATTTGGCGACGCTGGAGGCTGACTGTCTCCCCATGCTGCCTGGAAATCAAGGCGGCGTCAGCTGAATCACCCAACATGCAGGTTTCTGTTTGCTTATTCTTATACGAGAATACCTATCGAAAGAAGAAATTTTACCGTGATTGGAGCATGGCATTTGAATTGATGCAAGCTGTGGTGAAAATTTGTAGAATGCCGCCTATAAGTGGAGGTGCGACCTCCCCATTGTGCAATCACTGGATTAAAGGCACATTCGGCCCGACAGTGCGAGATCCGATCTCTTTGACTTGCAGGACACGAGAAAAGCATTATTTCCAGTGCGTCTTTTTGCTGTTAGTGATTGCTTCTTGGTAGAAAATGGTGAGGCAATTACATTGAGGCACATCCATGTATGCTTCCTCTGTCCTTGTACGAGTAGGCCTCCTCTGCGTGTGCTCGATTGACCCAAACCCCGGCCTCGAACATGGTATGTACCATTTGCATATGAGCAGTCAATAAATGCTGACCGAGAACCTGCAGACAGACGCCCCAAGTGCTTCGATTGATGCATCTGCCATTCAGCTGGCGTGGGCTCAGCAGATCCCTGCTCTGGTCCGTGGCAGCGGCGCGGGTATTGCTCCAACAACAATCGACCTGCTGCCACTTTGGTGCAGCTTTCTGGCCTATCAAAGCATCGCGAGCGTGGAGGCTTGAGGATTCTCGACCGCTAACCCCCGCACTTGGCCAGCGCCCCCAACGCCAACGGCTTTGTGCCGGGTCGTTAGACAGAACGTCGAAGCTAACGGCTGTCCACGCGGCATCCTTCCTGGACTTTAGACCTCCCTGATCAAGAGCGACGATCCATGCGAAACGGAGTTTTCGCTTCGGAAAACGTTGATCTCGGCGTCTTCCGCGCCTTGGGACCGGTGCCAACGGCCTGCGTGGGCATTGAGGCGTGCTCATGTCATGTGGTGGCCCGCTGCGTAATCGGCGATTATTTGGCCGGTGGGATTGATGATTGGGATGCTCCGCATTCTCAAGGCTCGGCTCTGCTGGCCCAAGCACCGGAGCATCGCGAGATCGATCAAGGTGTTACCAGCACCTGTACGAGTAGGTACTTCGACGGACCGGACTTACCCCCATGGCCTCGATTTTTAGCATTTTGCATTTGGGGGTTTGTGCGTCTTACTTGTGGCTATCGCCCGATTAGCTTTCAGTCGGGCCCGCTGCTACACAGACTACACCGGGCTGCAGCCACTCAGTTTTTTCCCTCTGCTTTCTCTTTTGTTATGTCCTCTCTCGAATCTGCGGCTTGCAAGGGAAGTCTAAACTCCACAGCGGGCGGGTCAGGCCGCGCCAGCCGATGAGGGTGACATAGCAAGGCTGAGGACAATGCACTACTGGGAGAGGTACTGATGATGGGCGTGCGAATGGGTGCAATGGGCTTGGCATGTGAGTTCGGCATCAACCTTTTTTTCTGACGTGCTCGCATTGGACGCTTGACTTGTCTTCAACAGGACGTTCATCGGGCCTGCAGACCTATGAGACGACGACATGGTTCGAAGCGGGCGTCTCTGGGGCTGGCATAACGGCTCGTACCTACGTGGGAGCTCATGCTGTGCAACATTGACGGGTTTGGCCAGGGTCGTGAATGGTAGGCCTGTGCTGGGGTATCCCTCCCTCCCATGGGCATGGATCACGAACATGGGACTCGCCTCCGAATGTCCCGCCTACTGCCCGAGTATACAGCACTTGCACAAGCAAACACCGATGGCCGTCTGTTGGCGAGATGCCGCTGCAATGCGAGGCAGACTGCGTGCGTGCATCGAATAGCACTAGCACACGAAGAAGCCACGGAGCACGACAGCATTGGATTACTTGATGAATTATTAATGCCGTGCTGTCCCGCGGATGTTCCCTCATCAAGACAAAGGTAACGGCCGAGGGGCCATCAGCCGTTCGTTACGCGCATCGGGTTCGTACCCTTTGCCTGTGCCAGTTAGTTAGGCTTTAACGGCTCCCGCGTTGGACAATACCCGCTCTAAAAGTACAAGGTGCTGTTGCATTCCGCCGAGGGAGTTTGAGCTGGGAATGATTCCAGGCTGCGACATCCAGCCCAGCCTCCACAAGGCGGTTGCGCGGTTAATGTTCAGTGCCTGGACGGGAAATAAAACTCCGCAAGACCAAGGGACAGGTATGGAGTAGCCGAGCTGAACTGTACGATGGACGGGGTGCGAGTACAGCCGTTTTCTCTCCTCGTACAGAATCACAAGTAAACTGAGTGGTGATGCATCCTCTAAGAGAATAGCACTATCCATGTACTGCACACAATGCACTCAAACTTCAGCCCTTTTTTACACGTTTGCTCTCAACTTCTTCCATCCTCTTTGCCCACACCCTGTCCAGTCTAATCCAGCCTTTCTCGCGCACCCAATCAGGGGTCCAGCCGCAGCATCGCTTGCAAAGGCCCGCCCGCCTCGCCCTCACTGGCTCAGTCCCCCAAAATAGCGCTTGTAGGTGCATTTAGCAATTACAGTGCAGCGCTGGAGTGCATGTGCTAGGCCTGCCCAGCATGCTAGTGCCAGTAAATCCATGGGTGACCCCATGGTTCAGCATGGGGCGACGTTCCATGGGGGTCCCTCCACTGTCAATCCTTCTTTTGCAACGCCCAATCTCCATCTGATCGCCCATTGTGCCCGCGCCATCTTGTCGTCCCATCACCATCTAAAAAAGGGACCAGGAAAAAAAAAAAAAAAAAGAGGACGGCTGACTGCTGCAACTCACCAGCAACACGCCCGGCCCGACAAACGGCTACGGTCGACTCGACGCCCTCGCAGGATCTGCCCTGCTCTGCTCGGATCTGCTCTGCTCAAGCAAGGCATCTGTCTGTGCTTTGGGCAAGCTCCAGCTTTTTTCAGCTTTGAGGCCATCGTCGAGTCGAGTCGCTCAGCTTTTGCCCCCAGTCCCGCACCCGTCGCCGCCCCTCTCCAGACGCCAGACGCCAGACTCCATCGTGAGCCTCAGTCTCGCCAGAGTCTCTCCTGCTACGCGCCTTGTACTGCACTTTTTCTGCGCTTCTCTGCCCTGCTTTGCCCTGCCATTGCCGGCGTGTCGGTGCTGAGCCTTGCCCTGCCAGTCACACGACGGTGCGCTATCGGCTGTCCATCATCTTTGCCCAGTCCTCGCCGAGCCTCTTCGTTCCCTCGCATGATCGGGCCCGGATCTTAACCGTTGGCCGGGTCGTTCCGTTGGGCTGGTTTTGGCAGCCATGTTGTATTGAGCGCATCCTTATAATCGCTTTCCTAGGCAGGCTGACATAGAGGGACGCCGTCTCGCCAAGTCCAACATCTGTCCTGTCTCTCTGTGTTGTCCTTTTGCGTCCCGCTTCCGCTGCCGGTCCCGTCACGGAGGTCCCGCAAGACTAGAGATCAAGGACAAGAGAGAGGAAGAAAAAGGAGAGCCACTCTGCGGAAGAATATCTTCGAGCGGCTGTTGATCGGAATCGAGGCCGTTGTGCAATCGTTTCTCTGCCTATTTTGTTTCCCGTCTACCGACGCGGCGATCCGGATCCCTCCCTTGACGCTGTCCACACCTTGTTGGTGGGCCCTCGATCTCTGCCCTCCTGACTTCTCTACCCAAGAGAGAAACCGTCTCACATCAAGCAATGACTATTAGTGTTCAGTCTACAGCGGCAAAGCCAACTTTACCCATCTCTCCGGCCAGCTCCACCGCAATGGGCTCCGCCCGCGATGGAAGCGGCGCGTCGCCAGAAGACTCTGGCCAAGCCCGAGTTCCCAAGACGGAAAATGGGACCCCTCCTCGTGATGAGAACCCGAAGAGAAATGGCGATGACCAGAATGAGGCATCGTCAAATTCCGAAGAGCCAACACGCAAGCGGAGGCGGAGCCGTAAGGGCCTTGAGAAGAGATTCGAATGCAACGCCGAGGGCTGCGGGAAGAGCTACTCAAGAGCAGAGCATTTGNNNGTTGACCAATTCAGATACCCGTGTTTTCTTCGTTGCTTCTCCCTAGGACGGNNNCTGGGATCGATACCGTTCCTGGCTGCAGCAGCACCCGTGCGTCTTCTTGGTGCGGGATATACAACGTCTGCATTCTCCAGCCCTTGTCAGATATGCTCGACTAACAGCATCTCATATCGACATCAACTTAACCACAACTCCAAACAGATTTTTCGCTGCGAGTACCCAGACTGCCCTCGAACCTTTGTTCGAGGCGACTTGTTGAAGCGTCATATGGATCGGCATACAGCCAAGGGCTCACAGCTCAACAGAAGAGACTCCATGGTTAGCCATGCGGCATCTGTTACTTCTCCCAAACTCGTTCCTGTTGATTCTAGTCGGCCTGTGCCTGTGCCTGTGCCTATTCCCGCGCCCGTGCCCGTGCCTGCATATCATGATCCCAGGCCACCCCCACCAATACATCATCATCACCCCTCTCCTCAAGAGCCTCCGGGGGACCCTTACCCTCTGATTAACAATGCCGGTCCTCCTCTGTTCCCCGGTAGTGTGTCGTCTGTTGGGCATGATGCGTATGGGCGTGACCCCATCACTCACGGCGCGGCTGCGCCTCGCAGGCTAGCAAGCGGCCAGCCTTCTCATGGACCGACACGGCCGTCGATCCAAACCAATGTCGGGCCATATGGCGTGATATCACCAGCCTCCAGTGGACAAGGCTACCATAGCCAATCTAGCGCTACTCCACAAACTGCCGGCTTCGTGCCTCAGCATAATGTTCTTCCGTTCAGCTTGCCGCCAGCACAATATTCTCACTTACAAACGGCCCCAGCGCCGCCGAGGGATGGACCGCCGTCTCATGGAACGACGACAGCATCGGCGCAGTATTCTGACGCCCACCATCATCACCCAAACGAGATGATCATGCTGGACCATATGGAAATGTCAAGTAGTGGACCCGTATTTGCTGACGATGGTGTCAACAAGTCTCCGTATGTAGGGATGCCCGAGGATTTCATGGCATATCTGTTCAACTCCTTGCCAGCAAATGGTTCTCCTCACCCACAGGCGCTGCCCCCTCCTCTCCTACCGNNNGCAAAACTCAACGCACCCCCAGCTGGGATTTGCTATAATACCAAGCTAATGCCCCTTTTTAGTTACGGCAACTCGCAGAATGGCAGTCACGACGACCACTTCTTAGGCGAACAGTCAACTGTGGGATTCTTTCCTTCTGACCCGCAAGATGTTATGGCTGTTAATAACATCTTGGAGCAGCATGCCCCAGAGGCCAATATCACAGAGGAGCGTAGCCAGGAGATCTTTGACCTAATTAGCGACCGCTTCCAAGAGGACAATGAGGATATTTCAGCGAGACAACGACGCAACAGCATTCTGGGCGGCGACCGCTCTTCCGGAGAGCACATGCTAAGCAGACGGATGATGCAGGCCTACGTTGGGTCGTACTGGTACCATTTCAGCGATCAAATGCCAATCTTGCACAAGCCCACCTTTGCCACGGAGAAGACACCCAACCTTTTGCTCATCGCCATCATGGCCATTGGCGCTGCTTGCCTGGATAGAACACACGGGACGAAAGTGACAATGGCAGGGGCTGAGGTGTCCAATTTCCTTGCGGAGCATCTGCGATGGGAAGTATTCATGGAGCGCAGTTTCCGGCCTCCTGCTAAGTTATGGGTTTTCCAAACGCTGATCCTGCTTGAGCTTTACGAAAAGATGTATTCAACGAGAGAACTCCACGAGCGAGCTCACATTCACCACGCCACTACGGTTACCTTGATGAGGAGAGGGCGATCTCTGATTGGAAAATCAACATTGGATTCACCACCTCAGCACAGTTCCGACGGGTCGCGAAAATCTTCGGCTTCTGGAATAGCTCACACAGCAGACGAATGGTGGAACCACTGGATTACAAACGAGGCTACTCGGAGAGCTGCCTTTGCTGCCTTCATCATCGACTCGACTCACGCCACCATGTTTGGCCATTCGGCAGTCATGGTAGCCCACGAGATGAGGCTAACGCTCCCTTGTGACGAGTCTCTATGGAGGGCGGCCAGCAGCGCTGAAGTCGGTCGGGTCGAAGCCAACCTAATGTCCCGTGGCATCAAACCCGTAACGTTCCTCGAGGGCCTGAAACGCACACTGAGCCATCAGGACGTACGAACGACACCGTTTGGCCGATCAGTCCTCATGGCCGGGCTTCTGAGTGTCACATATCATATGCACCAGCGTGATCTTCAAGTCAACGTACTGGGAGGGGGCGTCATTCAGGCCCTTGGCGGGCGCGACAAGTGGCGCGCAACTCTCACCAGGGCATACGACTCGTGGAAGTCCAACTTTGATAAGGCGATTGAACTGAATGAATCTGATCCTTATCGATTGGAGATGCAACAACAAGATTTCAACGTCGTATTTGAGAGCCGTACGGTGTTGCACCATTTGGCCCACATGGCTATGCACGCCGATATTGTAGACTGCCAAATGTTCGCTCGGGCGAAGCGGCTTCTTGGTCGGTCCATCGGCCATCAAGAATTCCTTAGCGCTCAGCGAAGAATCAAGGAGTTTTGGGCCCCGTCTGCAAGGGCTCGTGATGCGGTGTATTACGCACTCAAGTTTCTCTTATCTGTTCTTGTGCCTGACCAAGCTGGACCTCCGTACTCGACGAGTCCGGATCACGACAAGCCATACGAGACTCGCGATGATGTTCTCTTGAATCGACCTTGGGTCCTCTACTTTGCGGCATTAGTTGTCTGGTGCTACGGGTTTGCGGTCGAGGGGCCTTGCTTGGCTGGATCGACGCCGGTGGGCCACCATGAACAATGGCAGCAGATGAGAGCCTACCTCAGCAAATATGGCGGGGTTACAGACCCCAATGAGCTGAGAAATATGCGAGGGATCAACGGCAACACGGCGTTGCTCATGGTCCTCAAGGATACCTTTGACAACTCCCGATGGGAGCTGCTCCACGAAGGGGCCAACCTGTTACACAACTGCATAGTGCTGAACTCTGGAGGCAATGTCTTGTAAAAGCCTTGTGAGCGACTGGCACTTTTTTCTACCTTATGAATTCATGGTATATTTTTGCTTTTGGTTTATATTTTTCTATTGGATTTTTTTTGTTCGTCTACGCATCACGATTTTAAGGGATACATCAGCCGGAGGGTTGGGGGTTACAGCTGAAAGATTTTACGTGCGGATAGCTGGCGGATTTTGCCTCCAACATATGGGACGGCGCATACTATTGCTTGGTTTCAAAATACCCCTTTTTCTAGTGACAGCAATGGCGGGTTGTGTATGGTCTTGTGTTTATTATTGAGGATATGAAATCTTTTTGGCTTTGTGGGAAATGAAGGGACAAAAAAAGCCGGGCTTGTTAAATAAAAATGGAAAGTTTTATGTGATTTTCGTCTTCTATGCTATTCTGTGATGATGTGAACACTGGCTTTCCTGTTGCAAATAACGCCTTTGACCATTACTCCATCCTTTGAAAATCCAAAATTTCACTCTTAGTACGGAGTATCATAGGCACATACCTATATATATGCTTCATACTAGGTACATGTAAACAAATCCCACGCTCTACTAGTCATCAAAGAAATATGTCTCAACACGTCTAGGTCCGGGCACGGGTTTCTTTGCCGGCGCTTTTTTGACAACGATCTTGATTGCAGCCTTGTTTGCAGCCGTTTTCTTTGCAACGACCTTTTCCTTCTTTTCCTTCTTTGGCTTCTTCTCTACCTGGGCAAGTTTGCCTCGGCGTGTTCTCGGAGGAGGAGGGCTTTCGCTCTTTTTCTTTTTGATGAATATGATTCTGGGGTTTCGCGGTGGTTTAGCGAGTTCGTTGTTTTGCTGCTTTATTTCTTCCTCCTGCACTTTTTGTTCCTCCTTGACCTTTTTTGCGCGAGGTTTTTCTGCCTTTTTAGGCCTTCCCTGACCTTTTTGGCGGGGAGTTTGTAATCTTCGTCTTCCTCTTTCATCTTTTTCATTGGAAGGCTGTCATTTACCAAAGTGAGCTCCGAGTCCACCGACAGCTCCTTGTACTGCTGCACGCTGCCATGTACCAAAGTAAGCTCTGGGCCATGTTGCACGCTGTTGTCGCCACTATCCTCCAACAAATCCCAATCATAGACGCCATCGTACTTATATCCCAGGCGCTTCATCAACCTCCTGTACATTGCCCTCAGCTCGGCGTACTTGGGCTTGTGGTTATACCTAGCCGAGCGGGCGTACATGAGGTGTCGGGCGAAGGGGGAGGGCAGGCCTTTGCAGATGTCTTTGATGGGGAGGCCGAGCTTGAAGCGGGTGACACGCTCGCTCAAGGTGTCGTCGTTGTCGTTTTCTTTGGCGCAGCCTTGCCATGGGAGGAGCCGCTGGCGAAGTAGATGAGCATGTAGGCGAGGGATTCGAGGTCGTCTTTGGGGGATTGAGACTTTGAAGGTTCTTTCTGTTAGTATTTGGAACAGATAATGATGAAAGGAGCAAAGGGAGGAGAGTACTCACACGGTTCAGATGAGCTGCTATAGGTGCCCAATAATAAGTGCCGCAAAACGCATAGCTAGGCGCAACAACAACCTCCTCGTCTTTCGTATACTCACCAACCAGACCAAGGTCTAGGATATACACCATCTTCCCATTCTCCTTACCAAGTCCCATAACAAAATTGTCCGGCTTAATATCCCTATGCACAATTTTGTGCGAGTCAAACAACTCGAGACGCTCCAGCAGCTGGTCCGCCAGCATGAGCGTCGTCTTGAGCGAGAACTTCTTCCCGCAGCGGTAGAAGAGGGTCTGGAGGGAAGGGCCGAGGAGCTCGTAGACCATGAACTCGTGGGCGGCTTGACGACCGATTTTTTCTTGACGGCCGTTCTCGTGGTGGGTTGCGATGCCTGGGTTGTTGCGGAGGAGGGTGTAGTAGAAGGATTCGCTTTCGAGGTTGTCCATTTGGGAGGGTGAGGATGTACCTGGGGGGAGGTTTTGGAGTTTGACGGCGACGATTTGGTTTGTTTGGAGGTCGGTTGCTGATGGTTCCTCGTGTTAGTGGTGGATTGGAGTGAGATTGGGGTTGAGAGAAGAGTGGGATGAGATACCGATGTAGACGCTGCCGAAGCCTCCTTGGCCGATGAGGCCATCGAGGCGCCATCTGTTGTTGATGACATGTTTCTTGAAAGACTAATATGATTAGTTTTCTTTTTTGGTTGAAGATGGGTGAACTTGGATAGTGTGAGATATACCTGTATTAGATCTGACATGATGGCCTACTGAATTGTAATATTGACTATCAGAAAGTAGGATATGAGTAGAGGAATATCACGGCTAAATTTTTTGGGGTGATTCTACGAGGACATATATACAGATTACAGAGTATTTTGAAATGCATTATTTCTTTGTACGATTTGATACCTTCCTTTAATATCATCATGATCTATAAATGGAAAATGGAGACACGCCTTCAAAGACGAGGATAAAAGATAAAAGAAGCATAAAGAGAGCATGAAGAAATATATGCAACAAAGAATATGATAACAAGGGACGAAAGATGCTTCAATGGATCTGCTTATCTATCCATTGTCCTGCACCTATGGCCTAGTTTGAGCTGGGTTCATTGTACGAACTATGCATGTGAGATATTGCTGATGTCTCCAAGCCTGACATTTCTATGTACCTAAAATAAGCACATTGGAATTAGGATCTCGAGCTATGGGCATTTGAGCTCGAGAAGTCAATGGCTTGGTGCTAACCCCAATGCGGCAGTATATTGTCAGGGACTCCGGTGACATCACCGATATCTTATCGCAATTCGGGGTTCACCGTGCTTTTTGTTTCATTTTTCTTCAGCAGCTGCGGCAGCGACAGCAACAGCAGCAGCAGCACTTGTAATTAGTCTTTAATAGATGTTAAGTTGGTACTTGGCAGAGCGATGTAAAAATTTTGATTTCTTTATTTTTCCAAAAAGAATAGCCGCGGCTATGGCAACTCCTTGACTCAGCTGCATGTCTCAATCCGATCTTTTTTTTCTCCTGGTGAGACGCTGCACAACTTGCACCGCGCTTATCCAGGCGCTAGCACCTTGCACCAGGAACAAAAAAAAAGCGAAAAGGAAGAAAGAAAATCCCCATAGTGGCAAACTTGTCTAGCAGAGTTCAAAGAGGCGAGCACCTAGAAAGAAAGAAAGAAGCAATGGAGAAGAAAAAGAAGAAAGCGACTGGAAGAAAAAGTCAAAAGCCCGCCCTAGCGAAGCCATTGATGCAAGTAGCTCTGCTCAATGCACCACTGTAGGTACATGGCGCCGCATACTGTCTGCCACCAACGTGCAGTACCTACCGCACTTGGCCTAACTCTCGTCCCATGTGCTCTAGCGCTTCCAATGGCTGCTAATGGCTGTGGAAAAAAGGCACCGGCACACGCATCCTCTTAGACGCCAATTCGGTGCACGCGACGCATTAAAAGCGACCCCACCAGAAGCGCCTTTGGTGGCTCCCCCACTTTCTGAGGGCGGAAGGTCAAGGACAGCGACAGGTACCCTCGCACCGAGCAACGCCGTCAGCGGTACTTTGCTCGGCGCTGTCAAGGCTCGGTAGCGCGTCATTCCGCCCACAGTGCCGGTTCAACGTTCCTGTACTCGCCCTCGTAGCGGAAAAAAAGGCGGCCATAGCATTAGCAAGAGTCAGGTGCTGCACTGCCAAAGCCTCTCCCTCCAGGTTCCTTGTCCAGACCCTCGCTTCTCCTCCGAACCTCGCAGCCCACACGCAAGCCAAACCAGCTGAGCACTTTTCGTCCATGAGATGTGACGATCGACCGTCTCCTCTTCTTTTCCCACAGCTCCATATCCCGCATTCTTGCTCCTGCTTCTTCGTCTAGCAGCTCCAAAGCCACAGCTTGCATTGCCCTGATCGGTCCACTTTCCTCCTCTCTCTCTACACTTTGCCATGGCTCCGACCAAGACTTCTCGAAAAGATCACGACGACCACAAGGCCGACGCTCCCGTTGAGAAAAAGAACGGCCATGGTTCGACAAAGATGCGCCGCGGCGCAAGCCAGCAGACTCACGCTGCCAAACACGACCTTCATCCTGCTCCCACATCTGTGCCCGTCCAGATGTCGACCGAAGCCCTGCTCCCAAGCGTACGTCTTCTCCCTCGGTGCTTTGCTTAATCCACCTCTCCAATCCTCAACTCAGCAGGTCGACGGCGTCTAGAAGCGATGCTAACAGAACCCTCACAGCTTCCCTGGGCCTCCTTCGAGCGACGATCCCTCCACGCCTACCTCCGCGAGCACGAGCTGACCACGCCGTCGTCCTACTCAAGTTCCTTCCACAATTGGGTGCTCTCGCGACCCGGCAGCTTGGGCCTATACTCTCCCACAATGGTCCGCAAGCAGCAGATCAAGCGACAGTCCAAAGACCAGCTCGCCCTAGCTGTGCGCAAGCACTTCAATGGGCTAGGCATCCAGGAGAACGATGTCATTGTCGACTTCATATACAAAGTACGCAATCACCAGGTCGTAAAAGACCAAGGCACGGTCAAGCAAGTCATTGTCGTGGCTGAGTGACCTGATGCCTCATAATTGGAGAGCTCTGGTGAGCAGCTGCATCGTTTTACTGGCATGGATTGGTGTTTTTGGCGTTACAAGGTTCCTGAGCACGACACCAGATGTGTGTACGTGGTGGGTAGATACCCGTGGGAGTCGTTTGGCACTCTGATGGCTTTTTGTTTTCCTTTTCTATTTTTCCTTTCCTTTTCTTCTTGCTCTCTCTCTCACTTGTTTCCTGCGAGGCACATCGTGGTGTGCTCTATCGCGCCACTTGTTACAACGGTACTACGGGCCAAATAACCCGTCGGTTTGGGACTGGTTCAATTGTTTTAAGCAGCATATCGACAGGCACTGGTCTGGAATTCGCAGCGCCACTCATATAGAAGGGGACGAATTGGTGTTTTTGTTTGTAAATATCCTCTAGACAATTGACGAATACAACGTGATGCTGAATGAATCTACAGCTAGCTTTTTTCTTTCTTTTTTCGTGTCGTTTAGAAAAAACGGTGGCGTGAAACATTGCATGCGAGACATAGGAGGGACACGAAACATGCTGCAAGGATGAGAGACACACTGAAGAAATTCCTTCATAGGGCACGGGCCTGGCTCAGGTGGTTCGACGATCCACCCGCTGCGCAGTCTTACATGTTACTCGTACTCGGTACTTGCGTCTACTGTACAGCGCTGCATGTCATCAGGCCAACGGCTCGGGCGTCGCTTGGCTGTGCATTGAGCTGCCCGATAGGTCGCCAGCAGAAGCGCTCCGTTGCTCGCAGCATTGTACCAGGTACTTGTGCTTGCCACTCGATGGATGTGAGCTGCAAGCTGACCTGACAGAGGCAGCAATACCTTTATGCGCATTACAGTAAAGAAGCACACTGCATATCACCTGATTAACATCCGTAGTAATATTCGCGTCCAATTGCATGAGTGAAGCTGTTCGCGAGCTTCGTCAGTCAGTCCGCCAGTCTGCCTGGCATCCATGTCGGTGGGTCTCCTTGAGCGGCTGGCTTATCAATTCTCGGCGTGCGGCAGAGAAGTGACAAGGGCAGGCCTCTGCTGTATGAGCGTTGGCACTCTGTATTATTCGGAGCTTTACTAATATCGCCCATGGTACAGGCGCAGAATCTCCCCCATAATTGAAGCTGCCTACAGAGCCGACCGAGTGCAATTATCCGTTTCCTCAGCCAAGCCATTCTCCCAAGCAAAACGGCATGAGGGCGGGATCGGCCGGGTTATGACGGCATATCGGAGGCGCGGAGAGCGAGCCACCAATCATCAGGCACGCAAAAGGCGTCGAAGACAGCAGCTCAAGCTCGGCTTAAAATCGGCAAAAACGCGGCAATTCCAATGACGAGCCAGAGAATCAATTTACCCCCACCTTTTTTTCGGTGCATGTTCGTCTAAATTATTTCTCGTCGCAAACATCGACGTCCGTGGAAGCTTTTGGTGGAGAGCTGCTTAATAACTTTTTGGAGGGGACAAATTTCGAGCCGATCGCCGTAGAGCCGGTTCTATTTTCTTTAGCTTTCCATCTGCTACTCGGTCTCATTCTGTCTGATCTTTATCTCTGTTCGGGTTTTGCTCGGTTTAGGTGAAGGATTGAGAGGCAATCGGAGGACAAGACTAATCGAAAAAGAAGGAAGACGAAAGAATATATTGGGGTTTTGACATCTTCAGCAATGTCCAACCTCCTCTTCAAGGCCGCGGCTCCGGCGCGCGCACTTGCGAAGAGCCATAATCTCTCCGGGGGACCGAAACTTCAGCAATGCCTCCGAAAAGGCGCTCGGCTTCACACGGCTTCTTTTCGCTCTCGGGCTGAGCGACCCAATGCCCGGAAAGAGCACAATGCTCGGGCGTCTCAGAGGGTAGGTTCTCAACACAAGAAATGGATGGGTNNNACGCTAGATACTGACAACATGTTGGTGATTATAACTTTCCACGCGACCAATACCTTGTTGCAGAAGGATCCGTACAAGGCCCTCGGCGTAGACAAGTCCGCAACCGCCGCCGAGATCAAAAAGGCATACTACGGCTTGGCCAAGAAGTTCCACCCCGACACCAACAAGGATCCCACGGCAAAGGACAAGTTTGGCGAGATCCAAACCGCCTACGAGATCCTCTCCGACCCCAAGAAGAGGGAGCAATACGACCAATTCGGCGATGCCAGCTTTGATCCCAACGCCGCCGGAGGCAATCCGTTTGCTGGCGCAGCTGGCGGCAATCCTTTCGCAGGATTTGGTGCGCAGGGCGGATTCGGCGGAGGATTCGGTGGCGGTTTCAACTTTGAGGATTTGTTTTCGGCTTTTGGTGGCCGTCGATCGAATCCTTTCCAGCAGGAGATTCTCGTGGGCGACAACATCGAGTCTCATGTGAGCATCAGCTTCATGGAGGCAGCCAAGGGAACGAGCAAAACCATCACCATCACACCTGTCGAATCCTGCAACACATGCTCCGGCAGTGGCTTAAAGTCCGGCGCCCAGAGGTCTCAGTGCCACAGCTGTGAAGGAACGGGAACGCGGGTGCACTATGCGCAAGGCGGCTTCCAGATGGCTTCGACATGCGGAACTTGTGGAGGAACTGGCTCAACTATTCCAAAGAGCTCCGAATGTCGGACGTGCTCCGGCCAGGGTGTCGTGCGCAACAAGAAGACCATCACCGTCGACATCCCCGCAGGTATCGAGGACGGCATGCGGCTCCGGATAGACGGGGCCGGTGACGCTCCCATAACCGGAAGATCCACCAGCCCCGATGCCCGGGCCCAGCGCGGAGATCTCTACGTCTTTGTTCGGGTTGCTACGGATCCCAAGTTCAGCCGCGAGGGCTCCAACATTCTCTACACAGCAAACATTCCCCTGACCACGGCCATTCTCGGCGGACAGGTCACGATTCCTACGCTGGACGGCACGGTTAACCTCAAGGTGGCCACCGGCACCAACACAGGCGACAAGGTCACTCTCCCCGGCATGGGTATGCAGCGCCTCGGTTCGCGGAGGGCGGGTTCTGGTGATCTAAAGGTCGAATTCCGAGTCAAGATGCCCAAGTCGCTCAGTGCCAGCCAGCGCACCATTCTGGAGATGCTCGCCGATGAGATGGACGACAAGTCAGCTCGCCGCGTTATGAACGTTTCAAGGTCAGAGGAAGATTCCAAAACTNNNGCTGCCACGATCGCTTTACTAACACGCAGATTTTTGACGTGCAGCCCTGATCCCAAAGACCCTGATTCTCACAAGGACGAGGGATTCCTCAAGTCCATGTGGCATAATCTGACTCACCATCCCGCACATGAAAAGGACGCCTCTGGAACCTCTGGATCTACCGGCGAATCCACCAGCGACGACAAGGGGAAGAAGGAGAACAAGTCTGCGTCCGACTAAGCTCTTCATGTCTTCTGGACATAGTGACAACATCTAGTACCAACCTACTTCGTTTCGACCTGTACGACATTCGAACCGAGGAAACCAAAATTCTAAAAAACTGAAAAACCTAACGCGATCATGCATGAAACGTTGGTAGCTCCGAAAGGAGAAGGGAGGATCATTTTTGCATAGAGCTGGGAAAACTAAACACACACTCACACACACTCATCACAAAAAAAGGAGAGAGCTTGCATTCGACGGTGTTGTCGTTGAAAAAAAGAAGGCCTTGAATTATGTATGATATTATTTGACGGCGGCGTTTTTTTGCTCAGAACGGTTTGGGGCCCTGGCTTGCTGGCCTTTTTGGGGGGTTTAACTGGCTATGCTCAGGGCGGTAGATGCTTTTGGGCATTGTGTATATTAATAGCTGAGAAGATGATTTTGAAAGAAAAATAAGAAAGGGGAGAGGGGGACGAAGAGACGCGGTTTTCGCGGAGGCCAATCTCCCCTCTTTGATATATACGGCGCTGTTTGCTACCTAATTCTATGTGCATTGTCTGTTCTAAGCTAAGACGTGGTTTGAATCATGGCTGTGGTATTGCCGCGCCGCCAGATTCATCATCAGTCTTTGCCGTGTTAAAATCGTATACTCTGTGATTCCATCTTGTTTCTAAATCCGTGCCAGAACATGCTCAACCATGACCCAAATCATCGTCGAGGCAGCGAGGACCTGCTGAGACCCTGTTTGTGCCGATGGTATGATATGCTTGGCTACCATTGTCAGACGTAAAACCTTCATTAAACTCCAAGCGACTCACAAGGAAAGATATCATCCTCCAACCAAAGACCCTCCCAGCCTCCTTGCCTCTTCACTCCTCCTCACAACAAGCAAAAGAGGAAGTTTAGAGGGAGCTCTGGTGATTCCGTTCATAAAATTCAACCAACTCCTCCCTCTTCTTCAACCAATCGGCTTAAGCTTCTTCTTCTTCTTCTTGTCCGAATCACCGCCCTTGCCCTTCTGAAACTGCCGCCAGCTATTAATTCTGACGTCCCGTGTCGCCTCCCAATCCTGCTCATGCTGCCTCTTGCGCTTCCGATCCTCAACCTCCTCGTCCTGCCTTCGCTGCTCCCGACCTTCCTCCTGCAGCTGTGCCTTCATCTGGCGCCTCCTGCGATGCTCGTTGTCGATGAGCACCTCGCGCGTCTTGTCGCGCCACTTCTTGGCGAACTCGTCCGTCTTGAGCTCGGGGCTGTCGACGGTCCACTTGTTCTCCCTGATGAGCAGCATGCGGGCGTCGGCGATGGCCTCGTCGAGGCGCTCGCGGTGCTTCTCGTCCATGAGCTCCGTCTGGGCCTTCTTCAGCCGGTCAAAGGCGTCGGGCGCGCGCGGGTTCTTGGTCTTGTCGGGGTGGATGAGGAGGGATTTCTTGCGGTATGTCACTTTGATGTCTGATTCCGGGACGCCGGGCTGCAGGTCTAGAACGGCGTATCTAGAGATGAGCGTTAGAGGGTGTGGGATATTCTGGTCTTGGGGACGTCGTGCNNNCGCATCGAGGCGGAATGCCTTGAGGATCCGGTCAATCTCGGCATCNNNGTTCGACTTGGTTAGCATNNNACTGGTTTGATTCTGCGCGGCGGAAAGAGGAGGGTAGCTGCAGCGAACCTTGTCGAATTCCTTGGCCTCTAGCTCGAGGGCATCGAGGGCATCTTTATCATCCTTTGTAGTCGCATCCGCCATTATGACGATGTTATCAGCCGAAAGACTTTCGCTCTATAAATATGCAACAAACGATTCTTTGGCGACAAGAAACGGAGGAAGAACAACGAGCGTGAGGTGAGCGGTTGGGATGTCGACAAGGCAGCTTCTCGCGTGCCTTTTGTCAATTGGAGCGATGATTCGCGCAAGGCTCGAATGTAGCAGCGAAAAAGAGTGGATGCGATGCCGCATTAAGACTCGACCGGGGTCCATAATTCTGCACCCCCACTGGGCCGATAAGATAAGGCCCGAACTTTTAGATGGAGAAGAAAAAAGTTGGCCGCGAGTTTCAAGTTCCAGCACATTGATGCTGGTGGCAGTGAGACGAACACCAAAAATTACATTCAATACAGCGAAATATATCGCTGGTTGCCCGTCATGCCCAGTCGTCGTGCAGCTTCACCGGCGGCCTCAGAGCCCGAGCTGGACATTCTCGACTCACTATATCCCGGCGACGACGACAATGGAGGGCAGGGAATGAGCAAAGATGGCCAGGATGGATTGGACTTTGATGCCTTTCTCAACGCGGGCGCGGCTGGAGGAGGCGAAGAAGATGATGAGGCATTCATTGCACTGCAGCAGGCAGCTTCATATCGCAAAGCTTCAAATTTGAAGGGCAGAACAGTCAAGAAAGGCGGTGGCTTTCAGGCAATGGGTGAGTTGGAGAGCAAGAGAAAGACTGAGCTTTGCGATGCATTGGCTCTCGATCAAGGCATTATTCTAACTCTAAATCTGCACGGTCTCAATGCGAACCTTCTCAAGGCTATCGCTCGCAAAGGTTTCTCAGTCCCCACCCCGATTCAGAGAAAGACGATCCCCCTGGTTCTCGAGCGGAAAGACGTCGTCGGCATGGCGAGAACAGGTTCAGGAAAGACTGCGGCATTCGTCATCCCCATGATTGAGCGACTGCGCGCCCACAGTTCAAAGTTTGGTAGCCGAGCGCTGATTCTTTCACCCTCGCGAGAACTGGCCATCCAGACCCTCAAGGTTGTCAAGGAACTCGGCCGAGGAACAGACCTCAAGTCTGTGCTTTTGGTCGGTGGTGACAGCTTGGAGGAGCAGTTTGGCTTCATGTCTGCCAACCCCGATATCGTCATTGCTACCCCGGGTCGATTCCTGCATCTCAAGGTTGAGATGGGACTTGATCTCTCATCAATCAAATACGTCGTCTTTGACGAAGCCGATAGACTTTTCGAAATGGGTTTCGCTACTCAGTTAACCGAGATTCTACACGCCCTNCCCCTTTCAAGACAGACACTCCTCTTCTCCGCGACACTTCCAGCTTCATTAGTCGAGTTTGCTCGTGCCGGTCTACAGGATCCCAGTCTTGTGCGACTTGACGCAGACACCAAGGTTTCCCCTGACTTGGAGACAGCATTCTTCTCTGTCAAGGGAGCTGAAAAAGAAGGATCCCTGCTACATATTCTCCACGACGTCATCAGAGTTCCTCTAGGACCTCCCGCAGGCGCTGAGGACGAGACGGAGAAGAATTCAAAGAAGCGCAAGCGCCAGCCAGACAACGGCGCCGGAAAGCCCACACAGCACTCAACAATTATCTTCACAGCTACAAAGCATCACGTCGAATATCTATACAATCTACTAAAGAGCGCTGGATTTGCAACATCCCACGTGTATGGTTCTCTTGACCAAACCGCTCGACGAATACAAGTTGAGGAGTTCCGGATGGGCAAGACAAACCTACTCGTCGTCACAGATGTCGCCGCCAGAGGTATCGATATTCCTGTTCTTGCCAACGTCATCAACTACGACTTCCCTCCTCAGCCCAAGGTATTTATCCACCGAGTTGGTCGTACTGCTCGTGCAGGTCAGAGAGGTTGGGCTTACAGTCTAGTACGAGATGTGGATGCTCCATATCTTTTAGATCTGCAACTTTTCTTGGGCAAGAAGCTAGTTGTCGGACAAACAGAGACGGAACCGTCATACACTGACGATGTTGTTGTTGGAGCTTTGCAACGAGACGCTGTTGGAACCCACGTAGAATGGTTCAACAAATTCCTTCATGAGAATGAAGACGTCGATGCCTTGCGAATCGTTGCCTCCAAGGCAGAAAAGCTCTACATGAAGACGCGAAACTCTGCCTCAAGTCAGAGCGCGAAGCGTTCGAGAGAGGAAGTCGCATCAAGGGGCTGGTCGCAGTTGCATCCGCTCTTTGGCAAGGACGTCGACGGCGCAGAAGAGGCTCGGGCCGCCATGTTGGCCAAGATTAGCAACTTCAAGCCTCAGGAGACGATTTTCGAAGTTGGACAAGGAGACAAGGCGACGAGCGAGGCGGCGGAAGTGATGAAGCAGCTCCGCAAGAGAGTCAAGCCACGAAAGAAGGAAGAAGCCAACGACGAGGACATGGAGGTCGACGACGACTACGGCGGTGCCCAAGCTGCCGATAGCGACGAAGATGCGAATATGGATGATGAGGAGGAGGATGAATACGGCGACGATCTCGAAGTCACAATCACCAACACGGGCAAGACCAGGAAAGAAAAAGGCCGGACCGACTGGCGCGACAACGACGTCTTCATGTCCTACACNCCCCGGACCATCAACGCCGCCGAGGAGCGCGGCTACGGCGTCCACTCGGGCGGCCAGGGCTCCAGCTTCGTCGAGCTCGCCCGCGACGCAACCATGGACCTGACCAACGACGACACGGCAAAGGCCTTTGGCGCCCCCACTAAGCCGCGCATGCGCTGGGACGCCAAATCCAAAAAGTACGTCAACAGCGCCAACGACGAGGACGGCTCCAAGGGCGCAAAGATGATTGTCGGCGAGAGCGGCGTCAAGATTGCTGCCAGCTTCAGTAGCGGCCGCTTCGACAAGTGGAAGAAGGCTCATCGCGTCCATAAGCTGCCTCAGGTTGGCGAGTTAGTCAAGCCTGGTAGTGCTACTACACAGCTGCCGTCAGGCGTGCGGTACAAGCACAAGAAGGAGCTTGCGCCCAAGGAGGCAGACAAGTATAGAGATGATTTCCACGTGCGCAAGAAGAGAGTCAACGAGGCGCGCGAGAAGCGTGTTGGACGCTTCAAGGATGGCATGGGCAGTAAGAAGGAGGTCAAGGGATTGACTGATATCCGCAAGGCCAGAGAGGAGAAGGAGCGCAAGAGGGCGAAGACGGGCAGACATCAGTCAGCAAAGGCAGGAAATGGCCGGAGGAGATAAATGAGCGTGATAGAACTCGATTAAAATTCTGTATTAATTTCTTTGAAAGCAAGTATGCTCTATGTATCAATAGGGGTTGAAATGTTCCATATAGAGGCACAAAAAGAGGAAGATTCCCGTTACTAAAATCACTACATATCATACACAACATCATCACACGCGCCAGTAAAATAGATTGAAATGAACATAATTTGTGTCTTTCAAATTAATAAAAAGCGTACTCTATCAAAAGTTCTTAGCAAAAAGAGAGCTCTTGTGTGGCTAAGTTCAACGTAGCAGTCATAGCCCGTTTCTGTCATGTCCATCCAACGCCTCGCTCAAAAATAAACGCGAGAAAACAAAATCAAAATATCGCTAGGCCAAAAGAGAGCTGGAGAGACAGAATCTTCAAGAGCGTGGCCGTATAGAGCTGGAATTCGAGCAATCGTATATTGGTTTCCGAACCAACCGATAAAATCAAAAAGTGAGGTGCGTTAAAAACATCTTTGCACCGCTGGGGTATCATATGTTGGGAGTAGGAACCAGAGTATTAGGGTAGTAGTTGTGGTGGTGATACAAGCTTCGTTTGGTCGGTCGTCCCATATCGTAGAAACCAGAAATTCATAACGTCGTTAATAGGGGAAACGTCAGAGGAAGTATTGTAGAAGACAAGAACAGAAAGAAATAAAGAAAGATGATACAAGAGGGAGAGTGTTGCTGCCCTCAGGGCTTATTCGCTAGAGTCAAGAGTGCTTGCCCACTGCCTAACCGCGTCACGCAGAACGCTCTCGCTAGCTGGCCCTTGCTTGTTGCGTCCAAAATTGTTGCCGTCGTCGTTGTCGATAACCTCTCGGATAGTGTCTTCCAAGGCAGACAGCACGACCGTCTTGCACTGTCTCCGCGGTATCTCGAGTGGAGGCTCCGGCATCTGCGTTGACTCCGAGAGCGTATCCGGTATGGCACTGCTGCCACCACTCTCGATAGGGCCGAGGATATCAACATGAACCTGGGAAGAGGCAGAAGAGTGCTCTTTACTAGAGTCTGGGATGAGGTGAATAACCTTCTCCAAGGCATCTGCAAGATTCTCATCAGGCACGGTTACTGTTTCCTCAATCCACTCCTCATCCAATGTCGTTTCGTGAGGCAAAACCGAGGGAGTGATGGCAACACCTCCAATCACAGGCTTTTCCACAGTCGGCCTTGGCTTGACTAGCCTGCGGTAAGTAATGCGGAGAATCGAGTCTGTGGTAGTGTCGGCGACAAGAGCCGAGCTGACATCAACCCAGCGCTCAGTCACGTCGTTGGCATCAAATTGGATAACTGCCGGAGTAGGCTCAGCCTGGAGCGCGGCCTTGATCTTCTCGAGGAGGCCCTCTTGAGGAGGAAGGCCCTGCAAGACAAAGTCAGGATGGAAGCGGTTCAACCAGCCGGCCGCGTTAAGGGGCAGGTCGCCGTCGATCGAGATGCGTCCAGTCTGCTCAAAGGAGTCGAGGCCGGGCAACCCAGGTGTTGAAAGGTACCCGCTGCTAGAGGGAGAACTGATGGCTGATTCAAATGAGGCAATGTAATCCGGGAATGGAACATCAACATCAATGACGCCATCGTCCGCGTTGATCGAAGTCTTGACGGGAGACTCAAAGGCGCCGTTGGGATCAGGCGTCCTGTCGCTCTGGGTGAAGGACTTGCGGCCGCGCTCGGTGGTTTCCCGCGTGACGTCGACATCCCTAGCATTGCTTGCCCGGCGGAGGTTTCCCACTCGTCTATCAGGCCCTTCTTCAGCGAGAGACAGCTGAGCCAGGTCGGAAAGCTTGTTTGATTGAGAGAAGCCCGCCTTGATTGGTGACCGAAGGTCGCTGGCTTGGCTATACGTGCTGCCGCTGTCCATTGACTCACGGCGGCGTGCGCTCCACAGTCCGCTCATAAGGTTGCCCCATCGTAGGCCTTGGCTTGGGGGCCGCGCATTTCCTGCTGTGCCGCTTTCGCCCCTTTTCAGGGATCGCTTGAGGTCATCAGCAGCAGCACTGCCACTACTTCCGGGTCGTCGCCACCTAAGACTATCGGCCCGTTGAATAGTTGCAAAGTGCGGGATTGTCGAGTCCTGCATAATAGTGGAAGTAGCAACACTGCTCTTCCGGCTCATCAAGTCATGGCCCGGAATTGGAAGCCCGGTGGTCCGGATGGAAGCAGCGTCGGAAGCGCGCCTGTGGTGGCTCGCTTGGTCCGCAGCGCTCAAGTGTCCTGTTTGAGACGAGACCGTGCCGCTCCGGGTGCTTTGGCTTGCCGTCCTAGAGTGGGAGACACGTCCAAGTCCGGTGCGGCGGTTAATTTTACGGCGAAGAGATTCTTCACGGACAACAGGGACAACGTAGGAGGGAGGAGAGTTTGAAAAAGCGCCAACCGAAGCCGAGGTGCTTGGCCGATGCACTCGGGGACCGGGGACGTGCTGATTCGCCGGCAGGAAAGCGGAAAGCAAGAATATGATGCGTCGTGCGGCCATCTTATCGTCTGAAACGATAATGGTTCGCGCCGGCAGTGACAAATCATCTTCGTTTTGGTTCTGCTTTCGGAGCAGTGCTCGCCTCCTGTACGCTGGAGAGCTGAGCGCTTGAAGCCAGTCAACGTGTGTGGCCAAGAATCCGGTAAGCAGAGTGTGGAGGAAGACACCTTGGTTAAGCCCGGCAGCCCATTTGCATGTCCAGATAGCTTCGTCTCGCCAAATTCCCCAGCGTCCCTGTCCTGTGACAACACGGGAGGCGCTGAGACCCATGACAATTCTGGATCTGGCAAGACCAACCTCGGATGCAATATGCACGTCATCTGAGAGACAGTTAGGCAGCAAGGAGACGAGTTTAGTAGTACCCTTAGACGGCTTGACTCGTGATTCGTCCAGGCGCCTCTCGGTCGGAAGAGACGGCCTCCTGGCGCTCATGTTTGCCCAAGAGGCTGAGTAAGGACCTGGAGAGGCCATGTCGGTTTGCTTAAGCATTGTGTGCAACCTAAATGCAGCAATGGACTGGAGATGAGTCAGAGTGCGCATGATGATGTCCCAGTGCTTCGTAAGCGAATCGATGCGGTCTTCGACATCAATGGAAAAGGATGAGTCGGTAGTTTCGCCGTAAAGGCCCGATCCGGACATGTTCCAACCAGACATACGAGTTGAACTGTAGGACGAGGAGAAGAGGTCTTGGTCATTGTACGATCCTGGCTCGCGAAAGACAGGCTTAGCAGGTACGGCCGAAGATATGCGTGACGGTGACGGTGGGAGCTGTACGACGAGGACCACGGCGTACATTGGCGTGCGCCGCTGCTTTGGTTGCGGCTTCTTCTTCTTTTGGGCGGGCTCGTCGCCAGTGGGAGGAAATGGAAAGCCGCCATTGTCATCTGAGTACCGGCTGGGAGGCGTAACAGTGGAATCCAAGTCGTCGGCAGCGAGGGTCACCGGGAAGAGTCGTGTGATGAGAACCTTCTTTCTCTCACTCTGGCGCGGAGTAGATGCGCCAGTCGGTAGCTGCGGGTGAGTTGGAGATACGGTTTGTGACGAGTAGGATTGAGACAGCTTGCTCGAGCGGCCGGTGGCGCGTCCGATGGAGCTGCGGCCGTCTCCGAACATGGAGCTTGCATGGTCCGGGATGCGAGATTCCGATGGCACAACGTGGACCTTTGTGGAAGTGCCCTTGTAAGCCATGAGCTCTGAGTTGCCAAAGATGCAGCTGGAGAAGGTAGCCAGCTCCTCTCGATACTCGCGGGCAGCTCGCTGCCCATCCGTTTCCCCAAAGCTGTGGCTACGGCTATGTACCGAGGCCCGACGGTCAAATGCCCCCTGGCGAAACTGAGAGCTATCCGTATGGGGGATGGTTGGCCGAGAGCTTTGGCTGTGGCTCCCCTTGCGAGGTGAAAGCGGGTTTGTCGTCGTCCTCTTCACGTCCTGGGTAGCAGTGGAATGCCTCTCAGTAGAGGCTGCAGCCTCGGGAAGGGGGTGGCTGTCGAAGAGGAGAGATGCATTAGTGGGACCGAGCGCATCCTGCATGATGATGACACGGACGTCCTTTACATCGAGCTCGAGGTCCTCGTTATAGTCGAAAGCGTTAGCCGGAGAGGCAGATGTTGCCGGAGCATTGAAGAATGGAAAGACTTGGTCATTGCGATGCTGATAGAGATCCTGGGCGTCGGGGAAAAGCAGATTGCGGGTGTGAGAGTCCTCTTGGACAGATTCTAGGGAAAGGATAGGACGAGAGCCATTGTTAGACTGTGCAGGACCCGTAGTCTGGCCACCGGAGCCGAGATGCAGAAGTCGTCCTAGCATATCGTGTAGTGCCGTCGAATGGTAAAAAAAGAAGAACAGGAAAATAAGACGAGAAGACGAGAATAGAAGTGGAATATCCAAATGCCGGGAAGTAAAGCTCAGCGAGGGCGCGGAAGATGCGGGATATCAGCTTCGGCACAGTTAACCCAAGCGATGCGCCATCACCAATAATAAAGTCGGGACATGGCGGCGGCACATGGACATGTTCGTTTCTTCTTTGTTCTTTTGATCTTTGCTTTTTGCTGCCCTTGATTTAGGTTCCCTCTTAAGTCTCGTCAGGCGTCAGTGCGTTTAGCCTCTTGGAAATGGGCTGTGAGTCGCAAGCCGTGTCACCAAGCTGAGATGGTCGCCGTTCAAGGTTTCGCTTATTTCCCAGATACTAACGGCTGCAGTACAATCCAGCCGGTTCGGAGACCAGGGAGATTAGCCTGGCCGAAAGGGAAAGGAAAAGAAAGGAAAAAGTGATGTGTCTATCGACGCAAGACAAGACACGCAGCGCGCCGTGATAGATGGTGTGGCGGCAGAGCAGCTCCAGCTCCAATGCAAGGCACGTGCGTAAAGGGAGATGCTGGGCTGGGGGGCGACGGCAGCGACGACGATGCGATGCGACGGTTCGTATAAGTAGTCGAGTATGGACTGGCTGCGAGCGAGAAGCAGCAGGAAATCGCCCCTCCAAAAGGCTGATTGTGCGAGCTTGAGGCCTATTCGCGAGGCAGCTCGAGCCTTTTGTTGGTGATGGGCGAATGAATGGTGAGGGAGAGGTCGGGTTGGAATCCAAGAGGTCGGGACCAGCAGACGAGCGCCTTTACGGCGGTGGGGGCGAGGGCGAGCACTGAAAGCGAAAAAAACAGCAGCCCCCAGCACGGCCAACTCCCGCTAGCGCTCAGCAGCAGCAGGTTGCGTAGTGGGCTAGGCAGTGGGCTAATAGTGGGTTCGCTGCGCTGTTAGGGCTCTTGGGGTGCCCCAGAACGCTGGAGCCCACCGGGGGCGTTGCCAGTTGAGGTGGCGCGAGCCAAGCACTAGGAGCCACAGCGCAGTAGCCGCGGCGGAGAGCGCGGGGCGGCGTGTGCGCTGTGGATTTGGTTCAAGTACAAGAGCAACCGGCGGAGGTTGAAGTATGGGGTACCTGGCGATACCCGCAGTGTCTTGTACTACTTACAGGTACTCCATACAAGCGTACTCTTGTACATTCAGGACCGCTGGACTTCAAATATCGACGGGTTGACTGGCAAATTCAATCCAAGGACACACTCGCAGCTGTGGGTTTCGATGCTACTAGGCACTGGTGACCAGTTTAGAGTCCCGTCGTTGTGCATCACTTTCCTCCTTGCGTTATTAAAGTGCCGCCGCTGATTGGCTGCAGGAGCTCAGATCCCCAAGGACAGGAACGAAGAAGCTCCAACTGCCATTTGATTTGCTGCAAGTATGACGGCGCACCGATACGATCCCGACCCGAGATATTGACAGCAAAACCACCGCCTTGTAAAGAGAAAATCATGAGCCAGGCCATCCTGACCGTTGCCATCATTCGCATGGCCGTAAATGCTGGGGCAGGGCATGGAAGCAGGCGCAATCCTCGTACCAGCACTTTATGCGAGCTTGGGACTTTTGACTCGGCCCTCAGCCCGCCAGGTATCAGCCCGAAATTGCCTGGTACTTGCTTTTTCTTCCTTGCTTTGGTAGGTCAAGTTGGTTTTGCTTTTGTTTTGCATATCAGGGCTTGAATCCAAAATGCGCCGAAAACACAGCGTCGAAACGTCACTCGCCTGTTTTCATAATGGATGTTATACAGTAGCAGTCGGTGCGTTGTCTGCTCCCAACGCCAATCCAACCAGCACATGGCACCCATTTACAACCACTCAAGCTGTCCGTCTCCCCCATCCTCCATCGCATCTGCCGCCCAATGATGCCATCGACGCTTTCTCAATCAACAACGATGCAGCACAGCTCCAGCCCATCATTCCCTAGCCCACTCACACTGTTTGACAGTTAGAGTCACTGTGGTAGCGTCAGCGCGAGGGATGAGATGCTCACATGCCACATTCAAGCACAGGTGGCAAGGAAGGGCCTTGCTCTCTGAAACACAGCTACGAAAATGCGGTGAATGCAATGCAAGCTGGATGTCCCAAGTCCTGGCCTGGTATGGGCAGGAATCGGCGGCGCACTCCTCGGCTGCCTACTCCATTTCTCCCTATGCTACGCTTGCTACGGAGTATGCTGCTATGCCTATCCACCCCCGCCTGGCTGGCTCGATGCGCTACTTTGTCTTTGCAAGCAAGCCAAGGTCCGAATGACCTGTGACTGGTGACCGACCAGGGACGGCGCATCGGTCTTGTTCGGGCCATATCCACAGCAATGCTGATCTTGCGAGGGGCCAGAGCTCTCAACGATGAAAATCCAGGGTCCTCAATGGGTCCCCAACTCGGCGGCGGCAAGGGAACCAGAAGCTGAATTGCCACTGGAGCACAGCTCTGGTTTCTGTACTCTGCTGCACGTTGGTGCGCGCATTTTGACTGCACATCTGTTGCATCATGTCCAACAGATGTGCAGAGCATCGCTGCTGAGAATTCGCCCTGAGTTGGTGCAGAGCTGCGAGATCGCCTTGGCCTTGACATCATCATCCCGTCTCTCTCAGGCTCGGCACCTTTCCAACACGTCAGTCGAGACCAACGGGACAGGGGCCCAGGCAACAAAAACGCCAGACATCCACTTAGACTACCGTACAGACAGCGAATTAGAGGTGCCGGGCACCAATGGGGCAAACACCTCGCGATGCCCAATGAGCTGGAGGACGCATTGCTCCTCTAGGTTCACACGAAATATGCTTTTCACGCGCCTCATCCGCGCGAACCATCAGTCAGTCGGCCGCGCCGAGCGACAGACCGTCTTTTGGACGCTCACTTACAAAGTCCAATTACTCAAGCATCTGCGTCGTGACAATTACTAGCGCTGGTACCGCCAGTAGTACGATCGTTGGACCGAAGATCATCTGAGCGCCGCGTTGGTCTAAGCCGTCCGAAATATCATTTGCTCAACAAGTCGAAGTTACGCAGTATGCTTAGAGCACCTCTCCTCTGTGCCGGACCGACACGACACTGCAGACGGACGGGGCATGTCGTACAGCATGCTGCGGGTAACTAGTAGGTAAAAATCTGACCGTCGCCTGCTTTAGCGAGAAGGAAGCCCCGTTTTTTTACCATTCAGATATCAAGCACTAACTTGAGTGCTTTGTACGAGACTCCCTACAGGTAGGTAAGATGAATACGGAGCGCGGGACGGCATGGTTCGTGCATATAGAAGCAGCATGCAGCTGCTCGTACGCCCGCACTTTATGGGATATGTCTATTCAGATACACATAAGATAGGGAGTCGTATTACGAATACTCTCTTATTTTTGGAAGCATCAAGAGGTCTTGCTGTTATAGGTATCTATTCAATTCCGTGGAGCAGTGATGCCCGGCACTTCACCAGCGGATACCTACTTTTGCCTCCATATATGTGGGTTTGGCCTCGAGGGCTGTGAGACGGTCCAGTTCGAGCGGAGTCGCTTCGGTTCCTGGAGGAGTGCCGTACCCTGGCGTGTAATAAACGCCGACGGAAGAGAAGGAACCCATGGCCCTACGGTTGCTAGATCTCTGGAAAGTCAATGGCCTGCTCGTATCTCGTGTATGTGGACAGAAGCCAATGTTGCTGAAACCCCTACCATCTTCCATGGGCAAAACGGCGCCGCAAGCTCTTCGCTTCGAGTGAAGCAGTTGTTGAATATGCAAGCTCTGACCAGTTCTCAAGCCACAGACGGTACGGTATCAGTGAGGACGGGTCCGCCGGCCTCTCCCCAAATAGACGCCCAGCATAGCCAAGCTTTCTTCTCTGACTTTCCATACCGCCAAGAGAGAAAGCATGATTATTGGCGCTGGCTCGAGTAATCGTGCCTCCTATCCTGGAAAGGATGCAGGCATTATCCTGCAATCGGAATGTGAAAGGCAGCCGGCATGTAAAAACGATTCGTCAGTTGCTAGCTCGACTTCTAGAATTCACGGGCCTGTATGTGGCCAACATCTGACAGAGATCCAACGACAATGGCGTCCCAAAATGGAATCTATCACACACTCTCTATGAATCTGTCATTTCCGGAGCTTTCCGGCCAGGATAGGTCTCACAGCCAAGCTGTCAAAGCGCGTTGTTGGTTTTCTGTTCTATTATCAGCAAGTGCAAAAGCCCACATCCAAGAGCCGGTCCCACCAAACGCCAACGCCACGACTCATTGCCATCGAGCTTGCCCAATGGAAAGCGCAAACTCTGTTGCCATTTGCTAATGGGGCATTCTTCTAGAACAATTCGCCGCCGTGCCGAGTGAAGGGGATCCCGGTGCAAAGCGAGGGTCCTGAGATGGAAAACTTTCACAAGCCAGAGAAGCGTTACACGGAGACGGGCTGGCATCAACGGCCAACTGCTTCGCTCCATGTAGGGTGATGTAGGTGTGCGCATTTCTGCATGTACAGAACGCAGCCCTGTTATCTGTGCGTCTCGCCTACTGCATGCCGCTTGCACATGTGACATTTCAAGGAATGATGGATGCAACCTGAGACCAGCCTACAGAAACCTTGAAAGCCTTACCCGGACCAACTGATGGTGGCCTAACCACCACTACCTAATGTATCAAGGTGTCGAATGTGCGAGCATCGAGTACGAGTACTATCTATCCGGGACATTGACCTCGCTTGCGGCATGCCGAAATTGCTTGCTTCATGGCTCTCTCTTTCACCGAATGCCCACATTCCGAGCCTCGGCATGGTGGAAACCGGCTCCAAAGTACTAGAAATGCCAGCTTGATATTTACCAGTGAGGCTCAGTTACAGCCGAAGATGCCCTCGTCGTATTGCCTACATACAGCAACTCGCCGAGATCAACCCGGCGAATAGACGGAGAATCGATTCATGCTCGTCCACAATCATTCGCCGCTGCCCACTTCATCGCGAGTCGTATAGCGCAGTCTGCCATCCACATACGGATCGGAATATACTAACGTTAAATGGAAGATATTTTCCGTTGCTAGAGCATTTAGGTTAAGAGCTCGGGGAAACAGCTCCGTTTCTGTGTTTACATGAGATATATATACTACGTGCAGATCTGTCTCTGGCTTTGGACCACCAAGACTTGTCCACCTGGATTTCATCAGCATACTACCTTCAAAATGACATCCTTTTAAAGTATTAAATAAAGTGAATGGCTTCGTCGTAACCGGTTAAACCAAGATGTAATTAATGATGTGCTTTTTTTCTCTCGTTATTACTGGTCTCAGTGCCGGACTTGAGCGGGGGCATAAATGAGAACCTTGATGGCCACCGCTATTAGAAATACAGAACGTGGCCTTCTCCAGTTTTCAACCTCATTTCCTCTTCTCTCAGATGCGTGAACGAGGCTCGTCAGCGAGAGACGCGTAGACGAATGCAATTTTCTGGTTCAAAAATCATGATTTAATATTCTCAAAACCTCTATTTACTAAGCGCATATTATTTGCTGCCGTGGAGATGTGCTCCCCCTATTGCCAAAGCTGTCAATAGCTGCGAGTAATACATCCAATTCTTCCCCCATGCGCCTGTTCATTGCAGCCCCCAGAGCAACTATGTCACCCAGTTCTGTTCAAGTGTCTCTTTTTGCGGTCTTCAAGTGAGGCCAAGACTTCCATTCTTGTTACATTCGCAGCGTGCCCTCTCAACCCAGCAGTGCTGGTCTTTCAAGAGATATGTACCGCTGTGCAGCATCTCATTTCGCCGCACTGGCTTCCGCATACAATCTGGCAATCAGCGCCGTTATCACGTCGCCGTTGGGTCGGCGTTCCGGTACCAGAGTTCGGGGACACGGATGAGCTTTGAGCTTGCTGCTGCTGGTGAGCAGGCAGTACCTCGGGCTGCAGTGTTGCCGAGTGGATGCCGTACGCATGGAGGCATTCCATGATGATCTTGGCCGTGTCTGCAAAGCTTCGGACGGTCCTACCGTCAACGACAACATGTGCAGATGCAATCGACTTGCGCTGATCTAGTCGCCAGACATGAAGTTCATGCACAGATTCGACACCGGGGACCTTGGGCTTGATCAGCATNNNATCCCTTATTTGGTGTGCGGCAGCTTGGGGATGGAATGCCGTGTTCACCTTATTGATATCGTGCTTGATGTCATCAATCTCTATCTCATTGGGAGCAATCTGCAACAGAATACGGCCGCTGCGATTTGTCAATGGCCAAGCGGTCAAGAAGATCATCAGAGAGATAAACACGCCAATGGCAGGGTCGGCATAGTATCGTGCTTCCCCTTGGGCTTTCCAGATAATAAGGGCCGATGCTATGACGCCAATATTGTTGATGGCATCACCAACTACGTGGATCATAACGCCAAGCATCCCCAAGTCTCTGTTAGGGCGAGATGGCGAGACTGACACATGCCTGTGCTGGTGGTGACCGCTGGATGCCTTAGGGGTTTTTTTTGTCAGACCAGCGAGCTTGATATGGTGAGCCAAAATACTCACCAACGTGGGACGAGCCTCTGCCTCAGGCGCCGTTCCATCATCTATCCTGGTGGCAGCGTCTTCCTCGTGCAGAGTTTCATGCCTATGGCTGCTACTATGGTCGTGCTCGTGCGCATGTGCGTGTCCATGGTCGTGACCGTGGCCGTGGCCATCACCATGATCGTGATCATGATCTAAAAGGTCATGCGTTAGCCATTGGCTTGAGGCATTGCAGAAAAAAGGGGGCTCAGGGTGAAGCTTACCATGAAGAACGGACAAGACCAGGAGATTCAGTCCTAGGCCAACGCATCCCACGATCAAAACGACCTTGGGCTGGTCGACGACTTTCGATGGAATTCATAGTCAGCTCAACTCCGCCAGACCGTCCACAGCCTGAGTGCTACAACTCACCGGTCACGTTGACAAATCGTTCGATAGCTTGAACAAGGATGCTGACGCCGAGCGCCAAAAGGAACACGCCGTTGAAAAACGCGCCCAGAAGCGTTGCGCGTGCCCATCCAAATGTGAATTTTTGTGGTGGTGGATTTGGGTCCTCAGACACCTGGGGAAAAAAAGTCCATCAGATGGTGCTGCTCTATTTCAGATTAAGGGGGGACGAACCACGACAGCGACCAAGGCCACCACAAATCCAATCAAATCGCTCAGCTGCAAGGGGTCAGCGACGCAATCAACTATCTTGGAGATATACCATACATAGTGGAACGCATCAGCGATCAACGCGAGAGAGTGGGTGTAAAATCCGGCTTTGCATTCACGTTAGGACGATTGGTACTCAGAAACATCATGATCAAACACACCAATGAGTTCGGCCACGAAAAAGGAGAATGAAATGGCTATCGTCGCGATCAATCGCTGTTTGCGATTCATTCGGATCGCCATCTTGCTTCGGAGACAACAGATGCGGAGTGTATCTTGCAAATATCAAGAGCGACGTTGGATCTTGTCGACTGGACAAACGCGACGCTGGTCACAGCTAAGGCTATATGAAGGAGAGGAAAAGGAGAAGAGACGTCTCCTCATTGACCGCAACATACCACTCGGATACCAAATAGCCGGGCAGCGGCGTCCGCTTGGGAATTCCGATGGATGTGCCTGAAGCGGGGCTATACTAACCAGCTTTTTGCTACGTGGTTTGATGAGATGCAATCAGTTTTAGCATCAACATGGATTCAATGCTACGTGCACGGAACGTTTGACAGCTGCACCTGCCGATTGCTATGTCTAGTTGCCCAGCGGACACTCCGTATTATGCACAGGAGACCATGTGCAAACAAGTACCCGATCAGAGAATAACAGCAATCTATCTCCGATGCTGTGGTGATTCGAATTGAACCCTAGCACGGAGAACGGCGCGCTAGAAGGCGGATGAAAGGCCCCCCAATAACGCAGCATCTCACAGCATTGCCACCGTCGAAGGAGCCAACGGGGCATAAGACCGTGCTCATGGCGTACCCTCTATGGAGGGGCAGAGAAAAGCTATCTGTTGGCATATTGACGGGCCGAGAAAAAAAAACAATTTAAGGCTCGGCGCATGGGCTACGGACTGACAGAAGCTGATCCCGCTGTCATCGGCTCCGAGGCAAACAACTCTGAGCCGATTGAAACTGATTTGCCTGTGATGGGGGCTTTGTTCAAACATCAAGATCCTGGCTGAGCAAACTTGCACTGCGTCACTGGGAGGGGATTGATAAAAAGTGTAGGAGCTACCTAGGTGACGGACAGAACGTGATTGGGGTACGAAGTACCCATCTCGTAACGCCGACAGTGACTCGGTTGCCGGTGATTTGATGCCCAGTCTCGATTATTCAAGTGACGGTTTTATTCAGGGTTGACCATATATTGTAGCCGGCTCGTAGCGTTTACAGAGCGTAGCAGCAAACTTTCAACGGCAAACACACCAAAACCGCCGGTTTCTCAGCCCTTTGTTGTTTGTCAGTTTTCTCTTTGTTAACAGGCCTTAGCTGTAATTAGATATTAGGTGGTATCTGAACTGTCCCAAACAAGTCACGTCGTCACAGAGCAATGTGAAATATACAATGTGCGATTTTCTCTATATAAACTTTGAAATTGAAGTCTATATCCTCGATGAAAGAAAGACGGGATGAACAATAGTGAAAGTAAAAGTAAACCTCTTTTAAAGCTTATCTCGAGTGGCACTGGACGTGTTTCATCCCAATTTCAAAACATCCGTATAATACAGTATGAGACACAGTAAGAGTAAACTTGGAAGTATGGATAACTTTGGTTGGGTGCTTCCTCGTGGCATTGCGGCAGGTAGCGAATACCCGCAGTCTTCAGCCCCACATGCGGCATGACCCCACTGAGACAGTGCGGATGGATCCAGCAGGCGGTGAGGCGTCTTGTGCTACCATCAAGCTCCGTTTCTGCCGCCACTACTCAGCTTGTTGAACCATCTACATTCATACCCCCAAATTGTCGCGCGACACGCATCAACCGCTGAACTGGCAAATATCTCCGCAGTTGCTCGCGGGCTATGCTCCCATAAACCTTCCCCCTATGATTTGCACATCGTGAAAACGCCTGAGCCGATTCCATGTCCCGATATGTCGGCGCAGCACCATCGGCTCCGCGGAGGGGACCGCATTGGTCCCATCACCTTCGACAGTCGAGCTCAACCAACTCGGACCGCGCATCCGAGGTATCTGCCGCCTCGCTCAGGAGTGTTTCTACGCATTCGACTGTCAAGGACGTCAAGGATGAGAAGCCGCGAAAGACAGAGCGCTATTGCGCCGTCACGCTCAATGACGGATATTCGCGAGACGAGGTGTTGCTAAACCTGGACCTGATTGGTGGTGATATCAAGCCAGGCACCTTGATGTCCATCGCCGTCCTGAAATCGGAATCTGTGAAATCGGCGGCGTTTGGCGGCCTTAAGAAACAGTCGCATGAGGACAATGGCAGCTTGCGATACCAACACATCGGTCCCTGCGACCCGAGCTCCCTCGGCGACCAGTACATCTTTGTCGCCAAGGATATGCCCAAGGAGACCAAAGCTCGGCATCCTGATATCGAAGTACAAGTTGTTAAGCACATTGCGGACATATTTGGAATGAAGAAGGGCTCCATTGTCCTACTGGCACCAGTTCGTTTATACTCATCACGTATACTATGCAGATCTATATGGCTGACATACTTTTCCTCCCTCCCTGTTGATAATGACCACCCGGTTACCGAAGCTACACACGTGGAGATGATATTTAAGGATCAGTATCTATCACGAGCGGATATGTGGAGGGTAGCCGTCGGGGAGCTCACGCAGCGGACCGTATATAAAGGACAGTCCCTCCTCTTTTTGGGCACGATCAAGGCACAAATCACGACGGTCTATGTGAATGGAAACAGCGTCCAATCCGCTTACTTTGGCCGAGAGACGAGGCCGATATTTCGCAGCGAGTCAGCTAGATATGTCCTCTTCATCCAAATGTCTAAAGAGATGTGGGACTTTGACTCCGACAGCTCTGGCGAAATCATGTTCAATAAGGTTGTCAACGGGTTTCTGCCAGCCCTCTTTAAGAGGTGGGCCGTGCTCAAGGTAAAACACTTGGTCAGCATTGTCCTCTTTGCTCGTGTCGAATATGATACGGGCTTGACTAATGAGCTGGACGTGAGCGCACTCCAATCCGATTACTACACGGGAATCCAGCCCTATGGGAACCGGCGTCCATACAAAGACTTCTATCGAGTCGTAGTGAGTGAAATGGCTAGTGGAGAGTGGACCAAAATCCTGTACCAATTGAAAAGGCAACTCAACTACTTTCGAAAAGACATCACTCTACATCACCAAACAGCATTAGATGGCCTCAAAGAAGGTGCATCTGGGAATGAGGCAGCCAGTCGGATCAGAGCCGAGTCTTCCTTTTCCATCCACGGCAATATTCTGGAGGCCATTAACCTCGCTTGCGCACAGTTCGCTCACGATTATATTGATCGGGACTTGACCAGGACGGGCATCTCCATCGCCGTCATTAGCGCTGGTGCTGGCATCTTTGAAGTGGATTATGAGACACTGCGAAGAACTACAGAAGCCCTTGTAGGAAATGGCATCGGGATTGATTTGATCTGCATGGCTCAAATGCCCCTGCATTCTGTTCCTCTTTTCAGATACCGGAACCCACGATTCTCAATAGCGGGGGACCCTCAAGATCGCCACCATTCCCTCTCAAGGTCTTTCCACAGTCGTGATAGCACACCAGGCCAACCAACTCCCGTTATCGGGAGCTTTCAGTCCACTGGCGGCTCTTTTTCGCCCTCAAAAAGCAGAGACATGATGCGCCGTGTTGAACACTTGGATTCCCAGAGTAGGCGTGATGAGTGGTGCTATGTACTGCCACAATGGCTGCACGTTTCATTCTGGACGGGTACCTCAAACGAGGCACTTTCATACGCGGGCGTGGCCCTGTCTGTGTCCAACAAGGTGGATCAGGACGACGATGATGATTTCAAAATAAGATGCCGTATGTACGACCTTCAGATGCGGAGCGCACTTGATACGAATGAGATCGAAATCACCCCGCTGCACTCGGACTCCCATTATCCCAGCGATATCTTTGAGAAGAGTAGCTTCTTGAAGAGACGCCAAGAGGCGATTGGAGATATCTGGTACAACCCCCCGACTCGTCTTCCGGATCACCTATACGATACCATCCAGGGGATTCAGAGATTCTCGCCCGAAAGGCACGCGCGGCCTGCGGAAAGACCTTCTTGGAGACAGCTACAGGAATTTGATGATTCTCGAGCCATCATAACTCGCCACAAGCGCCACCACCACCATAGCTCGGAAGCAGGTGTCAGGTCGGATGAAACTCGAAGGCATCATATGGAGGACTTGAACATTCTGGGATCGTCTCTTCCGGAAAAGAAATTATTTAATAATGCCCCTTCGGCTAGGAAGCTCTCCATGAACCAAGCAGAGATAGAGAAGCCGAACATATTCTCAAAGCGAAAACTTCCGGATCCGCTACCTCTGAAAGAATCACCTTCTACACAGCAATTACCACTACCGGCCGTTACGAAGGTTTCTTCATCTTCATCTTCGTCGTCAAAACAGCCCAAATTTATGAAACAAATCAGTCTTGGGCACCGAGGATTTGGCATCGCAGCCCCAAAGATTGCAGCAGCCGAAGTGAAAGCAGAAACTGTCAATGCAGCCGTTACCAAGTCAAACGCGCCAACAACTCCTCGATCACGTCCGGATTTGAGACCGTCCACTCCGCAGACAATCAGAAGCCAATCGCCATTCTCAGTAAACAGGCTCAAGCCGGAGACGACTGATCCTGAAATGGTGAGAATGTCATCAACGCCGAGCATCCCCATCTTGAAGAAAAACGGGTCGAATCGTCACGATATGCATTTGTACAACCTAAAGGCGGGAACGCCTGCACATACTTCAGCATCCCGCGCTCATGGTGACAGTCCCGAAGATGACAGTGAAATGTATCAAAACATGTTCCGGACAGAAGACCACAAAGTTGTTCTGAGCAAACTTCGTGCAGGAGTTGGCGTGACACCAGAGCCTCCCGTGACGGTTTCGCCATCGTCAGCAATCAGTCCTTGGCTGGTATTGTTGAATCCATCTGATCCAGAGAAGAATCAGATAGACGCAGCCAACCTATACACGCGCTGGCAGCACATTTTCCCTCGCATCTCCGAGATGAAAATACAGAAATGGAAAGCCCTATGCTGCCCCGCTGCAGTTCCATTGACGACTGAATACTTTCCTACTAGAGCCCAGTTTGATACCGAGTATCAGAGGCACCCTTATAATGTGGATCAAAACGCAGACGATGACGAAGAACCAAAGACTCGGCAAGAATTCATCAGCGAGCTGATTAGTCTCCGATTTTCACAAGGATTTCAGGTGGTAGTCGGTCCAGCCGTGGCGAGAGCATTTGGCCAAAAGGTCATCAAGCTCGGAGATATATTCTCGCGCGACCAAGTTCTTGAGGACGGCACGAGCATATTCATGTCTGTCGGCAACATTATTCATCAGCTCTCATGCGTCAATGGGACTGAAGTAGAGGTCAACATCTACATTAGAAAACCCACGGCAGACATGTCGGGGTTGCCAGAAGGATTCTCTCCCATGTATAAGCCGGCTATCCGAACGCTGTTTGATACAGACTATGAGGCTCGGCATATAGAACTGCTATCGATTCCAAGGCCCGACCGTAACTGGAACATGATTGATTCGTACGCTGCGGGTCATCACGACGAGATGATGGAGAGCCTACGCTTCTGGAGGGCCCGATTCGTCCTCATCCCACTTGTCGCCCACAATCCTTCGGTGCCCCGGACCCAAAACGGTCTATATCCTGAAGAAATCAGGATAGAGGGCATCAAGCGCTTGGCGCAGCTGTGGCAGAAGAATCGCTACATACCGCCATCGGAACGCCGATTCCAAACTGCCAGAGGGCGCCGGCAGCTGGACCGTAGTCCTTTGGATATTGTCTACAAGACAGAGGATCCGTCCGTTGTCATTGCAGCTGAGCTGGAAACACTGCCCCTAATCGAGGGCCTCGAGGGCGGCATGAGTAAGAAGCATCAGCTCGTATCGAGGAAAGACCGTTTTGAAAAGTCCAACCTGAACTTTTCTGTCTTGGCCGAAGCCATGCAGCAGCCAGTGGAACAAGGCGGCGTGCCTCTGCGGAACCGCCGCTGGCATCTTCGGCTGCATTATCACTCTTTCCTCGGATCTGATATGACGACGTGGCTATTGGAGAACTTTGATGATCTCGAGACGCGTGAAGATGCAGAAGATTTAGGCAATGCTCTGATGGTGCCGGAAGAGCCCAAAGGCAAAGACAAGGATGTAGGTGAAAAGGAGAAGGAGAAGGAGAAGGAAAAAGAAAAGTCTAAGGGGCTTTTTGTGCACGTCGAAAGACGACACCGTTTCCGAGACGGTAATTACTTTTACCAGTTCGCCCCCGAGTTTGCAAAACACTCGTCGGGCTGGTTCGGCAGCAAGAAGAAGGAAAATCCCCTGCCCTTGACACCGATGACGGAGTCGTCTATGGGCTCGGGTAGAAGATCGGTGCACGAAGATCACTCGCCGTCATCACTGACCAGCACTCCTACTCTGTCGTCAGCACATATAGCTAAGAGTCGCCCTAAGGTCATCCTCAGCAAGGTCATCAAATACGATGTGGATCCTAGGAAGAGGTCATATCGCCCTGAACGGATTGACCTGCACTACGACCGTCTTCACAACCCCGATAACTGCTACCATGTAAGGATCGACTGGATGAACGCAACAGCCAAGCTCGTGGAAGACGCCGTCGATGTTTGGGAGCGCGAGGCTAGTCAGTACGGCCTTCGCCTCGTCGAGGTCCCCATAAGGGAGTCCAGCGGCATCACAGAGGTCAATCCCTTCCGTAAGCCGTTCCCTATCAAGCTTGCGGTCCAGCCACCCGACAAGCAGCCCGAGACGTTTTACGACCCAAACTCTCTGGGACCGCAGACGGTCCCGACGAAGCACTTTTATCAAAAGTCCATACTGCGACACTTTGACTTTGTGCTCGATATCGAGGCGGCCTCGAATTATCCCAGCAATGTAGACATTATCTACTCCTGGGGACGCCCGGATTACAGGTACACGCAGTACATTCATCGCTCGGGAGTCCTACTCGCCCAGGTAACGGATGATGGGAATTTCATTGTGCTGGCAAACAGGCTGTACGGCAGAAGAGCTGTGAAGGAGAGAGAGGCCGCGGCACGAAACATGGCCCCGATGGAGCCGCCTCGTCGCCTAACGGACGGGATTGGCCCACGAGTACCGTCGTACGACTCCTTTAACCTCTCGGAATCAGTCATGGCGGGTTCTTCGATGCATCATGCTGCTCATCAGGGGCACCTGCAGCACCATCACCATGGTGGACTGCACCAACACCAACACCAGCATCACCACCACTACCAGCATCCATACCACCACTATTCGCCCAGCATCAAGGCTGTCAACATGTCCGGCCCAACCAGCGACAGCCCCGTGGGCAGAAGCTCGAGCCAGCATCATCAGTTCCATTCCTCTACCTCCCCCACAGCACAGCTTGGCGAGCCCGAGGCCATCAAGGAGGAGCTCGAGGCGTTCTGCTCCGATGCCGCTGCCCTCGAGGCGTTTTACAAGGAGACGCTGGAAAAGGCCCAGCACATCGAGGGCACGCCCGCCGTCGCCGCGGCGGCCGGACCACCGGGCTTGGAGGCCGTGCCCGAGGCGAGCATCCCGTCGTTGGGTCTGCCGCCGGGTGTTTTGGCGTCTTTGGATGGAGGTAATCCTGCGGCTGCGGCGCTGAGGATCGGTAGTCCGATGATGTTTTTGAGGAGGGGGAGTGTGCAGTTTGATGGCATGGGGCTGGGATCTAAGAAGTGAGTTGTGATGATTTACTGAGTGGGTGGATTTAGTTGTCCATGTAAGTTGAGAGATATTAGGGATGAGGAGTAATGTAATGAATGTCATGTATATATCAATTAGTTCTTTTTTCTTGGAGAGAATATCTTGCCGTGGCTAGAAATTAAGTCAACAGGGAATCAATAAAATCCTCTCATTAATCATATCCCGCTCCATGAAGCACGCAATTATATCCAGGGAATAAAAGTAAAACTATTAAATTCCTTTTTTTCATCATTCTCTAAGGTATTCATGGTATCAAACTACCACCCAGTTCTACTCAAAACAACTTATAAAATTTCCATGCCATTCATAAAATAATAAAAAGCTACTCAAACAATAAAGCCCCCATCCCTTTCATATTCCATCTCAAAAAACAAAAGCCATCATAGTAAAAGTAATAAAAAAAGGCTAATAAAAAGCACAAAAATGCGTCGTGTTGGTCTGGGATCTTTGTCTTTATATGTGCAAAAAGGTGTTTTTCGTGTGTACGTCATGAAAATAAGTACATCGAAGTAAGAAGAAACAATGAAAAGATAGGATAGATTTCGTATTTTTTTCTTCGCTGCAGAAAAAGGCAAAAAATGTCGGCCGCTACACATGATAAAGGGTATATCCCCGCGGATTTCCGTTCTAAGATTTTTTTTCTCGCGTTGACTTATGTTTTTTGGTCCGTAAAAAGGTGTGTATCTTCATAAATCCTCCAACAGGCATTAAAAATCCGAGGCAAATAATTTGCTGTATGCAGAAGACGAAAAAAAATTAAAAGAGCAAATGTGAGTGGTATCAAGAGAAAATAGAGAGAAAACAAAAACGAATGCAACAGATTTTTCTTTATTTTCTTAATTCCCCTCGGCTCCGGTGTCTTGGTCGGGATAAACTAAGAAGCACATGTTAGTAACCAACCTTCTCTTTGATATGTTCCTTGAGTTGTGGTGAAACTTACAGAATGCGCAGACTGCAATGATTGCATACAAACACATCAAAAGCCAGCCTTCTAACCAGTGGCTCTTTCCATCGCCAATGAGGTAGTTGACAAGCAAGACAGCGACAAACATGACAGCGACCTGGAAGGTATCGAAGCTCAGGTTCATCTCGTCGTTGCCCATACCCCAGCCAATAACGACCAGCATGGGGATGAGGAACAGGGCGACTTGCATACTTGAGCCGACGGCAACACCAATGGCCAGATCCATCTTGTCCTTTACGGCGACGGTGACGGCAGTAACGTGCTCAGCGGCGTTGCCAACAATGGGAAGCAGAATAAGACCAACAAACTCCTCAGAGAGGGCGCCGTTCTGGGTGATGGCATCGATGGAATCAACCATGTACTCGGCGCAAAGGGCAATAATGGCAGTGGAGCCAGCAAGAGTAGCAATGGCCACCCAAAAGTGCAATTGGGGTTCCTCCTCCTCTTCCTCCTCTTCGACCTTGTTCTCAGAAATGTTGGCCATGTGTCGCCCGTTGTCGGTGTCGATCATGATGCTGCCAAGCTGAGCGCTGGATGCCAGGCCTGATTTGATGTTCGCCTTGGAAGTGCTACGGAACGGCTTGCGCTCTACCTTTTCGCTCGGGGTCGCAAATACCTCCTGGTGGGTCTTGAGCTGGAAGAACAGATAGGCGCCATAGACGACAAGCAGGATGACGGCAGTACCGCGAGACAGCTTGGCGACCTTGTCGGTGGGCGTGTTGGCGGCAGCGTCGAAGACAGTAGGGACAATGACCGAGGCTGCAGCCAGAGCCAACATGGAAGCGGCCGTCTGAGCCACGGTCTTGTTGAAGTTCTGCTCGGGGCGACCCAGACCGCCAAAGAAGAAGCAGAATCCCATGACAAGCAACAAGTTGGAGAGAATGGAGCCGATAAGAGAGGTCTGGACGATGGCGACCTTGCCGTCGACGAGGGCAAGGATGGCTACGATGAGTTCGACGGCATTACCAAAGGTGGCGTTGAGAAGACCTCCGAGAGTCTCACCAGTTCGCAGGGCGATTTCTTCGGTTGCGAAGCCCAGTATGGAGGCGAGTGGGACGATGGCCAGGAAGTTGACGACAAAGACTGCTTTGCGGTCGACGGCAGGGATGTAGTTTATCGCGATACCGACAGGGGCAGCGAGAAGCAGCAGGTTGATCCACGAGCTGAGAAACGTTCGCTGGATCTGGTTGGCCACGGTAAAGGGCTCTTTGGGGTAGACATGGCGGAAGAAACCACCCTCCTTTTGAGGCTTCTTGGTCTTGCTGGTTTCAGGGTCGTCGACCCGTAACTGTTCGGTCGTGCCATCCTGTTCTCCCTTGCGATTGCGCAACGAATTTCGTTCGATGAGCGGAATATCGTGGCTGTCTTCGCTCACCTGCTTGCCAGCAGCGTCCTCGGTGCCTTGGCCTGTTCCGGAGGTCGAGATATCTCTCACGTTGCCGCTGGTCGGGTAGGGCGAAGTGGCGGCATGTGTAAGATCTTCACCGTCGCCCTCGGTCTGAGCTTCGAGTTGGCCGCCGGTCCATGTCTCGGCGCGCTTGGGTTTCCAAGAAACGTGTCGGAAGGGATTCCATGCCTCGGTGCCTTGGCGGCTGATGTTGTGCGCTTGGCGCTTGATGCGAAAATGATTGACTGAGAGCAGCTGGGTTAGTCTGTGTCTCCCATTTTCGCCATCAGTCGTCTCGTGTGACGACATTCGCGATGTATGGCAAGGGAGTGGAAGCGTGCTGCTTCAAGGGCACGGCGCAAGAAGCATGAGATGGGCGGGCCCAAGATGGTAAAACAAGAGCACAAGGAGTGACGGGTGAGATGAAGGTCAAGGAAACAAAGCTAGGCTAAACAGAAACAAGTGTCTATTGATGCTGCGCTCAAGTGAGAGAAATCCCGATAAACCACACCAACGACAGGGCCATTGAATGGTCTGCGGATTGCGTATAGGAAACGGGTATAGGTATAGGTTCAGGTATAGGATCGGGGTAGGGATAGACAGATGGGATGCTTTCGGCGCGGCCGGGGATTGGGATGGGGATTTTGAGAGACGGGGGAACAAGGCAATTAACAGGAAATGAGTGGTGCAGAGACGTTGCGCATGAGAACTCACAGGTATCCATGGTATGGTTTGGGTCGTCGACTCAGCACTGCCCGGTCCACAACAAAAACTCCCCACTGAGCGATTAGTCCCGTCAGGTACAGACAGTCAAGGGGATTGGGTTCTTGGGTTCGGACGGAAACTTGGCGCGCGCGTCCGGTTCGGTGTCGGAGGAGAATGGATGCCGGATGGTGTTTTGGGGCGGCAGGATTGGGGAGGGACTTTGTAGTAGTTCTGAGTTATGGATCAACGGGCGGCCTCGATTTGAACAGCCTCTGCACTGCTCCCTTGAATCGCCTTGGGACGCGTATTTGATTTGGAACTTGGGGATCCAGCAGCTGGTAATTCCACCGTTGCTCCTGGGGCTGTGGCTGGTGATGGTTTCTGTAGCGGGACTGCTAGTACCGAAGAGTAAATAATATCCTGGGCACCCCTGGCAAGGCCTAAACGCGTACTTGTGCGGAATGGATTCGTGGGAGAGTATCGCAATAAAAAGGGTAATTTGCCCTTGTCTCGGAAAATGCCTGTGCTTGACTGTAGCGGACAGGTATGTGAATGTGTGGCTGGTGAGCCGGATAGTATATCGCAAAGAGCGACTGGATTGTTATTTGATGCTGTTGTATGTTATGTCGCTATGCAAGCTGCAAGCTGCAAGCCAAGAAATCTCCAAGACACTTCTTTCAGCGTCGCACAACAGCCGTTCGTTCGGATCGATGGCCCGAAGCGTCTTGGCTCTTGGCTCCTTGGCTTCTGGCGATCCGTGAGGCAGACAGACCGAAAGTTCGCTATTGATTCCACGGCTTCTTGATCAGGCAACCATGGAAGCCAAAACCGAAGTCCGGAGGCGGGGTTGACGTCTGTTGGGATCGAGAGAGGCGAGAAAGGAGGCTGTGCGAGATGCCGGCAGTACAGTAGTAGCAGTGGCAGGCAAATGCGCGCGCAAAAAGGAAAAAGAAGGGCTATGCAAGGAGAAAAGTCGAAGTGAATGAAGGCGCCGCTGTTTTCCGTTAGAGTGAATGGCCGAGAAGCAGTCAGCCGTGCGTAATCTTTGCTTTTCTTGCTGCAATCGAGAGAGAGTAGGAGGGAAGAAGAAGAAGTAGGAGAAGATCAATGCCTCCAGCGATGTGGAAGTTGTTCAAACGAAAAGGAAAAATAGTCCAGATCAATGACGGCAGGCTGATCCCCTAAACACAAGCTTAAAACTGCCCGCCAACACGTTCAGTTGTTGGCGCTGCGTCTTCCAGGGGCTACAGAGGGTTGCTCGTATCGTCCTGGGACTATCAGGTGCCGAGCAGGTACCACACAAGTACTCCCCAGTTACTCGTACACTTGGGCAGAAGGGGCAAGAAGGGGGGCCAGTGTGACGCTACGGTATCACTGGTTACTGGAGATTGCGTTGAGATGGTCTGGTGGTTTTTACTGTATTGCGTTGCAGTGATCAATTGATCTCATCACGGGATCCCTGTTCTGCTGGAGGTTGCGCTGGCTAGTGTGTCTGTTAGCGGCATAGCAGCATCGCCTGCAGGGGACTTAACAACTTAGTATTAGGACAAGACACTGTATTCACATCTTGGGCACGCAGCCAATGACCGCCTAATGAATCGTGCATCGAAACCGACTGTTTGATGGCATGCCAATCAGTGGGCTACTGTATAAGGTACGGAGTACATACACGCACACCGGTTCAAAGACTCGGAGGCCTCCTTGACACTCCTCAGACGGGTGTTCAAATCTGTTTGTCTTAGGAAAACGTCAATGTCCAGGTCAGTGCCGTTCAACAACGTCTGTGCTGTTCGTCTGCTAAAACAATACGAAGTGCTTCCGCCTTTTTGCTTACAGCATTCAAGAGAGCATCAAAGCCTCGTTTGCTTTCCGTTCACTGGCCCTTGCACCCACCGCCTGATTCAAGCTCCCGTTCAGCTTCAGCTTCAACCCGTCTTCATACCCACCCCAGACAAACAAAACCTGAACGGCTCATAGCAGCACGGTACCTTAAAAGTACCTCTCAGGTACCCCCTCCACCAAACAAACACACCGGCGCGTCCCATCCACACAAGCGCTTTTCTCAAACCCCTGTCCCGCTCCTCCACCCCTGATTGATGAACGAGAGCGAGCTAAACTCTCTTTTTCTCCCATGCGCCTTGGGATGATTTTCCTTCTTTGTGTCTAAACGTTGAATCCTTCTGCTCGCTAGTACAGAACTCTAGAACAATCATCAGGCCCCGTGGAACAAGCAGTTTCAACAGGTATCAATACATGTACGAGTACTCCCAACCCAGGCCACGGCCCAACCAACGGCCCATTTCACAAAAACCTGCTTGCATTGAGCCAATCACTCGCCCGCCCAATGCCCAACACAGTAACCAAGACGCCACCTCATAATTACAGTCCAACTACGTACTCCAGTCGTTGCTCCGTAAAGTGATCAACATCAATGGCGCCCAAAATCAAGATTTCCTCCAATGCGAATGCCCAGCGCCCACCAGAAAAAAACCTCTTCCACTCTTTTTGCCATCCATCAGTTTCAACAAACATTCCCTGCCTCTGCGTGTTCAAAGCAGTCCCTTTAGTTTCATGCACTCCTGCGTCCCCTCCAAACCAACTGCATCATCCCCTGCCTGACGTCAGATGCTGCACTCCCTGCAGCCTGCGTTAGGAATCCCATTCGACTGGAGCTCTTCACCGTCCTCCGTTCTTCGTCATCTCTCCTCCGTATCGGCCGTTATATCCCCCGATCGCTACTAAAGAATAGCCGTTACGACTCAAAGAGCAGTCTATACTAAGGTTATCTCGGGCGATTTACAAAGACACTGCCCTCTACCAGGCCTCGTAATGCGCTCAGGCTCAGCCTTGGTGATGACAGACACCAGCCACCCCAGGTACAAGTATGCTCGTACAGTTTACCCAAACCGGCAACATTCCATTATCGTCATCCTCACCCTCACCCTCACCGTAAGCATCACCACATCTTTTCTATGCAGCAAAAAAACAATAATATCTCTCTCGAACTCTCGTAAGCACATAATGGTCCCCAACCCCCGAGTATTCCACATCCCCCGTCCAATCCAATCCTGCCACACACCTTAACCTCATCCCTAGTCGATGCAGCTACTACTACTACCATTCGTACAAAAACACCTCGCTACTACTATTCGTACAAAAAAACCCGCTGCGCATACGCCAATTCATGCAAAAGCTTCTACTCGTAACCACTGTCTCGTGAATTACAGCGTATCAAATAAGCCACTTTGGCCTAACCTGCTAGCTCTCCCGCTAAAACGTGGAAAATATCACCTTAACTCCCAACCAATCCATCCACAGCATAAAAATGCCAAGTCATCTTTGGGCTGCGACGAGAGTCGAATCCTTCTAGTAACGCATCATCGCCAAATTCCCACCAGTACAATCGAGGAAACCCCCGAGCATGACGCTTGCAGTAGCACAAACAGCCAACTGTCACGTACTACTGTAACAACATCACCCCATTGTCACACAGTCACACATACGCCAGCTCTTCATCGTCATTCGGTAGTAACGGTGTCTCAATTACAGTACTACCAAGATGCTAATTCCTTTCCCATCTGCCGCCCTTGTATCTCTCTCTGTGGCGCAGAATCCTTTTTCTATCATACAGACTGAATACCAGTATCTTTGAAAATGCCTTGAATCATGTCCTCCCATTAAACGCCATTCCTCCATCAGATACGTCTCATCCGAGATTTGTCTTGTATGCTGAGCAAAATGCACACCCCAGATTGCTTTCTGCGCCTTGAATATGACATCGATCCAGGCGTTGCCCAACCATGTATAGCCGCCGTCGTAGATCAACCAGTTCCCAATACCCACCGCTACTCTCACTATTGCTTATAAACAATAAAGGGGAGGGGGTTGGGTAAGGGAACTAAAAAAAATATGAGAGAAAGAAGAAAGAAAGAGGGCGCCTTGATGCCGCTAAAATAAAACGAGAAGAAACCATGAAAAGTGATAAGAAATAGAAAAGAAGAAAGAAATCATCAAGTAGCATCCGACGCCGGTTCGGCCCAAGCCCAAATCAATAACCCCCATCTAGGCGCTCTAGATCCATTCCATATCTTCGTCTTCATCGCGTGACTCCGCTCCTTTGCGTGGACGTCCCCGTTTGCGTGGCTGAGATCCTGAGCGAGCTCGCTTTTTGCGGCCTCCGGGAGTGCCTACGCCTTTCCTCTTGCGACCCCGTTCGGGTGTTGTGCTCTCTTCTTCGCCTTCGCTGGGCGTACTCGGCCCCTCCAATGCCATCTCCTCGTCGTCGTCGTCTTGCACCTTGAGCTCCTTGTCGACGTTCATCAGCTCCACAAACGCCTTACACTTCTGTGCCATTTTGCTGATCGTCTCCAGGCTGCTCACATGCGCCGTCACCTCGTCCCAGAATCGCTCTCCGTGAACTCCCTGCACTTTCATCGGCATCTTGTTGAGGTCCTTGGCCAAAGCCTTGGCTTTGCCGTCGTGTCGGCTTGTTCCCATTCCATACAGACGCCGGAGATGTGTGCGGGCTTCCCACAGGCAAGAAAGAATAATGGCCCCGGTCGTCAGCTGGCGAAGTCGATTGGGGTCAACTTTGAGGCCGACGAGGGATTCACCCTCCTTGGTTGCCTGCGCTTCAACCGTCTCGCCCATTAGCTGGTCCGTAACTTCGTCCTGTTCCGTATGGTCCAGATCCAGACGCACGTCGAATACTTCCGACTCGATTAGGTGGGCAACTGCTGCGCCTGTTGTGCTCACAATCTTCTCCATCATGTTCACAATTGTCTGAAGCTCTCCAACCGTTTGGTACTCGAAAAAGGCCATGTTCTCGATGACGAACCGGGAAAAGTCAAGGTGTGGTGGCATCTCTTCACTCGCGTCCAGCTGGGCAATGTCAAAGTTGACCAGTCCACACAGCTTCTCCAAGAAGCGCTGCCTGTTCTTCATTTTGCTAATCTTCAACACTTCCATCATAAGATGCAGCTTGGGTTGGAACAACTCGGGAATCGCCCCGTGGGAGTCTTTGACAATGTCTCGCTGGTAGTTGTAAGCCGATTGGATTGCCTTGACGTATTCTCTTTCAAGCACTGTCTCGTGCTTCTCGTGAAGTGATCGATGCTCCATAAAAGCGAGTTCCGCAATCTTTCGGTTTGACGATGTCTCTAGCGTCATCAGTGTCACTCCTGTCTCCTTGGGGTGCGTCAGACCTTGGCGGTTAATGCTGCCCAGGACTTCCATGGCTAAAAAGGCGAGTTCATCTAGGCTTCCCAAGGAGATTCGCGTAATGTCTTTGAGGAACCTTTGAGTAGTAGCACTGGCAACGTCGTCAAAGTTAGTGCCGCCCATCACCGTCAACTCTCTCTTTTCNTCCGTCGCCCCAGACTCGGCGGCAGCTTCGGATCGCCTTTCTTCCGTGAGGAGGAATTCTTTGAATGACTTGAGAATCATTGTTTCCAGAATAGGGACCTCCTCTTGGAAAACCTGCTGGAACGCTGTGTAGACCTTGGCCAACACGTAATTTCGCGGCCAGGACTGGCAAACCAGGCCAATCGCTTCGAGAGATGCCTTTCGTGCCTCCAACGGCTGGGAAGGTGAGGAGAACGGCGATAGCACGTCCACAATGAGCCGAGGAACCGAGTCGCCCTGCCATTTGGGAAAGCGAGCCTTGAATATTTGCATCTGCTGATCCAGGTCGCAATGCTTCCCAACGCTGCCAACAATGATAGAGTAAGCAGCCAGATGGTTGATCCTCTTGCTATCCAGGGCAGCACCCCCAGCTCCTAGTTTCTGAATACCCAGCAGACCGGATGCGACTAGATTGCCCAATGGCCCAAAGTCTTTGAGCAAATCGCAGACTACTTTGGTACATGCGATCAAGTCATCCAAAGCTCCACGAGAGGAAATCTTTCCGATGCCTTTCAAGAGCTGGAGGCGAATTTCGGTCAAAAATTCAGAGTGCACCGTGGGCAACTGGGGAAGTACGCGTTTGTAGATGACCGTCACGGCTCGAAACGCTGCCAATTCGTCGGTGCCACTGAAGCTTGCGAGATGAGGTTTCAGAAGTCTAATCTGCTCAAGACTGAATAGCTTGGGGTCGGCCTTGGCAAAGATTGTGAGCACTTGCAAGGCATCACGGCCGGTCGGTCCTCCTTCCTCCGAATCTCCGCTATCGATGAGGCCAAACATGCTGCTCACCAGGTGGGAGCAAACAGCAAATGGACCTTCCAGCGACTTGTCTTTCGGCCGAAGAATGGACCGAAACACCTTGTCTAGAATCTCCGTCACGTTTCCTGACTTGACGGTCTGGATGATCAGAGCCACATGTTCGGTCAAAGAGGTTTGGAATGCGGCCGAGTTGTCGCGGCCGTAGAAAGGAGCAAACCAGACTTCTTCAATCATCTGGCGGGCAAGGTCGCGAACACCTTCGTCAGGATCTTGTACACGTCGGAGAAGGCCATTAGCTATAGAACTGCGAAGTGCACTGTCGTGGTTGCGGAGATAGATGTCGCGGGCAAGCTTCATGGCTCGCTTCCTAACACCAACACCGGCGTCTTGGAAGCGGTCGATGATCTTGGGTGTCAACGGAGATTCCAGAGCCGGCCTCAACGTGATGCAGCTTCCCAAAAGGCCAAGGGCAGAGTCTCTCACTTGCGTAGAGGAGTCACTCGAACAATCTAGAATAAGTTGGATCACGGTGGAATCCCCATCCAGAATGGATGGATCTGTCTCGAGAACCTGATTGATACTTTTCAAGCTCTTGCTGCGGACTGTTGCTTGATCACCTGCCATTGAACCAAGGAGAATGTTCAGGATCTTGCCAAAGGACTCAAAGAGCGGAGAGCGCAGCAAAATGATGGAGTAGGAAAGCTTGGCTTGAGCAGGGCTCACGGCCTTGAAGGTGTATTCGTTGGAGAGCCATCGGCGGTCTAGAATCATCATCCGCAATCTGTAAGCAAGGCGTCCAAGTTCCCAGTCTCTCTCATCTTCATTGTCCTGGATTGCGTCATAGCCCGCATGTACTCGAGTGGCCCAGTCAGTTATGAGGAACGACACAGCGCTGAACAGATAGGGATCATCTGATAGACGAGCCTGCAGGAACTCTAGCGAGGCACGGTAAGGTCCATCCCAGGCAACAATCTGCTCGATTGAGCTCTTTTGTTCAAGGACGTGGCAAGCCAGTGCCGCCAAATACCGCGACAGATCGTCGACGTCAGTAGTTTCGAATGTGTTGGCAGTCTTTTTGACGTGAGATCGCAGGCGAGATATGGCTGCACTCATTGTACCGAGGAGCTCAAGAGCCATGTTCTTGGCGGGAGCGGGTGTCTTGGGGGCCTCGAACAGCTGCACCATCATGAGCATGAGGAGGCGCAATAGCAGCTCGGCTGATGGCCAGTCTGGGGAATCGAGACATGTCGTGAAGTCTTCAACGAAGAGATCCAGAAGGTTGCGATATGGTGTGTCACCCGATTTCGTCGACCCAATAGCGCGCTTCACAATAAAATTGATAATGTATGAAGCATTCCGTCCGGCACCTTCACTGAGAGGGGCTGCTGCTGCCTCCAGTTCCTGGATGGCGACGGCGTGCTGCTGTGCGCCTTGTTCTTCGGTGTTGATAGAGGATGTGAATTGCGTCTTTTTAGCCCGGTTATCAGGCAATTCATCCTCACTTTCGTTGTCCTCGTCCATCTCGCTATTGCCATTGCCGAGAGCTTTAAGCACTGCAGTACGACCACCCTCGCTCTCTTCTACCCTCCCAGAACTAGCCTGGACCAGTCGCATGAGAAGTGCCGACACCGGTTGGATGCTTCCACCTTCGGAAAGCTTAAAATGGCGCGCGCTCTGTTTTCCCACAGGAAGCTTCTCTAGAGAGGTGAGGATATCGTCAATGATGCCCTGTCGCTGCTCAGGTTTGATAAGAAATATTTGGCAGAGCATGTCCATAGCAACACTGCGAATTCCATCAAACCGCTGGACTCCGACGGCTGAGTCTTTCTCAAAATAGGCGTTTTCGACAAAGATAAGCTTGGACGCGGTAAACTCTAGAGTGTTGAAGACGCTTTCCGAGAGCTCTACTTTCGTCACCAGCTCAGCAAGGGTGGCGAACAACTTCTGGCAGTTGAGAAAAGTAGACGACACAGCCTTTTTATGCTTTAGTACCATTCGGAATAAGTTGGCCGATGTTGAGTTTCGAAGCTCAACGAGGGGGATTATTATGTCTTCGGTGACAGTCTTGAAGATGTTGACGCATCTGTTGATGATGCTTTCCGAGTAGAGTCGCTTGTCTTCTCGGCCTCCAGACAAGATTCGCAGACAGGTACGCGCAGCTTTCATTCCTACTTCAACTTCTGCCAGCTGCTGAACCCACGAATCAAAAGCAGCTTCATCCCAGCTTTCATCGGCACGAATATCCATGCCATCGACCTGCTTCAGGCTTCCGTCGCTCAGTTTCATGATCTGGAGAAGGCCCTCCACCGGAACTCTACCGAAGCACTTAAGTGCAATAGCCTTCTGGATAGCGCCTTGCATCTTCTGCTGCGTCGCGCCATTCAAGACGACCTCATTTTCGGGTGTCAGCGTCACGACGTGATCATATCCGGAGTCCATCCCCAAAGCTCGACCAACCGCCGAGAAGACGTTGCGCATAAGGGAGTCGAGAGACTCTAGAGCGGCTTCAGCTCGCTGCTGTTGGTCAAGGCCGCCGCTGCTAACGAGACCTTGGTCCCCTAGGGCCATATACCTCTCCTTCTTACGGGAAGAAAGGTTCTCAGGGGCGGACGGTATATGGGCAACTTCTAGGTACTCGTCCCTCTTGATATGAGACAAAGGAAGCTCAACTCGAAACGAGGCAGGATTGTAGTTGAAGTTTACATCAGAGGATGCAGAAACGGCAGTTAAATTACCGTCCGGGCTGGCAGGCAACACTGACGGCGCTTGCTGCACCGGAGTTTCGAGCTCAACTTGAGGCTGGGAAGCGTCAACATAAGCCGACGGATCAAAACCCCCTCGTCTTGACGGGATGACCACTTCTATCCTTGACTGAGGCTTTGGTGCCTCGTAGTTGTTTGTATGAGCTGCGTGGTTATCGCTATTGCCGGGCTGTATTGCCATGTCCCTTGAGACGGTTCGGCTCTTGTTGCCATTCACGCTAACAGCATGAGGGTTCACAACATTGGGCTTGGTGGCCTTGAAGTAGCCTCCGACTTTTTCGTAAACAGCTCGCGTGATAGGAGATAGTCCCTGCGAAAGACTTCCGGGCCGTGAGGTTGCTTGCCCTGTCAAGACGGACTTGAAGTTACTATTAAAACGTAAGCAGAGGCCCTTGGGACGACGTTTGAGAAGCAGTTTGTCNNNAAC